>JAODAL010001879.1:0-213320 GCA_025379985.1 Phyllomedusa bahiana
GCGAACCGTCTTCCCAACCCCACAAAATCGGGCACATTACAAAGCGCCGCAGGCGCTATGTAATGCGCCCCGGAGTGGCGTGTGGGAGATTTTAAAATGTATGAATGGGGCTGTGCCTGATATCGGGCTGTAAAGATGCCAGATATTTGGCGCAGCCCTGTCCTTACATGTCGTCCATAATCACCATGTATTATGTATTTCATTACTGCTCCTGCACCTTAGACCACCAGATGAATTAGGTATGACCAGCTGATCCACTGTATACCATCAGGAATATGATAAAAATACTATCACTAAGGGCCACATGTATGAAAACTGTCTAGGTCTAAAACTCTCTTTGTTGCCCATAGCAACCAATCAAAGTGCCCCTCTCATTTTTCCAGAGCACTATACACAATGAAAGGGGCGCTCTGATTGGTTGCCAGGGGCAACAAAGAGAGTTTTAGACCTAGACATTTTTCATACATGTGGCTCTAAGTGTATGATAAAGTTTATGAAGTCTATATAATCAGGTGTATTTTGCAGCCTCTGTTTTGGGAACTAAGGCACTAGCAAATCCAATTTCGAAATCCAACATTTGTCCCTGAGTTCTCTATTCCTTCATAGACATATTGGGTAAATGTATGAATCGGGCTGCGCCAGATATCTGGCATCTTTACAGCCTGATATCAGGTGCCACCCAATTCATACATTTTTAAATCTCCAGCACGCCATTATTGGGTGCATTACATAGCGCCTGCAGTGCTTTGTAATGGGCCTGATCTCAGAGGGCGTACGGAGGCGGGGCGCAGTAGAACCGTAGAAAAGCTACTTTTTTATAGCTTCCCTACGGCATTTCTGTGCACATTACAGCTGGGACAGTTACACTACTTTCAAAGTGGTATACCTGATCCCAGCCTGTCGCCCGAGTGCTAGAATGCGCCTGATTTATGACCCTCTGTAGAGCGGGTTCATAAATCAGGCGCATTCTACACTAATATTAAGTGCATGAAATTTAACGCAAAATTTCCTACATGTTGCCCTATGTTGCTTTTATGTTTTGAGCTCAGGAACAGAAACTGCTTCTAATTTCAGGTATTTATAACTATGCTAGTGACATAAGTGGAGGCTGTTTCACATCTGTATGTTTATTGCCGCTGGCTCCTGTGAACAGACCTCTGTCTTTCTTACATTATTCATTTTAAATAGTTAATTAAGTTCCTTCATGAAGTTTATCCACTTTCTTCAATTTTTGCTGCTTAAAAAATGTTATTTCCTTTGCGTATTTATTTTATGACTAATATTTAATTACAGAATAAAAAGGAAACATATTTCTTATTCATTTACTACTTCACTGAAAGATTTGCTCCAGAAGCTCTGTATGCACAAGTGTCTAGACATAAAACAATCATACTCAGCAATAGAGCTCATGTGCTCTACCTTATTACAGTTTCATTTTCTACAAAGCCTTTATAAATCTCCCTTGAAGGTGCATGGGGCTGTACCTCTATGTGCCTCTGGAAGTACACAGTGTTTTCATCTGTTTTTATTCCATAGGAATGTGACAAAAGAAATATGGCATGCTCCATCAGACTTTGCATGTACACTAGTCTGATGCCCAAAAGTGCATGGAGGCCATATAGCTCTTATGCTAAATTCTGTGCATTGCAGTACAGAACCCATGCCAGTGTGCATAAGCTCTGGCCAGTAGTAAAAATTCAACGTTTGTATTTGGGCTTGACTGTAGAAGATTGCCGACTTTTTCTAAAATGTGCAGATTATTCTAAACCACTTATTATATATTCTCTACAAAGAATACCTTTTATTTGCTGAAATTAAACTACAGTTTTATCTCTTGACTACTTATTCTGAGCTCAGCATGAGCAAGTGGGAATATTATACTGCTTAACCCTAGCAGGGCTCACTCAGCAGAAGTGTCACGGGGGTCGCGGGCTCCGCTGCCCCCCGCGACCATCCCCCCGCTCGCGGGGGGGTCCGGCGCGGCGGCCCGCGACCACCCCTCTGCTGGCTCGGCCTCGGCGCCGCCTCTCTTACCCGGCCGCGCTCCGGTGAACGCCGCTCCTGCCGGTCCCGGCCGTCGTGCGCGTGGCCGCCGCTTAAGGCGCGCGCGCCGGCTTCTCTAAATTTAAAGGGCCAGTGTCCCGATAATTGGTCATTATCGGGCGCTGGTTCTATTTAAGGTATCCGCCCCCCAGTACTTCCTGCCAGTCTGTTGGTGTGCTTACCTAGTGTCTAGAGAGTATTGCTGTTCCGTCCTGATTACCCGTGTACCAGTCCGTTCCGCTACGTTTCCTGACCTTGCCTGTTTGCCGCCTGCCCTGACCGTCTGCCTGCCTCTGACCACGAACCTCTGCTGCCTGCCCTGACCTTCTGCCTGTCCCCGACTACGCCTCCGGATTACGTTTCTGTACCACGCTGTACCCCGGCTGCCTTCGCAAGCAAGTCACGTCAGGGGTAACGACCTGGTAGCCTCACGCCGCAGCAAGTCCATCCCGCTTTGCGGCGGGCTCTGGTGAAAACCGGGGGCTACTTAGATTCCGTTCCCTGGCGTGGCTTAGCTATCACCGCTTGCGTTGGCCCAGCGGATCCACTCCCACGTCACAAGAAGCTGCTTCTAAAGGCTGTAGAACAGGTCAGATCACAGCTAGCTCAACTTATCTGCCCTAAAGCAGATTTATGAAGTTATACAAACATGTACCTCTCACTTCAGACTGTGTACAGAGTAGGTGTGGGCCTCAGAAGAAGAGAAAGCAGCATGCTGGAACAAAAGGAAGATCTGTGATCTTTCTCCTGCTCTCGTATGGCTTTAGATGGCCGGTGTGGAGTATAGACTTTTCTTCATGTTGAATACTCTGTTATCAATGACAAAGCACAGTTGATAGTCAGATGTAGTTTTTTCTTCTTTATAAGAAAAGGAGAAAGAAGATAAACATTTGGAAATCATTTCTTTTTGTCTAGTTCGGTTGTTAATTTACTTCATGACCTAATCTTTTACTCGTCTATACTTTTAAAGGGAACCTGTCACATAGATTATGCCACACTTGCTGAGGGCAGCATAAGCTAGAGACAGACATGCTGTTTTCAGCGCTGTGTCCCTTATTCTGTAAGACGCAGCAGTTTCAGAACATTTACTACTCAAATCTGGCAGTTTGCATCCTGTTCTGCCACTTAATTAATGAGCAGCTGTTAGCCCACCCACCAGAAGCAAGCACCTCACACCTGCCGGTTATTTATGGGTTTCTACCTATTCAAAATAAATAATCATCTCTGCCATCTTTATTGCATAAATCTGGCAGCTTGGAGCCAGTTTTACCATAAGAGATGAATCCAGCTTATTTGTTCAAAGCTAGCCCCGCCCTGCTGTGACTATCCCCGCCCACTCATGGTTGATTCAACTTTTTACTTTGAATAGCTAGAAACCTATGAATAAATAGCAGGTGGGTGGGGCTAGCCTCAGGTGGGCAGGGCTAACACCTGCTCATGAATTAAGTGGACTGATCTCTGGCAGAGCAGGCTGAAAACTGCCAGATTTGGGCACTAAATGCTCTGAAACTACTGTATCTTATAGGATAAGGCATACATTATTGGCAACAGCATGTCTGACACTAACTTGTGCTGTCCTCAGAAAGGGAAACATAACCTAAAGTGGGTATGGAAAGTATTCAGACCCCTTTTCACTCTTTGTTTCATTGCAGCCATTTGGTAAGATCCAAAAAGTTCATTTTTTGCTCATTAATGTACACTCTGCGCCCCATCTTGAAAGAGAAAAAAAACAGAAATGTAGATATTTTTGCAAATTTATTAAACAGGAAAAACTGAAATATCACATGGTCATAAGTATTCAGACCCTTTGCTCAGTATTGAGTAGAAGAACCCTTTTGAGCTAGTACAGCCATAAGTCTTCTTTGGAATGATGCAACAAGTTTTTCACACCTGGATTTGGGGATCCTCTGCCATTCTTCCTTGCAGATCTTCACCAGTTCCCTCAGGTTGGATGGTGAACGTTGGTGGACAGCCATTTTAAAGTATCAACAGTGATGCTCAATTGGGTTTAGGTCAGGGCTCTGGCTGGACCAGTCAAGAATGGGCACAGAGCTGTTCTGAAGCCACTGCTTTGTTATTTTAGCTATGTGCTTAGGGTAATTGTCTTGTTGGAAGATGAACCTTCGTCCCAGTCTGAGGTCTAGAGCACTCTGGAAGTGGTTTTCATGCAGGATATCTCTGTACTTGGCCGCATTCATCTTTCCTTCAATTGCAACCAGTCGTCCTGTCATTGCAGCTGAAAAACACCCCCATAGCATGATGCTGCCACCACCATGTTTCACTGTTGGGATTATATTGGGAAGGTGATGAGCAGTGCCTGGTTTTCTCCAACATACCGCTTAGAATTTACACAAATGAGTTCTATCTTCCTCTCATCACACCAGAGAATCTTATTTCTCATAGTCTGAGAGCCCATCATGTGTTTTTTTGCAAATTGTATGTGGGCTTTTATATGTCTTGCACTGAGGAGAGGCTTCCGTCGGCATACTCTGCCATAAAGCCCCGACTGGTGGAGGGCTGCAGTGATAGTTGACTATCTCCCATCTCCCTACTGTATCTCTGGAGCTCAGTCACAGTGATCTTGGGGTTCTTCTTTACCTCTCTCACCAGGCTCTTCTCCCACGATTGCTTAGTTTGGCTGGAAGGCCATGTTGAGGAAGAGCTGTGGTCATCCTAAACTTCTTCCATTTTAGGATTATGGAGGCCACTGTGATCTTAGGAACCTTGAGTGCTGTAGAATTTTTTTTTGTAAACTTGGCCAGATCTGTGCCTTTCAACATTTCTGTCTCTGAGCTCTTTGGGCAGTTCCTTAGACCTCATGATTCTCATGTGCTCTGACATGTACTGTGAGCTGTGAGGTCTTATATAGAGAGGTGTGTGCCTTTCCTAATCAAGTCCAATCAGTTTAATTAAACACAGCTGGACTCCAATGAAGGAGTAGAACCATCTCAAGGAGGATCAAAAGGAAATGGACAGCATGTGAGTTAAATATGAGTTTCACAGCAAAGGGTCTGAATACTTATGACCATGTGATATTTCCATTTT
This sequence comes from Phyllomedusa bahiana, assembly GCA_025379985.1. Taxonomy (NCBI): domain Eukaryota; kingdom Metazoa; phylum Chordata; class Amphibia; order Anura; family Hylidae; genus Phyllomedusa; species Phyllomedusa bahiana. Next base: position 5,089 of record JAODAL010001879.1, read on the forward strand.
TCTTGTTTAATAAATTTGCAAACATTTCTACATTTCTGTTTTTTTTCTATCCAGATGGGGTGCAGAGTGTGCATTAATGAGCAACAAAGTGAATTTTTTTTATCTTACCTAATGGCTTCAATGAAAGAAAGAGTGAAAAATATAAGGGGGTCTGAATACTTTCTGTACCCAATGTATGTAACAGCTTCCCTTTAAAGGAAAAAATAAAATACATCCATTTCATTTGTAAAATGTTTTAACATGAAACCATAAAAAATAACAAATAATGCACATAATTGCTATCTTATTAACAACTTGTACTATAAAACCATTAGGTTACCATAAATATTTGAGTATAAGCTGAGTTTTTCAGCACAAAAATGTGTGAATAAGAAAAATGTATGTACCTAAGATTGATACCAATGAAAACTACAAGTCATCCAGCAAAAACAAAAACAAGCCCACATACAGCTCCACTGATGGAAAAATGGATGTACCCCAAAATATAAAAACTACAGCGCATGCTCTGTTCCACTGTGCGCCAGTTCGAGCCTGATCACTATGCTCAAAGGGGATGTCTGCAATAAAAAAAAAAAATATACATCTCATGAATGTTGTAAAATAATGATAAAGGTAATATCAACCTTACCTTGCCGCTACCCCACCACAATAGACATTGGTCGGAGACATAGAAAGCATTTTGAGCTGCAGGGGATCAGTACTGCCTTCATTTTTCTACAATGTTCTGAGCCATTTTTACAAAAACTATAAATGGGACAATCCCTTGAAGGCACTTGAATTTTATGTCAACTATTTTAGAGACATAAAATTCAAAACCTACTATTAAAAAGTGGCATGTTCCACATGTTTTAAAAATAAATAAATAAATAAATAAATAATATATATATATATATATATAATATATATATATATATATATTACTATATATATATATTTTATATATATATATATATGTTTAAAGGGACACTGCTTTTATATTGTGGTATAGGATGTACTTTCTAATGGTGTCATAAACTGTACCATAGAATATACCACAAAAAAATGGGGTGAAAATGTTGAAATGTGAAAAAAACATACCTGTGCCATGTTTGCTTCAGTTTTGTTTTTATGGTGTTCACTCTTCGGTGTAAATGATGTGTTCTCTGTATTCTGCAGGTTGATACGGTTCCGACAATACCAAATATGTAGGGTTTGTGTTATGTATTAATAACGTAAAAAAAAATCCAAACATTTTCTATTTCTTACATTGTGCGCGGCGTTATTTTCTGAGACTAATAACTTTTTTGTATTTTCATGTATGAACCTAAGTGATGGACCTGGTGGAGGGGAGGCTTACCAGTAGTGAAATAGTAGCGGTAAATTACTCATACCCCCTTTTATAATGCCTCAATTAATATGCTTTTCTATTTCTCCAATAGCCGACAGCTGTCCATACATACTCCTGACATCCACTCCCTTATATACTATTCAAATTTTATTCATGTTGTGTCCTTTCTCTTACTCTGTATACTTATGCTTGACTATCCTTATATAGTGTATGTGCTTTATTCCATTTATTCTTCTATTTTATTTCTGCCTCTTCTAATAATCTCCCCCCCTGTCTATTCTGTATATTTCCTTAAGGATTTTACATTCTCTTTATACCATTTCACTTTCTTAGTATACACTACTCACAAAAAATTAGGGATATTTGCCTTTTGGTTGAAATTTCAGCATGACCATTTCTTCATTTTTTTTTTTTTAAATAAACTAAAATAAGACCATTTCCTAACTTTAGAATGCACATGCCCAACTGTTCAATGTTTCAGTACTTTTTGCACAACTTGCTAATCTCTAACAAAGAGCTTAATGGCAAAATGCATAACAGGTGTATGGTCCTTGAATCGGCCAGTAAATTTAGGGGATCAACTTGAATTGGGATTTAAACAGTCCTCCTCATTTCGACATCCTGAGACCAAGACAACACCTTACAATTAACAGTACCTCACAATTGCAAGGCTTCAAGCAGGATGCCAGATGTAAGTGACCATTGAGCTTAGAGTGACAGAAAGGCAAAGAAGTGGACGTCATTTGGCTCCATCACACGCTGATGACCGCTTCATTGTAAACAATGCCCTGTGGAACCAGATGATAAATGTGACCAACTTCAGGGAGGTGAAAGGCAACCAAGTGTCATGTCAGAACATTTGTAACCATTTACATCAGAATGGTCTGCGTGACAGATGACCTGACCACACCACCAGGAACAGGCATCATCATCTTGCACTGGCCAAGGAGAGCGCTATGCATCAGCCAGGTCAGGTACCAGTCAGGTACGCTGATGTAAATGGAAGTGACGCCTGGTTGAATCTCACCTCCCTTAAACATGCATGGAGTTGTGTGGCATTCATCACCCCATTCTGCAGGACATTGTTTACAATGAATCAGTGTGTGATATAACGAGAGGACATCTACTTCTTTACCTTTCTGTGACTCTTCCAGTCTCTCTGTGTTGCAACCTGCTGATGACACTCTGTGACACTCTAAATTCAGTGGTCACTTCCATCTTAGAGCATCCTGCTTGAAGCTTCGCAATGGTGAGGTACTGTTGATCAGTGATAAGTTGATAAGGTGTTGTCTTGGATCAGTGATAAGTTGATAAGGTGTTTGTCTTGGTCTTTCCCGTCTCTTCGTTTGCAACCTGGATGACACTACTGTGACACTCAATTCAGTTGTCACTTCCATCTTAGAGCATCCTGCTTAAGCTGTGATGGGTAGGTACTGTTGATAGTGATTAAAAATTGAAAAAGGTTGTCTTCTCATGATGTCAAATTTGAACAGCATGATGAGGAAGACTGTTTAAATCTCAATTCAAATTGATCTCCTAAATTTATTGGACGCTTCAGAGATCAAACACCTGTTGGGAAGTTTACTAGTAAGCTCCTTGTTAGAGATCACCAAGTTGTGTAAGGCCTCGTTCACACGGATTATTGCGCCATGGATTTGACGACGGATTGACGATCGTCAATCCATCGGAAAATCAGTCAGAAATAAGTAACAGCCCATTTTCTATTGATTTCAATAGAAAATACGGCTCGTCGTTCACACGACGCGTATTTCCGTGCCGGATTGCCGCCGCGGATTGACGATGGCAATCCGGACGGAAAAACAATGTGCATGTCAATTATTTACGGACGGATTCACCACCTGTAATGAATGGAGATGGTGAATCCGTCGGGAAATCAGTTACAAATACGTGGCACCCTTAGTGGCACTTATTTGCAACTGATTTTCAACTGATTTCAGAACGTATTTACGATCGGCAATCCGATGTAAATACGTTCTGAAATAAGCCGTGTGAACATAGCCTTAAAAGTACTGAAACATTGAACAGTTGGACATATGCATTCTAAAGTTAAGAGATGGTCTTATATAGTGCATTTAAAAAAAAATTAAAAATGTTATGTTCATCCTAAAATGTCAACAAAAAACCAAATACCCCTACCTTTTTGTGAGTAGTGTATTTCTTCTGCTCCATCTTATTAACTCCTTACCCATTTTACTCTCTTTTCCTTGAAGTGACCTGTATGAATAAGGTTTATTGTAACAACATCCCTCCAATGTGCAACATTCTATTCTATTTGCTGAACACTCAACACAATAAGTACCAAATCACCTCTCTTGTCGGGCATAGTGAATGTAGTAAAGAAAAAAACAAACAAACACTATAACTGTGTTATTTTTTCTTGCTGGATTCTAGAAAATATTGAATGAAAAGTGATCAAAAAGTTGTATGTACGTGAAAATGGTGCCAATAAAGCACTTAGTCCTCACGCAGGCTTGTAGGTGGAACACTAAAATAGCATTGATCTCAGAAAGTGGTGATGCAAAGCAAATAAAAGAAAAACTTTTTTTTACATTTTTTGTAAAAGTAAAACATAGCAAAAAACAATATAAATTGGCTATTGCCATAATTGTACTGACCCACAGTATAAAAATAACATGTCTTTTATGCCAAACAAAAAACTCCGTAAGAGCTAACCTCTTTAAAAAATGCTCTACTTTTTTTTCCATTTCAACAGATACTATATCACTAAAAATTCAACTTGCCCCCCTCCCCAAAAAAAAAAAAAAAAAAAAATCCCTTATAAGGCTGTGGTGACAGAAAAAAATGGTGGAATAAAAAAAATGAATATCTAAAAATAGCCACCTCCTTAAGGGATCAAATCTGTGCAGCTCACTGAATACTGCACCTAGATTCTTGATCATGAGATCACTTTAAAGCTTGGATGGGGAGATTATATTATATGAAAGTCAATGCAACTGTATAAAATTATGACATATGAAATATATCCTTGACAGTAAAAGGGTTGAGATCCTCATAATGTAGATTCTAGTAATTAGTGCTCTTTAGAGGTAATTTAGTCTTCATGCATATGACAAAAATGACAAAATTCCACAGAAGACATATGAGGATGGTTAGAGAGTGCTTACTTATAAAATATACAGTAGTTTGAGCATGTTAATAGGGTTTCCAAGAATTTAAACCTTTTTTTACTCAAACAAAGTGCCAAATGTACATGACCCATCAGCCAGCACGCACAAGTCTCATAATTTTTATTCTCTTCAGGAAAGAAATGCTTACATGACACAATGAGGGTAAGAATAACATAAATCAACAGTATCTAAGTGCTGCAAAAGTGCTACTTATAAAGGAACCGTTAGAAATAAGGCTGCCTTTTAAGTCTTTGAACTATCAATGTTTCGAGAAGGATTTTTTTTTCTGTGTGTCAATGTTGGAAAGTGCAGCTCCCATGTTTTAAGGTAAACTTTGTGACAATCCCTTTTTGTTGCAATGTCATTTTTTTTTTTACGTTCTATTTTCGTTTTGTAGTAATGTCAGTGGCTGTGGACATAGTGGGTATTGAAGTGAATTTAAAATGAGATACTGCAAAAGAAGGATACAAATATCCCTCATTTGCATCAACTTATATTACACAAAGTCTGAATTTACAGTGAATACTGAAGAAATCTGCAAGAGCAAAAAAAAAGCAGGAAACTAAAATATGAATTGAGCATTGTATACCTTAAAGAGGATGTGTGAGAAACCCAAAAAATTAAGAACATATTGTGCAGTAATAGTAAAGATAATCTGCAACTATCTGTCACAATCCAGTGTGTGAACAACTTGCAGACGCTGTTATATCACATAATATCGCCATGTTGGATCTTTCTCCTCACTGGGTTACTGGACAAAACTACAGTTGCTAGGCATTGTATGAAAACTACATGTCCCGTAACAGCCTAAGGGCTTGTTCACACGCCATTTTTGGATCCGATTTTGGATCCGTTTTGGATCTGAAAATCGCATCCAAAAACGCAGCGGCGATTGGATCCTAAATGGATGCAACACGTATCCAACACGCAGTTGCTTGTTTGGAGTTGGGTAGATGTGTCCAGGGGATGGTTACGGGAGTGTATTGATGTAGCGGGATCACTCCTATATAGGTTTTAAATAGCTCCGTCTTTTGGACCACGGGTCCATTTAGGGTTCGACAGATGGATCCAAACACGTATCTAAAAACGTATGTTCACATGGACTCAAGACGCTATGTGAACATACCTTAATTCCCCCCAGCAGAGCTACAGATTCTATATACTAGATCCCGGCAACCATTTTGTTCTCCTATAATGATTATCCCCTAGACAAAATGAGCAGACTTTTCTATTTAATTATATTTAGGATTTTTTTCATTCTTACATTCAGTTTATGTATTTAGTTTTCTTCTTTTCCTGGAGGACCCCTTGAAATGGGTTTTCCATGTGTGTTTTTTTTTTTTTTTTAAAAAGGAACTGCCAAGATAAAATAAAAACCTAAGACCCATCTTCCTCCTCACCTCTGTTCCAGCGCTGGCTCTGCGGGATGTCTCTCCCCAGTCTTTTGTTTACTTGCGGTGATGGCAACTGGAATGTCGCCGCCACTGCCTATCAGGGCCGCCATTAGAAATTTCAGGGACCCAAACAGCTGAAGCGTCTGCCACCCACCTTACAACTCCACGCCCATGACCCCATCTTACGACTCTGCCCCACAACCCCGTCCTACTATCCCTCACCAAGCCCGTTCAGCAACTCCTGCAACCCAGCCCCAGAAAAAAAAAAATGAACTTGAACCATTGTTTTTTGGAATTAGTTCTTGTTTGATTTCCCAACATATAGTTTATCTATATTGTTTGGATCAGTACATACAAAAGGGCCAGCAAATGTCGCCACATGATCACCGCGTGTCACCACTATTTAGGTTTATGACCAAACCAAGTATATCAAGACCAATATAACCACTTCACTTCTAGGGTGCTCAATTTAATAGACAATGCCTTGGAGTGTACAGGATGGCAGTTTTACTACTTCCTGTCTGGTGATGGAAGCCTTCACCAGGCTTCCAGCTGCCAGTCTAATCAATTATAACCCCGCAATCTCATCACAGAGGTCCCGATTGGAGTGAGAAACGTTGCTGTTCCTGGCGGTTGTCAGCAGCGTGACCCAACTGCAAAGCCCCTTACTGATGCTATGACGTACTAGTATGTCATATGTCGGTAAGGGGTTAACATTGTTGTGTCGTATATTACTAGGAGATGATAAATCAGCAGGGTCCATATGCTGTGCCACCCATTAGTTGCTTAAACAAGCAGCACTAGGAAAGTATTGTGTCATGTGCTCTCTCATTGGAACTGGAGGGAAAATGAGCAAAAAGATCATAATTCACAGTCCATTTAGCTGCTTGTTTGGGATTTTTTAGCCCCTTCCCAACATTGCACATACCCATATGTCTTGGCCAGGAAGGTGTTCCCACAAATGGACATATAGGTATATCTGGAGCTATGACCCCCCATCCCTGACAGCAGACTATCTCCCTCGCATTGACAATCGCTGCGATTGGCTGTTCGAATTGGAACAACCAATCACAGCCATTTACAGTTAAAGTCCAATTTAGAACCACCAATCACCAATGAGGAGTTTTTGAGGCGTTTGTGGTGGGACCATCATCCCCAATGATGCAATTGGTCAGTCGGTCCTGACGGTCCAATCCCAGCCATTGTAGTCTCTTTAATGATTGCATAGTATTTTTCACACTAATCACATTCCTTAAATAATAAAATAAAAATGTCCCAATCATCCCAGAGACACTACTCAGTGGAGGAGGAGTATGCTCTCCTGGCTTTTCAGAGTGCTTCGGTCAGTGGTTCGGGTTCATCTTGTGTGAATGCTCCTCCTCTATTGATGAGTGACCCTCCCATATGTCAGAAGTGGCATGTTTACTTTGATAAATGGAATGGCACTCAGACACTGGGCTGTATATTCACAGTGGCTTATTACCTAGCTTTATTTCTCCCACTGGTTTATTACTGAAACACCTTATAAACCCAAATCCTCGCCGTTTTGCCATTAAATAAACATAAAAGCACATAAGAGAATAGTTTCTAATGTGATCTGAACCTATCGCCCAGCACCATAAACAGCAGTAATCACCAATTTCTTCTACCAGACTCCACTGGTTTCAGGCTCCTCTCCAGCCTGGGGGAACCAAACCCTCTCAGCTCTCGCTTTGCTCCCAAACTTCAGGTAGCCAAACACAGCCCTCTGTTGTGGGTGTAACACATCTTCTTTAAAGGCCTACAAGAGGACGGACACAAGACCAGTCCTGGGTTGCGGGAAAAAAACTTCCCTTTTTCATATAATAGCCAGCCCATAATAATTACATAGCAGCCATACTAGCTATATGTGTCAGCAACCTCTGGGTTACGGGTGTCCACGCGGCCCCCGTGTCTGGCTGCGGGCACACTCGCACCCCTGCTGCAGCTCCGTCTCTGCAGCCAGCAGCTCACGGTGTTAGTCGGCACTTACCTCGCCGCGCTCCAGTTCCGGTCCTGGCGCGCGCACCTATGGCTGGCCGCGCGCATGGTACTGCGGCCGAATTTAGAGCGACAGCGCGCCGATGATTGGTTCTCATTGGGCGCTGATCCTTTTTAAGTCCTGTACCTTCCCAGTAACCTTGCCGAATCGATAGTGCCCTGTGCCTTGAGAGGAAACATTCCATAAGTGTCTTGCATTATTCTGTGTACCGTATCTTCTGCCTCCGTCCCTTGACGATGAACCATTGCCGCCTGTCCCTGACTACGAACCTGCCTTATGATTCTGTACCACGCCACACTTCGGCAGCCACCGCAAGCAAGTCACGTCAGGGGTAGCGACCTGGTAGCAATCCGCCGCAGCAAGTCCATCCCGCTTTGCGGCGGGCTCTGGTGAAAATCGGACCTACTTAGATTCCGCTCCCTGGCGTGGCTATTACCATCGCTTGCGGTGGTTCAAAGGATCCACTACCCCGACCGTTACACTACAGTTATTGACCCAAAACTGCTGGCTTCCCCTATCGAGACCATGTCCTCGGTGGCACACAAGTTGCAGATGTCCTGCTGTAATCCATCTTGTGGCAGATACATGAGACCACCAAATGCACTCTGCCACAATATAATACATAAAATAATACATATATAATACATAAAATATAATACATAAAAAATCTATTCACCTTTCTATCCACTGCATAACCAGAAGTAAACTTCTGGCAGCCCTTTTAGTGGTTCATATATCGCTAACACTACTTCAGCCATTCAATAGTACTGTCTCAGTAAACATGTACCGTTCCATTGACACCACTGTTCACAGTATTGATGCCAATAAAATAGCACATGATTGCTAAGACCACTGAGTGTCCACAGTAGTCGCTTATTGACTAGATATAAATAAACACTGGAGTGACCGCCAAAACTTCAGTGGTGGATCAGCGGTGGATTAAACATGAGTACATTTTTTTTGTTAGTCATCTTTTCCTCCCCACACCTTTAGAAGACTATGCCTCTAAGCTATGGCCAGTACCCACTCTTTCACCCATGGGAAGTTTGAACAGAGGTGGAGGACAGTGAGGGAGGTGTTGGAAAAGTGAGGATTCTAAGACATTTGTGTCCAAATTTGCAGATGATTGGTGGCTGGGAGAAGTCATCATGGAGGACCAGATGCAGAAGAAAAGGTAAAGTGAATGACTCGTCAGTGAAATGTCACCTGTGAGTCACAAGACGTAACTGCACTGTAATCACTTATGTGTCTGCAGAGCCTGTGTAGATGGGTTTCTACCATTATGTGGTGGTAATATTTGTCTTTGTATACTAATCTTTATTCAGTAATAGTGTAGTGACATTATTCAGTCACTATGTGGTGATAATTTGTGGTCATGTTCTGGCAGTATAATCGGGTCCTTATGTAAAAGTGTTGTTAGTTATGTTGGTCTTGGTATAGTGATATTTGTTTGGTAGCAGTATGATGGGGATATGTATGGTGAGGTATTTGCTCTTTGTATTATCTTGTAACTGCATGACTGATATTAACGGGCACTTGTAAATGTTCGTGTTTGGGGGAAGGGGAAGCCATCCAAAAGTTTGCTATGGAGCCGAGGCTTCTCTAGTTACACCTCTGCCTAGCTACCTATTGTGGGGGCCCTTTATACCTAGATATGTACTTTGGGGCCCTTTATGCCTATCTACCTACTGATGGGGCCTCTATACCTAGCTACCTACTGAAGGGGCCCTATATATCTAGCTACTTGTTAGGGTTCAATATACCTACCTACTGAAGGGCACTATATACCTGGTTACCTACTGGGGGGCCTCATTTACGTAGCTACCTACTGGGGACCCTATATATCTAGCTACCTACTGAAGGAGCCTATATACCCTCCTACCTACCAATGGCCTATATACTTACCTACCTACCGGGGGGATAATATAACTACCATCAGGTATGTAACAGAGGCCCTCAGCCAAAAATAGGAGACCCTGTGGGGCACACAGACATATAGACTAGTGTTGAGCGAAAAAAATCGCAAAAATTTGAAATCTTGCAGTTTTTCACGAAAATCTGGGATCCGCGATGAAGAGATTATTTTCCTTAAAATCTGATCAATAATCACCCATTGCGAATTCAGATTGTGCTATTTTTGGCGCTTCCTGTAATTTTGGCAGCCAGCCAATCATTGCTTAGCACAGGGGGGAAGGGGTGAAGAACATCACCAGTGGGCTGTGTAGGGATCTCATTGGCTGCTGAAATCACATGACTTTGTTTTATGTATGTCAATGCACTTCCTGCTCGCCGTCATTAGCTTCTATACAGCGTACAGAACGGATCACTGTCTCTCTGAACAGCTTTTGTAAAAGCTATTAGAGATTGTTTCCCAGCGATTTTACAACTGAAAAGTATCTGATATAGATTAGTTAGCTTAGGGTACAGCAAGATTACAGAATTCTAGTTAGTATTAGTTAGAGCTTTGGAATCAGCTCCAGTGCTCTGAACAGCACAGCTGCAGAGGGAGGGGCTCCTTTGATTTGGGGGGAGATCCTGCATCAGACATATTTCTCCTCTCAAGACACTGTGATATAGCCCCAAATGTTAATCCTGCGGAGCCAGCATCCACAACAGCCTCAGTTCAGGGTGTCAGTTTCTTTTGGGGGGTGCACATCTGCATTTCTAACTCATATTTGTGCTTTCAAGCCACAGTAATACAGCCCCAAATTTTAATCCTGCAGACCCAGCATCCACAGCAGCCTCAGTTCAGGGTGTCAGTTTCTTTTGGGGTGCACGTCTGCATTTCTAACTCATATTTGTGCTTTCAAGCCACTGGGATATAGCTCCAAATTTTATTCCTGCATAGCCACCATTCACAATAGCCTCAGTTCAGGGTGTCAGTTTCTTTTGGGGTGCATGTCTGCATTTCTAACTCATTTTTGTGCTTTCAAGCCACTGTGATACAGTCCCAAATTTTATTCCTGCGTAGCCACTATCCACAACAGCCTCAGTTCAGGGTATCAGTTTCGTTTGGGGTGCACGTCTGCATTTCTAACTCATATTTGTGCTTTCAAGCCACGCTGGCATAGCACCCAATTTTATTTCTGCATTGCCATCATCCACTGTCTGAGTCCAGGATGTCACTTCCTTGTGGGGTGCTGTTCTGCATTTATTACTTATATTAGTCCTCTCAAGCTTCGGTGAAATAGCACCCTATTTTTTTTAGCCGTTGCCTGCCACCAGTGTCATAGAAGGGGGTGGGGGGGTTGAACTTTGTTGTGGGTATACTGCATCTTAGACAGCTACGTTCATCTCTCATAAGAAATCACTGTTCTATAGAGTGTATTCTATTTGTACCCCTGTTTGTCAGTTGTGGTCAAATACCACATTTATTCCATATTCTGTAGAAAACATTTCTAATTCTATCCGTGATTGTCAGTTGTCTGAAAAGACTGCAGTTGTTAGATAATTTGTAGAAAATTATCCTATTTGTACTCCTGTTTCTCAGTTGTGGGAAAATACCACATTTATTCCATATTCTGAAGAAAAAATTTCTATTCCTATCCGTGATTGTCAGTTGCCTGAAAAGATCGCAGTTCTTAGAAAATATGTAGGAAAAAGTCAATTGCTAGTCCTACTTTGCAGTTGTAAGTCTCAGGGACTGATGATTTGCTGTTATGGTTCTTCCACAAGACCGCATTTCACAGATATTTGATAGAAACAATTCTGTTTCTAATCCTAGTTGGAAGTTGGAAATAAGAGGAATTTAAGAACAATTGTGATTTGCTGTCTTTGCAGTACAGTTTTTCAATAAGAGACTGTGAAAAAAATCTTCTAGATCTTTTTAATATTTATCTTTCTGAACATGGAGCAAACTACAGGTGGTAAGCAAGGAAAGCGGGGGGTAGGATGTGGAGCTAGAGGTACAAGAGAAGGCGCTCCTTCCACCGATGCGGACAACACGCAAGCGATCACATCGTCAGTTGCAGAACCGTCAGGCCTGTCATCGCTTGGTTGGTTAACTGTAAATCTCAGTACTGAAGAGCATCGCTGATCTGTTCTTCATTGGTTAAACGCAACCTGCATCCAGTGGTTTTACCTCCTCGTCCTCCCAGTCACGGGCAAAAATGGCATCATCATCGTCGTCAGCATCCTTCCAAACTGAAGCAAAGGCATCCCAAATGTCAACTCATGTACCGCCCACTTTGGATAATCCATGTTCTGAAGAGCTCTTTGATGACACAATGTGGTCGTGGTCAGAAGGCATTTCAAAAGATCAAGAGGCCAAAGAGGATGATTTTGTCTGCTCCGACGCCCAATCGCTGATGCTTTCAGAGGAGAAGGAAGGTGGTCAGTCGGCACAAATCCCGAATGGTCGGCAACACCTTGCAGTGCCTGTGGCTTCTAGCCCTCAGCTTCAGGATGTAGACTGTGAGGACGAGGAAGTCACCTGTGTTGATGATGATGATGATGTTGATAATGACATTATGGATCCAACATGGTCTTTTCAGCAGAATTTGCTTGCGAGCGCCTCATCAGTGGATGAGGAAGAAGATGATGGGGTAGTGTCGGTATGGGTCCGTCCTCAGAAAGGGAGAGGGCGTTCGCACAAGTCCACTGATATTAATCCGCCAGGCATGGTCAGTGGTGGCAATGGAAACACCACTACTAGGTTATCACCGTCGAAGAGGTCCAGGGCCTGTAAAGCCTGTGGCTTTTTCGATCAAGCCTCAGATTCGCCAACTGACATCATATGCCGGATTTGCTGTCAACGCACCAGTAGAGGCAAGATTCTAAAGTGTTTAACCACCATGAACAAGATTAGGCACAAGCATCTAAAGCAAGCATCTAAAGCAAGAGGAGTCACTTAGAGAAAAAAGGCCACACAGGTACTGGGCTTCCAACCACTGTGACACCCTCTGTCTCCTCCTCCTCCTCCTCCGCCACTTCCAAGACCAAGCGTTCCTCTGCTGCCCATGTCCCGCAGAGGCTTGGGCAAGGATCAGCCCCAGTGCCACACACCATTGCCCGATTACCACCACCACCACCATCAGAGACCCAGCTTACCCCTTCTCCTTCCACCAGTTTGATCTGCATGCGGTACAGCGGCCAGTCTAGCAACCAGCCTTCTGTGTACCAGTTGTGGGAGCAGAAGGAACACTTTCACCCCAACCAAAAGCCTGAATGTCGCCATTGCCAGGCTCTTGGTCTTGGAAAGGTTGCCTTTCCGACTGGCGGACACAGATGCGGACACAGAGCCTTCCTCGCCGTCAGATCAAGAATGCCCGACAGTTTCCCAACTTTATAGGTCTTCGCTAGGTGGTGGTTCGGGGTCCAGGGCTGGTGCAGGGCGGCGCTTCAGCTCTCAGGGTACAGCATCTGAGGCACGTCAGGGCTATGTTCATGCTGAAGAGGAGGAAGTGGAGGAGGAGGAGGTTGAGGCATGAATGGACACCGACGGTACTGATGTCCCTGCCTTGGAAAGAGGTTGGCACAGATTTGAGGCAGAGGAGGAAGACGCGGATGATCTGTTTAGTACCCCTCGACCCAGAGGCTTGGGACATTCTGGCTGCATCTCTCACATGAGTGCTTGGATACTCCATTTCCTCCAACATGATCCACGCTTCAAGACTATCAAAATGAAGAGCAGTTACTGGGTGGCCACCCTCCTTGATTCACGTTACAAAGCGAAAGTCAGCACTTTCCTTCCACCCACACAAAAGGCATTGTGGCAGAAGCCTAATGGGTGACCTCTGACAATCCTTATTTACCACCTCACCAACGCCTGTAATGCAGGGCACAAATCACACACACAGAGACCGCCTTAAGATCATGGTCCACGACTATCTGCATCTCAACACCGATATTTTTGGATATGTTCCGGATCCTATCGACTTTTGGGTATAAAAAAATGGATGAATGGCCCAAGCTAGCTCGCCACACCATAGAAATGTTATCCTGCCCGGCAGCCAGCATCATCTCCGAGCGGACCTTCAGCACAGCTGGAGGAGTTATTACAGACAAACGTATCCGGCTTTCCACTGAGAATGTGGATCGTTTGACTTTCATCAAGATGGATCAGGCTTGGATCTCTGAAGATGTTGCTGCACCAGTTGCCGAGGTCACCGATTAGTTGCCGGTCTACTTCACATTCCTCTTCAAAAAGAAATGGTCCTCTTGAAGAATTTTTTTTTTAAATGCTCATTTCTTTTTGCAAATTGTATTATGAGTGTCCAAAAGGTCATTTTGCTGGTCTTGTGCTTAGGAGACTGTACAAGACAACAATTGTACTCGGTTGGATGAAAAAACCTTATTCCAATTACTCATTTCTTCATGAAACTTTTAAGCACTGTCAATGGTTTTGGGGTTATGGTGCTGTGAAAAACAGCTATAATCCAGGTCCTTTGGTACAGAAATGTGGTTTCTAAGTGGCATTTCTTCCTTACAACAGTGGCTGAAAGGTAATTTTTCTCATTTTTGGGGGGCATGCTGCTGTAAAAAACAACTATAATACAGGTTCTATTGTAGAAAATGTTGTTTCTAACAAGCATTTGTTCTTCACAATTGTCAAAAGTGGCTGAAAGGGCATTCTTATAACTTTTGGGGGCATGCTGCTGTAAAAAACAGCTATACTATAGGTCCTATTGTAGAAAATGTAGTTTGTAACAGGCATTTGTTCTTCACAATTGACAAAAGTGGCCGAAAGGTCATTTTTCAAATTTTTGGGGGCATGCTGCTGTAAAAAACAAGCTATAATCCAGGTCCTATTCCCAAAAATGTTTTTTAAAAAACTCTTATTCTGGCTACTTTTATTGAGTGTTGAAAAGGTCATTTTTGCTGTTTTTGGGGTGAAGCAGCTGGAAAAGACAGCGATATTCAAGGTTCTATTCAAATAAATCTTGTTTTGAATACTCATTTCTTGCTTCTAATTTTACTCACTGTAAAATTAGGGCTGGGGGCATTTCGGCTGGTTTTGGGGTCAGGCTATTGTGAAAGGGGTACCAGGGATGCAAATAGGGCAGTCAGTGGCCCTCTGCCTTTGTCAATATTCATGCGCATCTACAAGAAGGGCGTCATTGTGCACATTAAGAGTAAGGGCACCAAAAAGACATGCCACCTAAATGCTATTATTCATGGCAATACTGCCAGGATCTACAATGTGAAACAGCATGTTATTGGTATAACTGTGAACAAGCAGATACATGGCACAACCCTTGTGCAAGAATCAATGATTGTATGAAGCACATTCGCCACCCACAAGAACAGAGACAATTTCCTCCAGCACGTTGAGTAAAACGAGAAAAAGAAAGACAAGAAAAAGGGCATCTCGGTGGAACAGAAGCGTCAACCACCAGCATTTCCAAGTGAAGCTCAATGGGTCTGTACTCATACAGAGGGGCAAGCGCTCTCTTAGAAGCAGAAATTTCTCAAGCGCTACCCAGGTCTTAACTGTCTTCTAAGGAAGGATCGAGGTCTTAGCTCACACTTCCGCCATGCGCACTCTGCTTCGGCCCGACTGTCAGCGTTGCTGCGTCATAAGGGCATTTTTCAAACTGGAAGCGAAGGTAATCCAGCACTCAAGGACGTAGGATCAAATTTGTAGAAAACGTGGTTCACTCTTTATTGAAGAATTCTTAAAAGCATGATTAAAAACATCCAAACATGCAAGTACACGTTTACGCGTTTCAGGCTAGATCTTCAGCCCTTAATCGTAACATACTATGAACATTGTACGAATCTTCTTAAATACCCACCCCGGAACTAATCAAACTTTTTTCACCTGATGTTTAACTCTCTGGGTACAAAAATGATGCACACCCTATCTACACCCATAACATTAGACGTATTCAAGATATCTAGAACTGAGGATGCATGAATAATTTTAACCACATATAAAACCTAAGAAGTACATAGAGAACAATTGAAAAACATGCAGATATAATATCTAAACACTATATATTGTCATTGACAATATGTTGCCATACTCAATTGCCATAACTTTTAAATGTTCCACACTATTTTGATGTACATCCTGAAAATGTTTGGAGATCCCAGACACTTTACGGGGACCTGGATGAGTCGCATCATAAACATGCTCCCTAATCCTTACGTTAAGACAGCTGGTGGTACAGCCCACATACTGTAGGTTACAAGAATCGCACCAAGCCAGGTATACGACATGTGAACTATGACAGTTCATAAAATTATGGATTTTATATTTTTTATGTGTAATGTAAGATTCAAAAGGTCCTGATTTAACCATGTATCTGCACTGTCCGCACCTACTGGTACCGCATCTAAATGAACCCTTGAAGTCAATCCATGTGTCTCTCTTGCGGACCGGGGTATTAACAAACATACTGGTGAAACTATGTTACCTATAGTCTTGGGTTTTTTTGAGATGTACCGACACCCATCCTTAAGAATATCCCGAAGTATGGAATCTGTAGTGAGCACTGGTAAACACTTCTGTATTATTTTAATAATCTCAGTGAATTGTCTACTATAAGCAGTAGTAAAACATATTGGGAACTTATTTTTCCTTTCATGTCTTTTTGGTGCATTGATAAGTTCATCCCTATTTCTCTCTGATGCTCTATTCACACCTCTCTCAATCTGCCAGGTCTTATACCCCCTACTTTTTAATCTCTTGGTAATGATATTCTTCTCTAATTCATAGGCTTCTGGACTGCTGCAGTTTCTTGTGGATCTAATGAATTCCCCTGTCGGGAGAGTGTTTATCACATGTTTGGGGTGGCAGCTTGATGCGTGCAGAATATTATTCCCTGCAATAAGTTTTCTATATGTAGCTGAGTGAATTTTGCCACTACCTGAATCACCCATAAGTTTCAGATCCAAGAATTGTATCTCCTTGGAATTCATTTCATAGGTGAATTTCAAATTCTCCTGGTTGGAATTTAGATTATTTTCAATAAGAGGTTACACCGACATAGGACGATTCCCTGCCAGATTAGCAGGGTATAGTCTATGTATCTGCCATACCAGTAAATGTCTGCAGCAAAGGGATTATCATCATTATATATGTTTTTCCTCCCACCAAGCCACGAATATATTCGCTAAAGAGGGTGAAAAACACGCCCCCATGGGGCAGCCCTGTATTTGCAAATAGAACATGTCAACAAAAGAAAAATAGTTATGGCCAAGGAGAAATACTGTAACTAACAAGATGTACTGTTTTAAATGATCGCTATATAGAGTGTATTTATCCATTTGGCACGCTAGTGCCTGTAATGCCAAATTGTGTGGGATAGAGGTGTATAGGGAAACGATGTCACACGAAACCCAAAGAAATTCTGGCCTCCATGCGACACCGTTCATACACTTTAATACTTCCCTGGAATCCTGTAAAAAACTAGGAGATTTTTGAACCAGAGGTTGGAGGTGCCTATCTAGCCATGTATTAAGATGTTCATATATCGAACCAATGCCAGAAATAATAGGACGCATTGGCGGTGGGAAAATCCCTTTATGTACTTTGGGTAACACGTGAAATATAGGGGTCCTAGGAAATTTTACTGTCATGTCGTCCCTCTGTTTAACTGTTAGTATTTCCAAAGTGAGACCTTCCTGCAATAGTTTGTCTACCTTATTAGAGAAGCACTTAGTGGGATCTGTTGTAATTTTCCTATATACAGTATCTACACTGAGCATATTGCTGACTTCTCCAAAATACAAATCTCTATCCAGTACTGTTATAGTCCCTCCTTTGTCTGATGCGCGTATAATGAGGTATGGATTTAATTCCAAATCTTTGAGAGCCTGTTAGATTACCTAGTGTTAGATTACCACGGTTCTTGGTGTGTTTTAGATGTAAATCTCTGAGCTCCCGTTCCACTAAGAATTGAAAATCCTCCATGGATGCAGTTCTCGAGTTTACCGGGTAAAAATCCCTATTCCTAATACATTGTAGATTAACATCACATGTGGTAATATTATTAGTAATGCCATGGTCCTCCTCTAATTCCTCTAATGCTAGTAGGGACTTCTGTTCAACAAACTTTAAGCCTCGAGGAAAAAATTCTCTAACCTCGGTTACATCTTTATTACGAGTTTCTGAGTTATCTTCAAAAAAGTGTTTCTTGACTGTAAGAAGTCTGACAAAATAATTGACATCCTTTATCGTCTCGTATAGATTAAAGTCCGTAGCAGGGACATAACCCAGACCTCTGCCAAGGACGTTAATCTGGTCAACAGATAGAATACATGCAGACAGATTTAATACATTAGAAGGTGAAAATACTTCATGACTATTGTCCCCTATTTCTGTGGTGGGGGGGAGACTCAATAGGTAGGGGTCCTGGTTGAATTCATGGCATATAGTCCTGGTATGTGACCTCTTATGTTTCTTCCCCCTCCCCCCCTCCGCGTGCGTTTCCTCGTCCCCGAAAAAATCTGGCGTTTTTTGAGGGATATTGTGCGTAGGTATTAGCACTAGGATCTAAGTATCCCTCAGAGTCTGAGGTGTCAGTCCCAGTTTCGGAACTGTTTCCCTCCAGAGGCAAAAACGCTACTCTTTTATTCCGTTTCTTGAATTTCTGTTTTTTCAAAATAGACCTAGGATATGAATGTTCCTTGTCAAACTGCCATCTGTAGATTTTACCATCAGTATAATCCATAGAGTCTCTATTAAATTTCGATTGTTTTATGGATATGATATTTTCCTCTAATTTCAGAATATTATTTTTGATTTTTTCATCCAAGAATTTATATGTAGGGTCCTGTTGATGAACCATTACTGCCTCCTTTGCCTCTTTCAGGGATACATCCAAATTTTTTAAAGTGTCTTTTTCATGCCTAATGATAAGTGACATTAGCTTCATCGAACAATCACTCAAAATCTTGTTCCATTCTGTTATAAAGGTGTCATCATAGGTAAAAGTGGGGTATTTATTTAACCTTAGACCCCTGGGGATCATCCCCTTATCCACATAATTTTGCAGTGTAGTGCAGTCCCACCAGACTCTAAGTTGCTGACACATAACTTTTTCCAACTCCAACATCTTCTGTTTTAAATCTGAGCTTTCATGTTGTGATGCCGCAACATCTTGTTCAAATATTAATTTCGCTCTGTTACGTCTGGCAGGATTATCCACTGTGAATAAAGTGGTTTCCTCCGGTGGTAACGAGTGAACCTCCATGTTATAGTGAAATGGTGTATACCCCTGTCCACCAATCGCATGGACTGAATTCAACAATACAACGAGGAAATGTGCAAAAAATCTGCACATCATATATAGAAAAGAAGGGTAACGAGTACAGCTCACCGGACTCCTCGGGTATCACGGGGTTATACAGCTGTCCTTAATCCAAGTCCGGTGCACGGACGATCATCCTGGCTGGAGATGAGAACACTCTGCAAACTGGAAGCGAAGGTAATCCAGCACTCAAGGACGTAGGATTAAATTTGTAGAAAACGTGGTTCACTCTTTATTGAAGAATTCTTAAAAGCATGATTAAAAACATCCAAACATGCAAGTACACGTTTACGCGTTTCAGGCTAGATCTTCAGCCCTTAATCGTAACATGCTATGAACATATTAACGTCCTTGGCAGAGGTCTGGGTTATGTCCCTGCTACGGACTTTAATCTATACGAGACGATAAAGGATGTCAATTATTTTGTCAGACTTCTTACAGTCAAGAAACACTTTTTTGAAGATAACTCAGAAACTCGTAATAAAGATGTAACCGAGGTTAGAGAATTTTTTCCTCGAGGCTTAAAGTTTGTTGAACAGAAGTCCCTACTAGCATTAGAGGAATTAGATGAGGACCACGGCATTACTAATAATATTACCACATGTGATGTTAATCTACAATATATTAGGAATAGGGATTTTTTCCGGTAAACTCGAGTAACGCATACATGGAGGATTTCAATTCTTAAGTGGAACAGGAGCTCAGAGATTTACACCTAAAACACACCAAGAACCGTGGTAATCTAACGCTAGGAGAATCACAGGCTCTCAAAGATTTGGAATCCAATCCATACCTCATTATACGCGCATCAGACAAAGGAGGGACTATAACAGTACTGGATAGAGATTTGTATTTTAGAGAAGTCAGCAATATGCTCAGTGTAGATACTGTATATAGGAAAATTACTACAGATCCTACTAAGTGCTTCTATAATAAGGTAGACAAACTATTGCAGGAAGGTCTTACTTTGGAAATACTAACAGTTAAACAGAGGGACGACATGACAGTAAAATTTCCTAGGACCCCTATATTTCACGCGTTACCCAAAGTACATAAAGGGATTTTCCCACCGCCAATGCGTCCTATTATTTCTGGCATTGGTTCGATATATGAACATCTTAACCCCTTAAGGACCCGACGTTTTTTTTGGGTGACACGTTCGTTTTTCCCTGCTCGCCTTCTGAAAGCCATAACTTCTTTATTTTTCCACCTATTATAACATGAGGGCTTTTATTTTGGGGGACAAGAGGGTACTTTCTAATGGTGTTATTCACTATACTATAAATATCGGGGAAACCGAAAAAAATTTAAGGGGGACAAATTGTGAAAAAAAATGTTTTTTCGCCATGTTTGGCGGGGGTTTTGCTTTTGGGCGTTCAATTTTTGGGTAAATAAAATGTATTATAGTATTCTTCAGGTTGTTGCACCGGCAATCCCAAACATGTGGGTTTGTTATTTTTGGTACCGAAAAAAATTTCCCAAAAACATTTTTTTTTTTAAAATTTGGCCCGGCGCCATTTTGTGCGGACCAATAACTTTTTTGTAAAAAACACCTACGGACGTCGTGGGGGGGGCATTTTTTGGGGCTGAAGTGTACTTTTTTATCGCTAGCGTTTGGAATGCATGGACTTTTTTGTTTTTGTTTAATTCCATTTTTTGAGTGATTAAAATGACCAAAAAAACGCAATTTTTTGGCGTTTGAATTTTTTTCTTCTACGGTGTTTAGCGTACGGGTAAAATGATGTTATATTTTTATAGAGGGGCCCTTTTTCGGACCGGGGCGATAACCAAAAATTTGTGTAATTTTTTATTTTTTTAATGATTTTATTTGTAAAATGGGGGAAAAGGGGGTTTGAAATTTTTAAATTTTTTTTTTTTTTTTGTATTTTAAAACTTTTTTTTTTTATTTTTTTTTTACTGTAACATTTTAGGCCACCTGTGGTACTTACCAATTGGTGGCGGGTTGTTAATCAACCTAATGCATTGCATAGGCAAGAATTGGGTTTACAAAGATGGCGGGTTTTCCCCCCCTTCCTGTTGCGGACGGAAATGGGGCAAACCGCCGGGTAAGTAGGGACCTTCACAAGGCTCCCCCCCCCAATGCCCCCCCCCCAAAGCCATCACCCCACCCATCGGGGCGCGGCACCCCAAGGCATTAATTCAGACGCGCGGCCATCTCTGCCGCGGCGCCCCCGATGGGTTTTAAAAAAAAACCCCCCCGGGGGGAGCTAACCGCCCGGGGCCCGTTACTGCCGGGTGTTGCGGCGATTTGCCGCAACACCCGGGCCCTGTGCGGGGGGGCGCGGAGCGTCCCCTGCAAAGCCCCTTAGCGGCCCTGGGGACGTATCATAACCCCCGGTCGTTAAGGGGTTTTAAAAACAGGCTAGATGGCCCTCCAACCTTGGTTCAAAAAATTCCTTTTTTTTCAGGATTCCAGGGGGAAATATTTTTAAAGTGTATGAAAAAGGTGCGTATGGAGGCCAGAATTTCTTTGGGTTTTTGTGACATCGTTTTCCCCAAACCTCATCCCACCAATTTGGGATTAAAAGGAAAAACCCTGAAATGGTTTAAAAACTCTTTTATAGCGATCATTTTTTAAAAAATACATCTTTTAGTTACAGAATTTTCCTTGGCCATAACTATTTTTCTTTTGTTACTGTTTATTTTTCAAATTTTCAGGGCTGCCCCATGGGGGCGTGTTTTTCACCCCCCTTTTTAAAGAATTAAATTTTTGTGATTGGGGGGGGAAAAAAAATAATATAATGATGAAATTCCCTTTGCTGAGACATTTTTTGGTTGGAAAAATACAAAACGTCCCTGCTAATCTGGCAGGGTTGCTAAAGTCGGGGTACCTTTTTTTGTAAATTATCTAATTCCAACCGAAAGGGGAATTTGAAAATTACCTTGAAATGATTTTTCCAAGGAGATACAATTTTTTGGATCTGAAACTTTATTGGGGGGTCAGGTTGGGTTTGGCAAATTCCCCCAACACAAAGAAAAATACATGGAAAATATTCTGCAAGCATCAAACGCCCCCCCCAAACAGGTGATAAACAATCCCCGCAGGGGAATTTTTAGATCCAAAAAAAAACCTTGCACAGTCCCCCGGGGCCCCAGAATTTAGAAAAAAATAAAACATTACCAAGAGATTTTTTAAAAAAAAGGGGGTATAAGACCTGGCAAAAATTGAGAGAGGGGGGAACAGAGCATAGAAGAAAAAAAGGGATGAAATTATCAATGCACCCAAAAAAAACATGAAAGGAAAAAAAAAGTTCCCAATTTGTTTTACTACTGCTTATAGTAGACAATTCAAGAGATTATTAAAAAAAATTTTAAGAAGTTTTTACCCCGGGGTCACTAAGATTCCAAACTTCGGGGTATTCTTAAGGTGGGTGTTTTGGTACTCTCAAAAAACCCCAAGACTATAGGTAAAAAGTTTCACCGAATTTTTGTTAATACCCGGTCCGAAAAAGAGAACATGGATTGATTTCAAGGGGTTCATTTAGATGCGGACCAGAGGTGCGGTAGTGCAGTTTTCATGGTAAAAAACAGGAAAATTTTGAAAAACTTACTTACACTAAAAAATATAAAACCATAATTTTTTGAACTGTTCATAGTTTCCACTGTCGTTACGGGCTTGGTGCGATTTTGTAACCTCGTATGTGGGCTTTTACCACCAAATGTCTTAATGTAAGGATTAGGGGCAGTTTATGATGCCCCACTCATCCAGGTCCCCCCCCCCCAAAGTGTCTGGGATCCCAAAATTTCAGGATGTACAAACAAAAAAAAGTGTGGAACTTTAAAAATTTTTGGGAATTTTAGTATGTCAAAAAACATATAAGTGGGGGGGGGCTGGAAGAAGGTGCTTACCAATAGGAGGCATTTGGAAATTGACACTTTTAAAAAGAGGTGCCCCCTTTTTGGACTTTTAAACCTAGAACAGATCTTATGTATTTATACTGAAAGGGTTTTGTTTGTTTTTTTTTTTTTTTTTTTTTTTTTTTACATTCCCATAACAAAGTTCCTCCTTTCTGACAATATATAGTGTTTAGATATTTATCTGAATTTTTTTTTAAATTTTGTTCCTCTATTTTACTTCTTAGGTTTATATGTGGTTAAAATTATTCATGCATCCTCAGTTCTAGATATTCTTGAATACGTCTAATGTTATGGGTGTAAATAGGGTGTGCATAAATTTTTGTACCCAAAAGAGTTTTAAACATCAGTGTGAAAAAAGTTTGATTAGTTCCGGGGTGGGTTTTTAAGAAAGATTCGTACAATTTTTTTCATAGTATGTTACGATTAAGGGCTGAAGATCTAGCCTAAAAAGCTTTAAACGTGTTTTTTGCATGTTTGGATGTTTTTAATCATGCTTTTAAGAATTCTTAATAAAGAGTGAACCACGTTTTCTACAAATTTTTAATCCTAGTCCTTGAGTGCTGGAAATTTCCTTCGCTTCCAGTTTGCAGGTGTTCTCAAACTCCAGCCAGGTGATTGTCGTGCACCGGACTTGGAAATTTAAAGGGGCCCGCTGTATAACCCTGTGATACCCGAGGAGTCCGGTGAGCTGTACTCGTTACCCTTCTTTGCTCTACATAAGGGCATTTTTGCCGTGTTAATAGATGACTGATGGCAGCTTTGGCTCTCACCACACCCACTCTAAGTCCAGCCATGCCAGCTGAACCTCCATGATCCACGTTCACAGCCTCACCTTCCTTGATCAGTAATTTCCTTCAACTCACTTGACAGTAGAAGCAGGATTTTCAGACAGGCCTCGTTGACCAACTGGGGACATCTGTTTCATCTGCTTCACGTTCTAATGTCATGGTGGTACAACATCAGCAATGTGCCAGCAGTAGAATGGCAAGTAGCTGTAGCAGCAGCAGCATTGATAAACTAGTTTTTTAAAATAGTTAATTTCTTATTGAGAATTTTAATGCTGAGGGTCCACAAGGGCACCTGTGCGGGTTTTGGTTTCATGCTGCGGTAAAGGACAGGGATAGTCAATGTCCAGTTCACTGAAATAGTGGTTTAAATACTACTTTCTTCTGGTACTTTTTATTCTGAGGGTCCATAAGGGCATCTGTGCAGCTTTTGGGGTCATGCCACTATAAAAGAAAGGGATAGTCAATGTCCATTTCACTAAAATAGTGGTTCAAATACTTGTTTCTTCCAGAACTTTTTATGCTGAGGGTCTATAAGGGCATCTGTGCGAGTTTGAGGCTCATGCCGCTGTAAAAGACAGGGAAAGTCAATGTCCTTTTTACTAAAATAGTAGTTCAAATATTTGTTTGTTCCAGCACCTTTTATTCTGAGGGTCCATCAAGGGCATCTTTGCTGGTTTTGGGGTCATGCCACTGTAAAAGAAAGCAATAGTAAAGGTCTTTTTGAAAAAAAGCTTATTTCCCATGCTTCAAGGCCATCAAAATGAACAGTTCTTACTGGATGTCCATCCTCTTTGATCCACATTCCAAATCAAAAGTCAGCAATTTCCTTCAACCCACTTCATTTGACAGTAGAATGCAGGAATTTGAGACAGGACTCGTTGACCAACTGGAGTCACGTGTTGCGTCTTCTTCATGTTCTAATGTCACGGTGGAACAACGTCAGCAACGTGCCAGCAGTAGAATGGCAACTAGCGATAGCAGCAGCAGCAGAAGCATGATTGAAAAAAATAGTTTTTTAAAATAGTCAATTTCTTATTGCGACTTTTTATTCTGAGGGTCCATAAGGGAATTTTTTGCTGGTTTTGGGGTCAAGCTACTTTAAAATGGATGCCAGGGGTGGCAATAGGGCAGTATTCCTGTCATGGGCCAGAATCAAAAAGGTGCCCGGTGATATGTTAAAAATAGGAAGTAGTAATGGGTGGGCACCCCATTTGATTTAGCTGAATGTGGTCATGAAGCAGTTAATAAATGACTGATGGCAGCCTTGGCTCTCACCGCAACCACTCTAACTAGGACCCTGCCAGCTAAACCTCCGTGTTCCCCGTTGGGACGTTCTTGCTGCCACCACATATATGACAAGTTGTTGGTTCCTGGTGCAAAAGGTAATAGGGGGGTCCTGCCAGTTACCATGTGCCATTTCCAATACCGGTGTCTTCTTATGTGTCAAGGGGCCATATAGCAGCTACTACCACTGTACCTGCTGTGGCTACGCCATCCTCATGTTTTCGGTTAGCCATTGACAGAAATAAATTATTTTAGCCTGTTATTTTTTTCTTTGACTCTTGTAGCCTAATTGACTTGCCTAAGATGTAGCACATATCCACTTTACTGTTGTGGATGTTAATTCCAGCTTCACCTCACCTGTTTGGGTATAAAAATGGAGCTGGTGTTCCTCTCCCACAGACTTTAATGGGAATTGGAGATTAATCGACATCGAGGATTGACAATAGGGGAGATGATCCAACATAATCTGGAATCTGCTCGGTGCAGATCATTGGCCGAATCGCTCATCACTAATATATACCATTTGGATGGTTAGCATAACAAACTTTGGACAAATACCAAATATTGTCTGTTTTAAACTTTTTAACAATTCTTAATACAATTTGTTGCCTGTCCACCTAATAATTAGTTGACATGGGCTCTAGCAGAGTTATCGTGGAGTAGAGGAGTCCTTGTAAAAATAGATTTCTTAATTTAAACAAAAACATCGTGTTCATGGTTATGTATAATCATAAAAGAAAAAAAAAGGAAAAAAAACACTCAAAAGTGTGTTTCTAATTTATGTATTGTTTTTGCCTCAACCCTAGCTCTGTTGCTAGTATCTCTGTTGGACCTTGCTTTCCTTATTATTATGATGGTTAAAAGGAGAATGTAAGCTACAGAGGCATTCTTTTTAGCTGATTTGTGATATGATCACTGTCTGCACTGTTTTTCTTCTCCATATTTTACTATAATAATAACATCAAAGTATTTCTAGAACTTCATGGGGGTTTATTTCCTTACACTTATGTTTTCCTTTTGCGGATAGGGTTGGTCAAGGTCTTGCCTCAAGGATTGCTATATTTTTCCTTCATAGATTAAAATTTGAGGAGTGCCTTTAGTAGACTTAATATCTGGATTTAGCATCTGTTTATTCTGACCTGACTGTAACCCTAAAGATGGATGCAGGGTGATACTCAGAAACACTACTGTGTCTGGACATCTTTCTGCATTCAATTACACCCCTGTGATAGATCTGGGCAATGCTAGAACACAGGTGGTGATAAAAGAACAGAACGGAAGCAGACCACCCATCCACTGGTCATGTCATCACTGAACACAGGGAACAATGTGTTCCATTCACTAAAGAATATTGGAGACAACTAAACAACACATTGTATAATGGAGGAGCTTATCTTTTATTGATTTCTTTATTAGAGCAATTAGTGCATATTAGGTGTTAAATGGTATGTATAACCATGGTAGTAAGGAGGTGATACACAACAAAGCTAAAACCTTGCTTTCCAAGGTTCCTACTGAAAGATTATGGAGAATGGGCTCTTATAAAAGTATTACATGAAAAGATTTACAAAGATGGCATGCCTATGCCTGAAATTTTTATTGTAGGTTGCTGAACTATAGATACAAAAATGAGCAATGTTAGATTTTGTTTAATGCTGTTAACTAGAAATTGTACTTGGAGAGCATCTTAACCCCTTACTGACACAGTACGTCCGGGTGTCGGTAAAGTTCTGTGTAGAAGGATTACTCAGTAATCCCAATACATAGGAGGTAGCTTAAAACTGTTAGTAACAGCAATGATCAGAGACATTGTTGTTCCCTTCTGTCTAGACCTTTAGACATCGTGGTGAGAACACGTTAACATGCCTTATGAAGGCTTCCATCGCCACCACATATGCGTTTCTATTACTTCTTGGTAAAACCACCATATTTGCACACCCTTCTGCATCCTACTTAGAATTTGTTAAAGATTTGAAGGGAAACATCCATTATGGTATTGTTATTATTCCCCCTCATATGCTTGCTGATACGTACTGGAGCACACAGCCCTTGATTAAAATGTGGAGGAAACCCAGGATGACTTAAGCATAAAATTTACAAAACAATTGATTAACCAAATTGGTAGTATGTATTTTCTTTGGTTCAGATTCCCCTTTCCTAATGGGATTTACAGAAAAAAATATTGGGAGTCTTTTAAGTGACTCCCCCTATTTTTAGAAGGGTGGCAGGGAAATTTTTTCCATGGCAATGTTGGGCCAAGTCTAAAAATTTACATTGCCTGTACGTGTGGCGGTGCGCCCAATGAAGGTGATTGTCGGGGCTGTTAGAGGGCTCTACTCCCAAAGTTGAGGGGACTTGAGTGTGAATGTACTGGTTAGTTCCCAAGGGGGAAAAAACCCCTCTGTGAAGAGTCTCAGTTCAGTATGGGAGTGGATCTGCAGTGTTTTGGCTACGAGTAAGGTGAGGTTGATTATTGAATGGAGTCATGAAAAGCGTTTGAAAAAACCTGTCCAAGAAGTTTTTTGTGTGCAGTCCTGAAAGTGTATTCAAGAATTTTATCTGTGAGGAAAATCCGAGGGGAAACCTGGGGGAAAAAAGTGGACCTGTAGTGCGTGATTTGGGCTCCAGGGGGGTTGTATTTCCAGTAGTTTTTATGCAGTGGTCCAAAAGATCAGGACTTGGGAATGGAAAATGGAGCTGTTAGACCCGGGAAAAAAAAGGGGGTTTGCTCAGGTGCCGTGAGGGGCAGTGGGGGTTTTTAAATCCTCGTGGTAGGGAAGGGGCCCGCTTTTGAGATGGTTGATAAATTTTTCCTACAGTTTGGGGAAAATTACCAGTATCACAGAGGTGGTGGCCCCCGGGGTTTTATGGGGCCGCAGGTGGGCCTATTAGTACCCAATTCTGTGTCCCCTGTTAAAATGTGTTGCCATTGACCCCTTCCCCAATGTAAAATGGATGATGTGCAAGATTTAAAAGTAGGCCCCTTTTTTGAGGTTGTTTTCCCTTAGAGGATATGGGGGAAAGGTTCCTATTTTTGCAGAAAGTGGTTTTCACAGGGCATGGGGTGGAAACAGGGGAATGTGCACGGGATTTAAATGAGGGGGTGGTAAGTCTGCGGGTTTGGGAGGGGGAAAAACCTGACAAAGTGGGGGGCCCGGGGAACCCTAATTAGCAGGATGTTGGGGGCCAATGGGTCCAGGGGGGGAAGTTTCATTGAGGTAACCAATTTTCTATGGTTTGAATATGACAGCTAGTGGCCAGGATGGACCCTAAGGGGACAGGAGATGGTCAGGGGGAGGACCGAGACCTGGGTGAAATGAAATTGAGGTCTTATTGTAATCCTGCAGACAAAGAGGTGGAAGTTGGGGCCCCGGTGGGGCCCCCAGCGGCCATGTGAAAACGACCTTTAAATTGCTGTGATTAAGCTTCTGATAGTGTGGTTGTGGGGAAACCAGGGGGCTTTTTTTGAGACCCAGATGGGGGAAAACATGCCCAGTGGGACAAATGAAAAGGGTCTGTGTGTGGAAGAAAGGGTTGTAGGTTTTGATAGCGTGGTATAGGGGTTGGGAATAGTTGCCCTACGAAAGTCGCATGCAGCTGAAGTGGGGACTCATTGTTGCGAGGTGTATGCGTTTTGCCACTAGTGGTAATTGGGTTTACCTGTCGGCTTCAAGGGGGATGAGGCCAGTGTGAGCCCCCAGCTAGCTGTGATGGAAAATGTTGTCCCGCCCCTGAGGATGTGGGAAAAGGTGGCCTGTGAGGAGCTTTGACCCCGGGGAGGGGTTGTGCGGGTATAAAGGCCTACGGTCTGGGATCAAAGGGGGGGGGAAAAGTGGGTGGCCATGGGTGGTCGCATGGTTCTGCCACAAGGTGACATAGTGCCCCCCGAAGCCTGGTCTCGGGGGGGGGAAGAGGATTTCGGTCGCAGCATTAGGTGGGTGACCCTTTTACCTTGCATGGTGTGCCAGCCACTAAGGGTGGCCTTCCCGGAACAATGCGATGGGTGGGTGGTTGTTCCCCCGTTCCCGGTGCCAGGTCCGCCCGGTATTGGGTAGGGCTTGGGATCTATTAAAGACCACTACTCAAATTTAGGGGGGGGGTGGTCAATGCAGTATGGGAAGCAGTGGGCTTAGAGGGGGCTCTGAACCCCCAGGTTGAGGAAGCCATAACCAGTGGGGGACTGGTGAGGTGTTTTTGTGGTGGTGGATGGTAATCCAGGCCACAGGTTTTGAGAGGTAAGTATATGTTTAGTAGTGGCTAGACGGCCGAGGGTTTTGTTTATGTTTTGGTTGTTTGCCTGCTGTAAAACCCGCACTGGAATAAAAGGTGGGTGTTAAGAAGAAGCCTTTGTCGGTGTGCGAATGTTGGTGTGCAGGGCCGCTTACCCAAAAAAGGCCCCAAAAGAAGCTAAGTACCCCCAGGCGGGCAAAAGGATGGCGTCCGACGCAAGTGAGGGGGTTACAAAATTAGCAAATTTAGTTTACATAATATCAGGTTATCATGTTTTTCTGCTATTATCTCAAAACAAAGACCAATGAAATAAAGATAATATTCTGTGCCATGGTGTCTATTTCTTAATTTTCATGTTTTTCATTTTTTGCATGCCCATTTTATTCAGGAATGTATATAGCTAGGCTGATATGCATAATTGTCATGGTCCATGCCACAGTCTCCATTCTGGACCTCAGACATGGCCATGTTCCTGCCTCTGTCAGGTCCAGTGAATTCTCCTGTCGAAGCTGCTTACCCATTTGCAGTTTCTGAGCAGTTTTTCCCTTGCTGGCCATGCTGCTCATCCATCTTGGCTGCTGTCCTATTTCCATGTCGCTCTATAGAGAAGCTCGACCGCATTATGCTCTAATTTATTCACACATTGTGAGGCAGGGTTGGGTTTCCTCTGCCAGTCCTCTTCCACCTGTGTGGTTATAAGCCTGCTACTGTTTTACACATTGGCCTCTGTCTAGTCTTCCCCCTTAGTATCCATTTGGCTTTTTTCTGTCTGTACCTGCATGTCTCTATACCTAGTCTTTTGTATCATTGTTCCTATTCCTGTTGGTGCCTAGCATTGGCACTTCTGACCTGTTTGGTCAGCTGCCACTGCCAGGGACTGCTCTGAGGTCACACCTGCAGGGAAGCCATCATTTTCATCAAAGGCTCTGTGAAGATGCCCGACGGCTGCTTAGATACGTCACCTTGAAGCAAGCCCGGCAGTGGTCCTGTGGGTCCACTACTTGCTCACCCGTTACAATAATGTTGCATTCCATTATAGTTCAATATGGTTAGTCCTAGTTACTTTCGATTGGTAAAATGGAGAAACAAAGTGAACATTAAGTACAAAGGTGGATGGAATAGACCTGTACAAAGATGGGTAATTCGGCTGGTAAAGTTATAATTCTCTGTAATGTACATAACGACAAAATTCTGTTACATGTGTGTCATTCCAAACAGTATGCAGTCACAAATCACAGCGGTATTCTCATCCTCACTGTACCACCACATATTCAGGTGTTACCACCTTTTGAATGATCCTTAGTGTGAGGCACATACATTCACCACCTTATTGCAACACATAAGTCATCATTTGGCTGTGCTGGAGACCACTAATAATGTGCTTTGATGATTGTGTAATTACCTATGGCTTAGTATAGATGAAAACTTCTATATTTGCTTTATGAACGGAATCTTAATGCTCTTTACCTTTCCATTGTATGATTTCTATATGTGACTGACTTTATTTTGATGAGCTCCTCAGCCTACCAGCATTTACTTTCTAAACCTTCTTTTCTAGCCTTCTACATTCATGTCCCTGCCTGTGTTATACTATCAAGATCATACCAGACAAAATGTTGACACTAACAATTAACATAGTGACTGATAAGAATAAGTTAAACAGCATAAAAAATGTTAAGTGGCAATAATAATGTTCTGGTAAAAAAAATTCCATTTGAGGGCCCTGAGCATAAACACAAGTACCTGTCATGACACCAACCTGGGAACTAAGGGTCTCATGTATGAAAACTATCTAGGTGTAAGGGGAGCTGTGATTGGTCTTAGACACGGACAGTTTTCATACAGGTCTCCCCAAGTGATTATATATGCTATAAATTCCTTGCTGTTATTGGTGCATGCTTTTGGCTAAAGAGTATCCTGCTGTCAATCAATGATATGGAAGATATATGTATATACTGTAAAAGCTTTTATTCATGATAAACGTCATCAATGAAACAAGAAGTCCATGCAAAACCTGACAGTAAATAACACAACAGCCATAATATATTTGGTTAATCATTGTACATAATTAGTAAGGTGAGACTCAAGTTGTGAGAAAACCCAAACACACTACCTCAGGTAGAAGAGATTAGCTTTGTTCTGTTTTAACATGTTTGAGTTCTGGTGCCAGACACTAACATTTTTTGCAACTGTTACAAAAGTTTCCAACCCACAATTATAGAAGGTGTTTATGTTAAAGGATTTGTGAGCCAGGACTATCCATAACAAGCTATGAGTACTGTAGCTTTCACTTTGTGAAATGTTTTTCTAATTATCATTTGGGGTGACTCGGTGTGAATATGGCTACTCTAATTAAAGTAGCAATTTCATTTTAACATAAACAGTTATTTTCTGGGGAAAAACACCAGGGCAATCTAGAATGCTAAAATACTATGTGAGAACATCAGCCATAGGTGTTTTAGGTTTTTCTACTGACGAAAAACAAAATCCTGAAACCTGACACTTGATGAATGAGCCACCTCTTCTGTTCTTTTAATGCTGTCCCTCTCTGTTCCTCCACTAGTTACCAATCACCTTGAGACTATCTCCACCTAGCTAGTCTTCTCCCTACATATTATCTCTTGACACTAGCGTAAACGTGATCTCCACCCTACTTATAAATTCCTGCTGTTCTCTTTACAGGTATCTACCTTCTGCCGTGTTTCTCCCCTGTCCTGTAATTGTCTTGAATAGGCTACTTGACAATATCAAGCTTTTAAATTAGTATAAACTATTTACTTCTTTATTAATACCATTATAAGAAAAAGAAAGCACACCCTATTTAAATTCTGTGCATCAGTTCAATGTTTTTATGTATGTTTTGATATTGTAAGCACTCACTTACATTCAGCCGCCATCTTGGCCATTCCCAGGGGTCACTCGGCATACTTTAGCAGGATTGCCACTTTCTTTTCACTGGTCAGTCACACGGTAAATACGTCCTTCTGACACAAGGCTGTATATTAAAACTGATCTCAGACAATCTTTTATTAGGCAGGTTAAATTTCAGCAAGCAAAATTTAACCAAATGAAAAACAAAGTCCTTGGCCATTGGCTCTCTAACTGTGGTCTGGACCTACCATCTAGCACCACAAAACAATTATTCACAACAGTCTGTCAATGTAGATGTTCCTCAAGACGGGGGGGGGGGGGGGGGGGGGTTAGATCCTCCTCCTTGGCTACATGTAATACTAAAAAGTTTCAGAATACCCTATCTACTCTTTGTCCTCGAACAGGCACCTTGAAGACCATTGACATGGCATGGCCTCCCTCCTCAATACTATTTCAGAAAAAGATTACCTGGATCACTCTGCCCCATACATAATACCAAATAATTTAAAAAGGAATGATTTTGTAAAGACCTCGATTGAATGACTTATTCTGCAGAAAACATGCAGACATTCACTCTGAAATGCAAAACAGTTCATTTGAAAAATGTAAATCAAGGATTTTTGCAGAAACATGGATCATATTCAGAATGCAGATGTTATGAAAATGAAAAACACAGTATCACCAAAAAACAACCAGTGAACAGCAGGCAGGTCACAGGATTGGATGGCAAGCAAACGGAATACAGCCAACAGCAGAGGTCAGCTCCAGGCAGGAAAAAAAGCATGAACACAAAGGGCCAGAAAAACTATTCAGGAAGTCCAGCATGCACAAAACACAATCAGACCCTGAGGGCAACAACTGGCAGGGCTAAATAGTTCCCCTAGGGAGGGTGATGGACGGCAGTCAATTGTTTACCTGTTGCCCTGCTGGAAGACACAGAAAACACTTGACTAGCTACAGTACTGCAGCTGTCAGGGTCGAAAGGCATGATGTGGTTCAGAAAGCTGCATGCTGCATTGCTAGGGTCCCAAAACATCCGAGGCTTGGGCCCTTACGTTTCTCTGAGTAGGACTGGGTTCACACGTAATTTTTTGTGTCTCATTGTGAACTGCGGATGTATTTTTATAGAGAAAAACCTTTGTATGTAGGCTCAGGAAAAATATAAGTGATTACACTGCAGTTACATTTAGTGACTTACAGGAGACGTCTCTGAAGAGTTGTTCTATTTCCCTTCTTCTTCTCCATTTGTCCCACTCCGCCCTGATGACTTCTACCGTCCACAACTCATCACTGAAAAATTTACAAAACAAACATTTAGACTCATTTTATCAGAATTTCTCTACAATTTCCTATCTCTATACAAAATCTCCATCTATAGTACCCCAAATGGTAATAATTACCCCCTTGTAGGTAAATATTTGCCCCCTATAGCCAGCTAGTAGCCAACGGTAGCCAGGTTGCTGCCCCCTCTAGCCAGGTTGCTGCCCCCTCTAGCCAGGTTATTAGCGCCCTTTAGGCAGTATTATGCCCCCTGTACCCAGTAATATGCCCCCTGTACCCAGTAATATGCTCCTTTTAGTCAGGTTATTAGCCCCCTGTAGCCAGGTTACTGCCCCTTGTAGCCAGGTTACTGCCCCCTTAGCCAGTAATAGTGCCCCCTTAGCCAGGTTATATACTCCCTAGGCCAGGTTATATGCCCCCTTAGCCAAGAATATTCCCGCGTAGCCAGGATATATAATCCCGTAGTCAGTAATATACCCTCTTAGCCAATAATATGCCCCCTTAGCCAAGTAATATGCCCCCACTGCCAGTTATATGCCCCCACTGCCACTAATGTGCCCCCCACAGCCAGATAATATGCCCCCTTAGCCAGAGTAATATGCCCCCCTTAGCCAGTAATATGCCCCCATAGCCACATATAATATGCCCTCCAGAGCCACATATAATATGCCCCCCATAGCCACATATAAGATGCCCCCTTAGCCGCATATAATATGCCCCCTTAGCCGCACATTATATGCCCCCCATAGCCGCACATAATATGCCCCCCATAGCCGCACATAATATGCCCCCCATAGCCGCACATAATATGCCCCCCATAACCACACATAATATGCCCCCCATAACCGCACATAATATGCCCCCCATAGCCGCACATAATATGCCCCCCATAACCGCACCTAATATGCCCCCCTTACCTAATAAATATAAAATAAAAAAAACCTACTCACCTCAGCACGGTCAGCACGTCCAGGTCCTGCAGCTTGAGAATGGTGTAAGAAGCGTGATGTCATCACGCTACTTACGCCGTCTCGCGGGGCCCGGGACCTCCTGAGCCGCGCAGAGGCTGCCGGCTTAGGAGACCCAGCGTCGCAGGGAGGTGATGAAAGCGGTGCGTCACACCCCCTGTGACGCTGAGGTGTATGTACAGCGCACTAAAGAGCGCTCCAGGCCCACGGCAGCGGCCTGGAGATGCAGACATTCGGGGCACAGGCATATTTATTCGGGGCTCGTGCCCCGAATTAATCTGGCTAGCAAAGACCCTGACAGTCGGATCGTGAGTGATGTACGTTCTCTTTTTAATATCTGTAGAAATAATCTGTCAACATAGCTTAATATGTTCTATGACTGTACTGGTTATGTTATTTCCATCACCTTCTGATGTTTCTTGGACTCTGTTCACATTAATGTCAAGGCTTCCATGACAAATACAAATGTAGTAAAACTAAACTTGGCAGATAACATACCATGATAGCATAGCACATAATGACATCTCAACTTTTTCAATGCTTTTCAACGACTTTTGTTTTAAGATAAGAGCAGATAATCCAGAAAGCTCTGATATCACGGAAAAGCTAAATTTTGCAACATCCATAAGCTAAATGCATTTCATTTGCACCACAGTGGCACAGTAGATGATTGTGCTAAATTATTAATATGTAAATTGATACTAATTTGTTATACTGGTAAAGCCGTGTCATAAACTTAAATGGAAATGACATGTAATTGTAATGCATTAGCCAAGGTATCCCCAAACCAGAAGCCTGCTTTAAATAGTAACTCATTCCTGAAACAAACATTACTATGCTGTGCTCTATAAATTTACTTGATGGACGGCCCCAAAGGAATATTTTAAATGACTGCAATGGTTAACTATGATAGCATAAATTTGGTATTCATCAAGTGATGTCTACAACACGAAAATGGAATAGATCCCCTTAAAACATCTTCAAATGGGTTTTCCCCAGTGAAATCCATTGGATCATGCTTAAGATGATTGATGGTAAATGATAATAATACATCACTTTATATGTATATGTTTTGTGTGGTTCCTGTACGGAACTTAGACCTTGTAAGTCTAAATTTCATCAGAGAAAGTCATTCTGAAATCTGTCACGGACAATAACTCCTGTGTAGAAGATTGAATGTTTCATCAGACTCTAGCTGCTCATAGGTGAGGATTGATAAGTGTTACAGAAGCTGGTATATATTCCCTGCTTCTGGTTGATTTGACAGCTAAAGAAAATCTTAAACATAACGGGGGTCATGTATCAATAGCGTTATTTGTGCAATGCATTTGTTTCAGTTGTGATGTCTCTGAATGTGCAGCATATTCAGGCAGGTTTCATCTGACATTTTTTGCAACCTAAACAGGAGGACAACCAGTACAATATGTCTAGCCTGTCATACACTGACACCATTATTTCTGGCATAGACTGGAATAAGTGATAGGTTCTTCTGTAAGTGATTTATATAGGGATAATCAAACCTATATCTCTAATGGAAGCTCATATGTATGTCACTATATAGGCATATATCACCCACAGCATGTCATACTCCAAAAATATATACAGTACCAAGCAGTTTATGTTTTTCGTCAAGAAACCTCGGTATAGGAAATTGTAGTTGACCTTGCTTTTTCTATACAGTTGTTAAAAAGTTACATGGCATATATTGTACTGATGAATGCCAAAAAAACACTCACATTTAGCTTCTGTTAGCTGACTGGTGAATACATGCATTTACCAGGAGTAATGTTGACACCTTTTTCACCAAACATACAATACAAGGTAAAAAAGAGCTGCGGTTTTGGGCACACGGCTCAACACTGAGGGTATGCAAACTATTAAGGTCTAAAACTCACTTTGTTGCCAATAGCAACCAATCAGAGCGACCCTCTCATTTTTCCAGAGCACTGTATGAGATGAAAGAGGCACTCTGATTGGTTGCTATGGGCAACAAAGTGAGTTTTAGACCTAGACAGTTTTCATACATGTGGCCCTGAGTGTCATTTTACAATTAAAGAGGCTTTTCAATTTTGAAAAATACTCATCAATCAGTCAAGGATGCTATGCAATAAAATAAAAATAAAAACCTCACCTTTTAAACCACCGTCGATTCCAGAGCTCCCCCTGATGAAATCACGACCATTGCTCGCATGATACAGCAGCCAATCACAAACCTCAGCAGTCACATGCCATATATCCAGGAAGAGTCTCTTATGGGCTGTGAATAGCTGCAGTGTCACGTGAACAATGAACGTGACATCAGCGGTTGGGAGCAGCGGGAGTGACGACAGTGCAAGAACGAGCAGATTTAAAAAGTAAATTTTTTTTTTTATCTATTTTATAATGTGCTGGACTTACCTAATGGGCGGTTTTAAAAATTCAAACATCCCTTTAAATTTTAAAATCACTTAGGCCGTGTCCCCACAGCACAGGACAAATACCGGTCGGTTTATCCGACCGGTATTTGACCTGTTTTCGTGCCGTGTATGGGGGCGGCTTTTCTCCAAAATTAGCAGAGAAAAGCCCTCCCCCTTCCCATAGACATGCTCATCTTACGTCCAAAAATTGGGCGGAAGAATGAACATGTTCAATGTTTTTCGGACCACCAGCGATCTGAAAAACCCGTGCAGTGGGGCCGCTGCGTGGGTTTTCCGTAGAGGTCCATTTTATAGTTAGTCAGCCAGTTTGCAGATGGTTTTCAAAACCGAAAACCGTCTGAAATACTGGCTGCAAACCTTTGCCGTGGGGACAAGCCTTGTTTATTTTAAAAGGCTTATGAGAAAAGAGCTTGAACTTTTGAGCGTCATCTATTGAATATACCAATTCTCAAGTCACATCCAACTGTTGAGCCTTGCAATGTGAAAGGGATTCAATCCATGCCAGTTTTATTTATCTGCAGACAGCTGTTTTGGGATGTTTGCCCCTCACCAGTGCCGAGTAGAAATTACTGGCTGGCTAATGTTTAGTGTAGTTCAAAAGGGGTGGGGTATCTCATTAGGGAGAAGCACTATGTCAGTGTGTGGAGATTTAATGCCTTTAGTCTACCATGGTATTTAAATATATAATGACAGGAATGAATAGCCATATTCAACCCTGAATTCTATATTTAATCTTGATTCCAATAGTTAGTGTGGTGACTAACATTGCTGTAATTCTCAGATCTTGTCTTCCCTACAGTAGTAGTATTCTAGGACACTACCCACATTGTGCTGAGCAGAGTAGTTTGATATTGGCATAGTGTAAGTGAGTGGAGTATGTGCAGCTGATGACCTCCCTCATTATCGTCTGCTCATCTACTCATCTGCAGGAGCCAGAAGAGAAGCCGCACTGACCAGACTGATCACAATGACCAAATTGTCCTTATTGATTATACTGACCATTCAGAATGTACTGGCCTTCCTGATTATACTGACCAGTGTAACAGCACTGAGTTCACTGATTAGAGACCATAAAGACCGTACTGACTTCTTGGCTGCAGTTTGCAGGCGGCAGCAATTTACTGTGTGTAGCTTTGGACTCAGTTTACTTTAAGGGAGATTTTGCTGGTGACAGATAATCGGCCACCTCCTAAGCTCAGTAAGTTGAGTAAATGAGGTGCAGCAATTAGAGATGGGCGAATTGATTCTAACGAAGTGGAATTCGTTTAGAATTTCAGGAAAACTTCGGTTCTGAACGAAGTCGAAGTTTGGGGTACTTTGCGGGAACGAAGCGTGCTTTTGATTGATAAAATGGCTGCGAGCACATGGCGTTACATGGGGCAAAGAACTCTGGGAGGAAGAAGGGCATAGCCTGCATGACATGTGCAGAGATGAAGCCAATCAGAGACCGGCGGGATTCTGTGACGTCACCGCAGTATATAAGTCCGGGCGCGACGCTGGGAGCTCATACCGCTCTCACTGCACTGAGTAAGGAAGGTGCTGCCGCGGCTGCTTATGATAGCTGATACTAAAGAACTCTCATCTTGTCTCAGAGACTGCTTCTCTTAATGTTCTATTTCTGATTTTGTGGGGTATTGGATCTGAAGTCCAGTGTTCGTCCAGTGCAGCTGCATATACATTTTCCTGCAATCTGCTCACAGCACATTGAATATCCAAGGGGGATCTAAGCCTGTTCCTGTTGTATTCATTTAAAGAAACAGCGTTTTTACAATACAAATACCACTTCATTTTTGGCTGCTCAATTCTTTTGCGCAATTTACATCCGGGGGTTAATTAAGCGTTGTTCTGCTGCTGTGGTGACTAAAAGCAACCGTTTATTTCACCGCCAAAAAATACATTTTTCCTGTAGCATAATTCACAAGCGAAGGTTAATTACAAGTTTTCCTCTTGTTGTGTAGCGTAAAATACACGCCATTGTAACACACTACAAAGCTGGTAGTTTCTGGCTGCTCGATTCTTTTGCGCAATGTACATCCAAGGGTTAACTAAGTATTTTTCTGCAGTTGTACTTAGTAAAAGAAACGTTCTATTTCACCGCCACAGAAGAAATTCTGTAGCATAATTCATATCCGAAGGTTAATTAAGCCTGTTTGTGCTTTTATATTCAGTAAAATACACAGAGTTTTTAAATGGCACATACAAGTCATTTTTCCTGCCATTTGTGGAGCGCAATTTATATCCAAGGGTTACCCAAGTTGTTACTGAGTTCATTTGGAGTCAAATACAGGTTGTATTTATCATATACAGATATCTTCATCAAACATGCCCTGTACATTTGAACAAACAGTATGTAGACAGAGAGTGGCAGGATCTTCACTTGCGAGTGGCAGTGGCACAAACATTCCTGGAACAGGCCCAGGTCGCAGCACAGCAAGGGGACGTCACAGCAGGGGTCACTCGGTGAGGCCACAACTGCCGCTGTCATCTAGCGGCCGTGTATTGTTCAGCAACCCAATGGTTCTTGATTGATTGACTAGGTCATACACTTCCTCCCAGATGACATCTGACAACCCCAGCCAAGAGTCCGTGGGAATGTCAGACACAACCCTTAGTTGGCATGGCCCGGGAGCGGGTCAGCGGCCCTCACCTGTCCTCAACCCGCCTCTGTCCCATCCGGTTCCCTCAGACAGAGATCTACTATGTGGTCTGGGCTCAGCGCCACTGTATAGCGGGGATGAACAATTTGAGGAGGGCAGTCAGCAGCTACTTGGCAGCGAAGAAATGGGGCCAATATCACTTGCTTCTTGCAGTAGGCGGCAAAGTATAGATGTGGAGAGTGGCATGGGAGGTCATGTTGTGAGGGGTCAGCCTCTGCATACCAAGACCGGTGATGAGGACAGCAGTGACGATGAAACACAAATAGATGATGATGTAGCCGACCGCACTTGGGAGCCGGGTGAAGCAAGGGCTTCATCATCGTCAGGAGAAGAGGGCGTCAGCTTGCGCATCAGGCAGCGGCACAGCCAGCAAGTGGGTTGTGTGGCCGTGAGTCAGCAGGGTAGCAGCAGTGTGAGGTCGGGAGCCAAGTGGCCATGGGGTAGAAAACCCGCTTCGCAGGTCCAAGAAAGTAGCGGCACAGGGGCTCAGCGAGGCAGCGGCGGTAGTAGTCACTCAGTGCGGAGTGTTGGCGGTAAAATCAGCTACTCGGCGGTGTGGCAGTTCTTTGCTAAGACACCGGAGGAGCCGAATATGGGTATATGTAGAATCTGTGGGCAGAAAGTGAAGCGTGGCCAGGGAGCTAACGTTGGCACCACGGCCCTGCGTCAACACATGCAGCGTCACCATCCGGTGGCCTGGGAGAAATGTGGCTCAGATGTGGTGGTCCATCCTGCCGCCACAGCAGCAGCAGCGGCCAGTGGCACGCATGCCATTGCAGCCAGTCAAGGCTCCACCACCTCTGCAGAAGGGAGCTGTTTCTCTTTGACATCATCTCCCGGTCCAGATGCTCCTGCTCCTCGCTACTCATGGCGCCAGCAGTCGTTCAGCAGGGCGATTGCACAGAGACAACAGTATGCGTCCAACCATCCTAAGGTGCAGCAGCTGACCGTGCTCCTGTCCAAGTTGTTGGTACTGCAGTCCCTCTCTTTCCAAATGGTGGACTCTGCACCATTCAGAGAACTAATGGCTTGTGCCGAGCCGAGATGGAGAGTTCCAAGCCGTAATTTCTTTTCCAAAAAGGCAGTACCAGCACTTAATAAATATGAAGAACAGAAAGTGGGCCAGTCCTTGAGCTTATCGGTTTGTTCCATGGTGCACGGCAGCGCGGATGTCTGGAGCTGTAACTATGATCAGGGCCAGTACATGTCCTTTACGGCCCATTGGGTGAATGTGCTTCCTGCCCAGGCACACCAACCACTTAGACAGGAGATGCCGCTTTCTCCTCCACGTTGTCAAACTGCTGCTCCTGCGCCAATGTCCGCCTCCTCCTCCTCCACCACCACCACCATCTCAGCCTCCATAAGTACTGCTCCATCATACCACATGTCTAGGGCACAGCGGTGTCACGCAGTTTTACACCTGGCTTGCCTCGGCGAACGAAGTTACACAGGGGAGGAACTGCTCCGCGTCATGCAGCAAGAAATCGATGTGTGGCTTTCTCCTCGCCAACTGCAAATCGGAACCATGGTGACGGACAATGGGAGTAACATGGTGTCCGCGCTGCACCGAGGAGGGATGGTCCATGCACCCTGCATGGCACATGTGTTCAATCTGGTTGTGAAAAGGTTCCTGAAGTCTTCCACCGATCTTCAGAAGATTCTGAAAATGGCCAGGAAACTGTGCATGCACTTCATTCATTCCTACAAAGCCAGCAACACCCTCCTCGAATTGCAGCGGCAGAACGGCCTCCCCCAACACACTCTGATATGCGATGTTTCTACCCGTTGGAATTCCAGCCTGCATATGTTGGACCGACTGTATGAACAGAGAAAGGCCATTAACGATTTTTTGATGATCCAGGCGGATCCAGGTGTAACTTTGATGTCAGCCAGTGGCAGCTCATGCGTGACACCTGCCGTTTGTTGAGGCCATTCGAGGAGGCCAGGACTACGGGATGAATAACGTCATTTCACTGCTTCATGTCCTGGAACAGATGCTGAAAAATCTGTCTGGGCAGGGGACTGGAGATGTGGCGACTACATCTCGCGGCCACATGAGTCCGGTGGGGACTGAAATGGAGGAGGAGGACATTGGAGCAGAAGCATTGTCTGGTGAAATGAGTGGATTTTCTACCCAGGTGACAAGAGAGGATGAGCAGGAAAAGCTGGAGGAGGTAGATGGAGATGAGGAAGACGAGGCAGATGACCCGCAAGCACTGTGGCAGTATACAGTGGAGATGGAGGCAGGGAGCCCCTCTGAGTCACTTGTGCAGATGGCCCGCAGCATGCTGATTTGCCTGGCTAGTGACAGCCGAATAGTCCGCATCCGGCAGAGGGATGACGTCTGGCTCTCCACCCTATTGGACCCTTGCTACCGGTCCAAAATGGGAGCCTTTTTCCCAGCTACTGAGAGGGAGGACAAACTCAAATACTATAGGGAAATCCTCCGTAGTCAGTTGGCCGCTGCCTATGTGCGGCATCGTCCCTCCTCTGACAGGCCTGACCGGGGGGTTCCTCAGCGCTCACGTACTACTGCCGCGGCTGCTGGGGGACTGTGTGTGTGTGGGGGGGGGGGGGGGGGGGGGTAGGAGCAGTACCAGCTCCATCAGCAGCAACCTAAGTCTGGAGTCACTGATGAGCAGCTTCCTTCACTCGCCTAGTGAGGGGGGCAGTCGCCA
The DNA here is from genome assembly GCA_025379985.1 of Phyllomedusa bahiana. Taxonomy (NCBI): domain Eukaryota; kingdom Metazoa; phylum Chordata; class Amphibia; order Anura; family Hylidae; genus Phyllomedusa; species Phyllomedusa bahiana. Next base: position 47,230 of record JAODAL010001879.1, read on the forward strand.
GCAGCAGCAGGACCTGGAGCAGTCCCTGAACCAACAGGTGGTGGCCTACTTGGACAGCACTCTGCCACCCCAGTTAGAAGATCCGCTGGACTACTGGGCAGCCAAACTGGATGTGTGGCCGCAACTTGCCGAGTTTGCAGTGGAGAAGCTGTCCTGCCGGCCAGTTGTATGGCATCAAGCGCAAATGTTCAGTGCAGCGGGGGCCATCGTTACCCCAAGGAGAACCTGCTTGACCATGGGAAATGTGGAACGACTGACCTTTGTCAAGATGAATCAGGCATGGATCGGCCAGGATTTCCACACACCAATGCCTTAGGCGTCAGACTACATCAGCCATGACGCCTCACCCAAACTGTGAGAAATGAGTCTGGGTTCAAACTACCTGCCTCAGCCACTATTCTGATGCCACCACCCGCCTGATGCCACACATCTGCTGCCAGTTTCTCCATCTGCCACCAACCATCTTTACCAGGGACTGGTATTGCCACCCACCTCCACACTCTGTCATTGTGCCACTTTATGACCTCATGCTGCTGTTGCTGGTACCGTGACATCCACACTGTGTCATTGTGCCACTCTCTGACCTCATGCTTTTGCTCCTGCCGCCGTCACCTCCACTCTCTGTCATTGTGCCACTCTGTGGCCTACTCCAGTTTTTACCACCTCCAGAATGTCATTGTGCCACTGTCTGACCTCATGCTGCTGCTGCCGTGCCCTCCACACTGTGTCATTGTGCCACTCTGTGGCCTACTCCTGTTTTTGCCACCTCCAGAATGTCATTGTGCCACTGTCTGACCTCATGCTGCTGCTGTGGCTGCTGCCGTAACCTCCACACTGTGTCATTGTGCCACTCTGTGGCCTATTACTTTTTTGCCACCTCCAGAATGTCATTGTGCCACTGTCTGACCTCATGCTGCTGTGGCTGCCGCCGTCACCTCCACACTCTGTCACTGATGTTGCCACCTGAGCTCTCAGCTTGTTTTTTTCCAGCTTTCGCTGTCATGAATTTATCAGACAACATTCCCGCTTCAGTTTTTTGGTCAGTTTTGCCCTCTTAAGTTCCCAGGGAATTTTATAGTGAAGCGATTCTAAGAGCGGCGGCAGTCATCTGCGTGTCATACTAAAACACAACATTGTATGAAGACCAAACCAAGCTCCCTCTGCATATTTAAGCATGGCACAACGTTCTACAGCACCCTGCAGGCTCTGTGCAGCCTGGAAATAGCTGTTTTTTAACGCGATTCGTCCCAAAGTAATTCGGACCAAATTTATTTTTGTCGGGAAATTCGGCGAAGTGACCGAACCGAATTTTTGAGAAATTCGCCCATCTCTAGCAGCAATGTTCAGGGTTAGCTAGTATCAGAATGCTCTGGTTACTCAGTGTTGGGTCTGAGATAATAAAACTTGCATAGTCTGTTCTTCTGACCTCTTCTCTTCTTACCCCAACTCACAGCAGTGGACTAAAAAGAAGTTGAGTGAGTTTAGCTTTTCCCATGGCTCCACACTAAAACATCAAAGAAGGGATGTCCAACTCAGATGCATGCACATACATATTTTTTAAAGTAATTAATATAAATAGTACAATTGAAATACAAGCACCAGCCTCCAGATTATACTACAGGCTGGGCTGGAGGTTTACCTGCCCGATGGCACCCTTAACCAGGAGGCTTCCTAATCCTTAAAGTTTAGGGCTCTAACATGATGTGAACAGAGTTTTACTGAGGTTGTGCAATATAAAAATGTTGTGACTTCTAAGGCACAGCAAATAATTTACCAACGAAAATAGTCTGCTTTGTTTGATAATAATAGCTGTAGGACCTTTTAATTTTTGGAGAACATACAAATTAAATGTAGTTCATCAGTTTTGGTCATACTCATGTGTGAATTGTAACTGTCAGCGGACTGGTGAATACATGCATTTACCTGGAGTAACGATATATTTTTCACCAAACCTACCATACAAGGTAAAAAAAAGAGCTGCGGTTTTGGGGACAAGGCTCAACACTGAAAAAGTTTGAAAAATATTCATTAATCAGTCAAGGATGCTATGCAATAAGAAAAAAAACCTCACCTTTTAAACCACCGTCAATCCCAGAGTTCCCCCTTATGACATCATGACCAGTGCTTGCATCATGCAGCAGCCAATCACAAGCCTCAGCAGTCACATGCCATATATCCAGGAAGAGTCTCTTGTGGGCTGTGAATAGCTGCAGGGTCACATGAACAATGAATGTGACATCATCGGCTTGGAGCACCGGGAGTGACAACTAGACCCAGCAGATTTAAAAGGTATATTTAATGAGATACATGGTTATGTCAACTGTACCTGAAAAACAGTTGCAGAATCCATCCTTTTCTTACTGTGGAAACAGCCAAAATATATTATTGCCCTAATGCATTCGTGCATTGGTGTCTATAACTCTTTATTAATTTGCCTTTAATTCTCCAAACTTTCTATAATCTATCCTAAATGTTACAGCCAAGCTCACCTTTACTTCTAACCATTCATTGATGTCTCTACTCTGTGCAGCCAATGCACTGATTGTCCATTAGAGTGAGGTTCCGGACAGGGACGTCCCTGTTGGGGCAAACACCTTGAGATCTTTTAGGGTAGGGTCCGATTAGCCTTCCAGTTAGGGCCTTGTAGGGTTTCCCTTTTGGTCTTGTATACCCTTGGTGATACCTATTTTTTTCCTGTTTTATATTGGTCATGAGAGATTATATATACATATATATACATATAACATGATATTAAATTTTATAGTAATTTATTAAAAGTTGTATTTTAAGACTCTTTCCCCTTTTTCTACAATTTTATTTCCTTTGGCAAGGGGGCATTGCCTTTTTCTACAATTTGCATCCATTGTTTAGGCTTGTATTGATTCACTTTATAAATAAACATTAATATTACTTTAAGGCCATGTTCACACGGCTTAAAATGGGGCATATTTCGGTCCGTAATTACGCGACGAAATGCGCAAATTACGGGCTGAAAATGGTCCATTCATTACGGTAATCCACAGTTCTCATAGAGAACTATGGATTACGTCTCCTCCCCCGCTCGGCGAATACGCCGAGGGGGGAGATAATTGACATGTCATTTTCTAGCGGTGTATCCGCGCCGCTAGCAATGATTGTCTATGGGCTGGCGTGGTGCCGGCCCCCCGCTCCCTCCCCCGCTCCCGCCCCGCCCCCGGCCATACGGCGTAACTGCGGGGCGTAATTACGTCCTGCAGTTAACCCATGTGAACATAGCCTAAAAGGGTTTTCCAGGAGGACTGTGTTTACAGTATATTGACATATAATTGGTCTCTTAGTCTCAATATTTGCCAATATGCACAGGCACGCCAAACTAGCACTAGTATTTGTTTATACTGAGACCCCACCTGTGTTTACACAGTTGGTAAAAGCACAAATACAGGAGCTAAAGGTCTGGTGGGACCATAATACACTTAAAACCTATGTAAGAAAGAAGATCATTCCCAGAGGTTTAAGAAAGAAAAAAAATCGCCACTTTCAAATCCACAGAAGAAATACTGAGAAATTGGAATAATATACTTTCTGCATGCTCCTTTGATCTTATGAACCTGATTGTCACCTATGCAACGAATAAATTACAAGAAATTCAAAAGGACATTTCTGAGCTGCAAACTAAAGTAAACAGTTACGAAAAAAGATTTAGAGTTTTTAAATAATCAGTAAAAGATTATCAGAAGAACTAAGGGTGACATGTATGTATGGAACTATACCAGTATTCTAGTGTCCTTTCAGCCCAAAAACTTTTGCAGCCCTGTTCTCTAGATATATGAGCAGGTGCACTCTAAAAGTATGCGCATTTTGTGGCGCCTGTGGCACTTTGTGATGCGCCTAAGATGTGGGGGCATTCTGGAGGCGTATCACACCACAACCGTATGATTCTACATATTTATGACTGGAGGACACCAAAACTGGGCGCATTACTGCTGGCACAGGTAGACCAAGTTAAAGTGGTTTACCTGAGCCAGAGTTGTCATAGTGGAACTAGAAAGTGTTAAATCTATGACCTGCAGTAGAACAGGTTCATAAATCCAGATGCACTACTGCTGGAACAGGTAGACCAAGTAACAAGTGGTTTACCTGAGCCTGAGTTGTCATAGTGGAACTAGAAAGCGCTAAATCTATGACCCACAGTAGAACAGGTCCATACATTTCGGCGCATTCTACACTGCTTTAAAGCTATTTAGAACTGGCCTCTGTACGCCTAGATCATATATGTTGCCCTAAGTGTTTTCATGGCACTAAGAGAAATGTAATAAATTACCAAAGTATTGTTATAATTATGCCTGTTCAGGCCACAGCACAGTCCTCTGCCCATGAATTGTGGAGAGACTGCACTTTTGGCCATGATTTGGTGCCTGAATTGTGTGTTTTCTTTGTACTGGTCTGAACTGTGTCTGATTCTAGTACTGACTGTGTGGTGATTGAGAGGCTCTCCACCACACCGATCTGGTTAATTCTGTTAGCCCTTGTGCTGAGATGAAAATAGTTTAGACTGAGTGGTGATTGATATATGCCTTCACCACTCATCTTTCTTCCCTGCCTATGTTCTGTGTGGTTTGGATGTCAGAATGTTGGACCAATCACACCCTGAACTCTGACATCCCTTAACACCACTTTTTCTCTGAGATGCTGCTTGTGATAATCTCTTGTAGCTTGAGCTGGGGTTCTGACTGGATTGTATTGCTTGGATTACTGACTTCTTTGCCCACCTTCTTGACTTCATTTTTTACCTGCTGCCTCTGTACCATTTTTGCTATCTCTGGTTTGACCTATTTTCCATCCTACTATTCTTCATTGTTTTTGTCTGTCTTGTTTTGTTCAGTATTTCACATAACCAGTGAAGGGAATGTTTCCAGTTGTCGCCATCTGCTTAAGGTCAGGCCAGCAAGTAGGCAGGGACAGCTTTGGGGGGGCCTAGTGCTTGGGCTCATACTGTCTGTTTTTCTGTGTCATCCAATCTTGGTCCTGGGGTCCCTCACAGGTCTATTTTGAAACAGTTATAAGCTGCTGCTTAGCTCTGCGATGCCAACGTTGTCCGTCTTGGGGTTTCACGCTTGGCTTTTGGTTTGCCATCCTTGGTAGAACGATATTGGCAGAAAATCTTCCGACATTGGGGAATAGTTCAAACTGGCCTCAGCCAGCTTTATTGAGGCACATGTACAACAGTTTATAGAAAAACAAACGCATAAAAGGAAATCTTCGGCCTTCTGGCCACTAACTCACATTCAGAGTCCCTCTCTGTCCATAGGTCTGCACCTATCACAAGGCACCCCAAAACGACAGCATCCTCACTGTTGTAACAGGCTTCCCTTAAAGGGGTTGTCTCGCTACAAAGAATAGCTTTCAAATTGTAGGGAACACAAAATAAAGACATTTTCCAAATATATTGCATTGTTCCTCTGTTTCCCTAAAGAGATACAAGTGAATTTATTACCTCTGTGGCTATTTCAGTTCCCTCAGTAACTGACCTGTAAACAAATCTCCTGGGGCTGTTTGTTCAATGAGATAACAGAGAGTGAGTCATCACACAGGTCAGCAGTGTCAGTCAGTGTCCTGTGCTGCCAGACAGTAAAAAGCTTGATTTATCTCAAGTAAACAGCTCTGTAATTAGGGCTTTTGTTTTGGGGATCAGATAAGAAGTCCTTCAAGTAGTTTGAGAAGCTAATCTAATCTAATTAGCATCTGAAAGCACAACTTAGCTGTACAAGCATGGAGCTTATGCAAATTAGTATGAACCAGGAAGTGACAGAGAATTTCTTTCATGCATTCTTTGAAACCCTGTGGGGAGACAACTCCTTTAAGCCTCTGCGGGCCAGAGCTTGCTTCCCAGCTCTGCTGCTCCAAACATCCAGGTAGCAACCATGACCCCTGCTCACCGGGAGTACCAGCCTTTTAATAGGCCTAGCAAGACCTGGCACTAGAATGTGGGGACGGCCTCCCACCCAACGCTATGACCGTCCTGGGAAGGAAACCCATACCTGGCTGCAAGGCAGCCATATTAGCTACCTGTAACCTATTGCTATTGACACAATAAAATTTACTTCCCCCACTGAACCCAGGTTTTCGGTGGCACGTCTGTAGCAGGTATCCTGCTGAATTCAACCTAGTGGCAGAAACCTGCAACTGCACAAGGTCGCTCTGCCACATAGCATAAAACACATCTTATAAAGACAAACAAAGCGTTAGCTTTTCATGTTTTAGACACTATGAACTCCAACAATTCTGACACTGAGGGCTTCTATTATGAGAAATCACATTTGAGAAGTAATTTCAGACAGGATGAATTATATGCAAGTGAGAGTAAAAAACAAACAAAAAAAACTAAGAGGGAGTCCTAACCACACTGCGGCCATTATTGTTTTGACAATGATCATATCTACAGCGCAAATAAATGTACTGAAGAAAGGGTTTAACTTCTCCCAATGCAGTAACTTTAACCGCTTTAACGCTGTCTCAGATATTATTCATTTTTCAAGGATGCTGACAGTTAAAAAACATTTTTATCAGGATCTATTCACTCCGCAAATAAAGGGGGTTAATGACCAAATATGTAAAAGAAATGAGTACATAGATCTTCTTTTTCAGGAACAGATGTTAATCACGTTGAAAGAACTGGAGGAAGAAAGTGATGTCTGTGATATTGTTGATTCCTGCATCCCCCACAACATATCAAACCCCCTTTTTATCCTTATAAGACTAGGGTTCCTGCCTTGGATGCTTTCAGAATACAGTAGAAAGGTAATTTAGGAAATTATATCATCTTGAGCTTATTCACTCCATAACAATAAATGAAAATATCAAGATCTAAATGGTGAACAGTTTAAAGCCCTGAAAACAAAGACAATAAAAATCTTATAATAAAAAAGGTCAATAAGTGGGACTTCTATTCTTGTAATGGTTACAGGTCTTTATAAGAAACAGGTTATGTGTATTCTTGATGATAAAATTACCTTTCACATTTTGCCGGGTGACTCCACTAAAGCCCTACATTTAAAATTGGAAAGATTGCTTATGGAAGGTGTCAGTTAAGAAGCTATAAATGAAAAACAAAAAAATGATATTTAAGGGAAAAATCCTGTCATTCCAGTGTTCTGTGGGGTTCCTAAGACTAAAAAATTAGTTCCTGCATAAACTTAGACCAATCAATTCAGGCAATTATTCCCTAAGTGAACGACTGAGTAATTGGATTGATAAGTATTTACAACAACCCTCACACCGACCAATTTATTGGTTCCTCTCCTCAAGGACAGATTTTTCCCCTTTGGAAGCCACTAATGCCTCTTACCCAGCCAACCAGTAAGTTCTACACTGCACTGATGATGGGCTAATACCCCGAAACAGCTGTCTGTAGTTGAACTTAACTGGTTTGGCTCAAATCCCTTTAACATTGCTAGGCTCCTGAGAGCTACATTTGAACTGAGTATCATTACATCCTATCGAGTGCGCTGTGGAGCTCATCAGCTCTTTTCATAGAAGCCTTTGCTTTTTGCAAAACTGTGAGTGTGGTTTGAATGCCTAGTAAATCCTCACACCGACCAATTTATTGGTTCCTCTCCTCAAGGAGAGATTTTTCCCCTTCGCAACCCCCTGTTAAGCAGACTCCTGGTTACCTTTAGGATAGCAAGTCTGTATTGCAGGTGTCTTCTGACTGTGCATGGTCTGATACGTTTTACTGGGTTAGCTGTGATGATACTAACCTATGTTCCAGCATTCCTCATGAAATGGCACAGATAGCGATTTATTTTCATCTAAAAAAATGCAGTAACTAAAGTGAAGGTTTGCAACATTTTATATTGTTGAGTATAGAGTTTATTTTGAACAATTACTTCAAATTTGATTATATCTTCTATTTGCAACAGGGGGAGGCACCTATGGCTGCTACATCTTCACCATCCGTAGATAATCTTTTTATGTTGTGGTTGGGGCATCACACTATTTTTTGTGATGACAATCCATTTGGACAGTATACTGTATATGGGGCGCCATATTGATGATCTTTTGCTTGTTTGGGATCACAATATTGCGTCCATACAGAAATTTATTGTTTATATCAATACCAACCACTGTCACCTGTGTTTTACCAGTACTAGTAATAAATTTAACATCTTATTTTTGGACATTCAATTATATCGTGAAAGGACATCACAAATGGGGATTACTACACTTTACTGCAAGCCAAGTGCAGGCAGTAAAATTCTAAGGGCACATAGCTGCCAATCAAACCACAGTATTGAAGTGATTTCTGTTGGGGGAATACATAAGGGCTCGATGAGTTTGCACATTACATCAGGATTATTTGAAGGAAATTGAAAATATTAACATCAGACTTTGGGATCAAGGTTATTCTGAACATCTTTTAAGAAAAGCTTAATATAAGGTAAATGAAAGTATCAAACATTCCTTATGGTTTAATCAAAAGAAAAAAGAAAAAATCCTAGAAACCTATGTGTTCTCCACAGCATTTAGTCATGATTTCAATAAAGTGAAGGAAATGTTCTTTAAAAGCTTACTGATATTAAGACAGGATGCTATATTGCATGTATTTTAGATGATGGGGTAAAATGTATCCATAAATGTAGCCTCACTATTGCAAATGCAGTTTCTCCCAGTGTTTTTGGTAGCACATGACTTAACAACATATATTTGTTTTAGAAGGGATTCTTTTGCTGTGGTGGTAGCTGCTGTATTTTCTGTCAATATACTACAGAGACACCCAATTTCCATCCGAGACCGGGGTTGAATGGGGGCGGAGTCTGCACAACGTGCGCTGCGGGTAACCGGGGTTACAGGGGCGGAGTCGGGCGCGGCGTGCGGGGAGGAGCTGGCTTATAAGCCGGACCCTGCGCCACGCGGGATCAGATGCGGGCAGCGTGACAAGAAGCAGTGCCTGTATAACTGCTCTTGTTTGTTTTCCTGTGGAAAGCTGGGAGTGCTGTTTTGCGATGGCTGACAACATAGCGGAGCTGCTGGCAAGCCTGAGAAGGGCCGCGGGAGAGCGCGGCCCCGAGTGGCTGGCGCAACAGGTGCGGGGTTCGCTGGGGGGGGGGAGGTGACTGGGCCTGCAACGGTCCCTACGGCCTCTATGGCCCCCCCGGAACAGGTGTTCCCTCTAGGCGCTGGACTCGCCCTTCGGAATGCCTGAGCCCTGAGGCGACCCCCAGGGCCCGTGCACGCCGTCAGAGCCCCTTTCGGGACCCTCCGGGGTGGACGGTGTGCCCTGCTGGGCGTTCACGCGCCGTTCGTCCTGGGAGGAATCCTTCCAGGTGGGCGGGCCTAGCGGAGCACAGCAGGTGCCATCCCAGCCCAGGGGTGGCGTCAGCTGGGGCTCCAGCTTATATGATACTGGCGGCAGCGGGTGCCCCTGGCGAGGATCCAGTTGAGGGGCCCAGCAGCGGGCGACGGAGGGACGGAAGGAGTGTGGAATCCAAGAGAGGAAGGTCGGTCGTCATTCGGGAGGACTGGGTTGCGGCCGGCCCGAGTGGGTTGGAGCCTGTCGGTCCGTCTGGGGGCCCACCGGGGCTCCTGCGCCGAAGGACGGGAACCGGAGAGTTCGGTCGAAGGTCCACGTGGTTCGGGATCTGCGACACATGGGAACCTTGCATACAGTCCGCGAGATGGAGGTCACCTGGGTCGACATGGAAGTCTTCAGGGATGGGCGCCGCTGCGGCTGGCGGTTCACAGCGCACCGTGCAGCCTGGTGGCGTCCACTCTGTGTTATGTTCGAACCATCGGGGCAAACGGTAGAAAGGGGGGGCAGGTTTAGCTCAGACGGGGGGAGATGGCGCCGGGGTGGCGGAATTGGCGTGTAGCCTGCCGCGAAAGTTTTGACGCGATTACGGGGCGGCAGGAAACAGTGATGGAACCCCAAACCTGTCACCAATCTCGAGGCCTGGGGGTCGACGGGGGGTTCTTGGGTCAAATGCGTGGTTCTATCCCCTGTGGGGGTTGGGGAATTAAGTTCAATGGCTAGGGCAGAAGGTAGTGGTGGAGGTCACGGTGTCAGTGCAGACAGAGCAGAGTCGGCTCGGACAGGGTAGATTGGACGCAGGGCAAGAGGGGGGGTATGTTTTGCGGGCCCTTTAGCGCTCACTCTAATAAAAGGAGGTGAGGGAAAAAATTTGGCAGGACGATACGTGAAATTTTTTCCCTTTTCCACTCGAAAAATTAAGATTCGAAAGGAAAGAGGGATGAAAGTAAGAAGGAGGAGGAAGAAAAGGAAGGTGGCGGTTGATACCGCAAACCTTCCAAAACTGGGAATGCAGGTGTTTGCCATTTTGCAACTTCATTGGGGAGAAAGTCCGGAAAAAAACTGCTCTGCGCTGTTTTGTTATTTAGATTAATAGCGGAGGCACAATGGGTATACGGGGGCCAGGCGTGCTCCGATATGACGAACAAGTTTCGTCAGCGGAAAAGCGGTCAAGACAGCGATCGATGAGACCAAAAAGGACATCGGATTATGGTTAAGGGGTCATGGCGCCCATGCGATTACAGCCAGCCTTTCAGGAGGGACCTGGTTTACCTCGGACAAGCAGGGGGGGCCCGGGTCGTTCTTGGGGGGGGTTCCACAAAAGGAATTCAAAAACAGGGGTCTGTGGCAGTTTCAATGATGGTCAGGTAGGTTTGGAACGAGCTGTCGCTTCAAGCATGTATGCCAGTGTGCAGCGCCGCGTCCACCATGACACGTCGTTGCTTACGAAAGGAAAGGGAGGGGGTCAAATATTCAGCAAGGGGCGACTCCAGTGAACGAGAGTCGATGGAGCGTACTAAATAGGTATCGGATAGGGAGGCGGCAATGTTGTTAATAGGGGTTTTGGTGTCCTGTAGGGTTTTCGGATTCCGCACCTACCTTGAGGTCCCATTTTCAATAAAAAACCTGAGATCAAGCTCGTTTGCATCAGGTAGATTATGGGAAAACTAGCTAAAGAAGTTTCAATGGGTAGGATGGGGGCCCATTTGAGCCTTGCCGTACCGGATTTGATAGTTTACCCATTGGGTGTGATTCCAAAAAAAGGAACCGAATAAGTTTAGATTAATTCATCACCTATCTTTTTGCCAACGGTTTCTCGGTAAAATGATGTATTGACCGGAACTCTGTTTCCGTGGTCTATAGTCGTTTGACCGGCAACTAATATGGCTGAGGGTTTATGGTGTGGAGCGACTATGGCAAGACGGATATTGAATTCCGCCTTTGGCTGCTGCCAGTGTCCGGAGAGCGCAGGTTGTTTTTTTTTTGGGCTGTTCTGGGATAGGTCGTTTTTGTTGAGCGTTTTGCCTTCCGATGGGGTGTTCGCTCTCATGTTTTTATTTTGAAGACCTTCAGTTCAATTTCGGAGGTTGGGTTGTGAGGGTCGTGGTCGGGTCTGTCATACGTCATCCACTATTTGGACGACTTCCTATGCATTGGTCCAGCGGACTCTGGGGTGTGCGGGGCGCTGTTGGCATTGATGCAGTGGGTGGCGGCAATTTTGGAGGGTACCATTGGCCCCAGACAAGTCGGGTTTCCGACGATCAATAAATTTTTTGGGAATTGGATTGATACGATCGCATGGAATGCCACTTACAGAGGATAAGTTGAGGGATCTGAGGACAGAAATCGGGAGATTATTGGCTTGACACAAAAGCGACGTTAAAAGAAATTCCTGTCCTTGCTGGGAAAACTTACTGTTGCCTGGAGGTTAATCGATGGGGAGGGTATTTTTGCTCGGATGCGCGCAGGCGACAGCGGAGGTTTAGGCTCTCATCTTTTTCCTGCGTTTGTGGGGGGAAATGAAGGAGGATTTGGGGTTTGGGATTCCTTTTTGGGCATTTATAACGGTCGCTCTTATTATCTTGTATCAAAGGGGCCCCCCCCCCCCCCCCCCCTTAGCAATGCGGACACGAGGTTTTTCCACGGATGCGGCGGGCAGTGTAGGTTTCGGAGCTACTGGTCAGGGGGAATGGTGTGCAGGGCGATGGCCGGTAGTATGGGTCAGTCCGATTTGGTGATGAACTGGCCTGTTTCCAATAGTTGTGGCAGTTGAAAATTGGGGGGGAGCGTTTTGCGAATCGGAAGATTCAGTTTAACTGCGATAACATGGGGGTTGTACAGGCTATAAACTCCCTGTCGCCTCGTCTCCACTGGTATTGTGCCTACGGGCATTTAATTTTGCGCTGTTGCGTTGACGCATGGCGTGGTGCTCCGACATGTGCCAGGGAACAGATGACCTGCTGACTCCATTATCACGTTCGCAGTGGGGAGCGTTTTCAGGAATTGGCACCAAAGGCAGCGGCGGAGGGGTTGGAGTGTCCCGCGGAATTGTGGACCTTGGTTTCAGTGCCGCAGAACGACTGTTCAGGTCATCGGTAGCCCCATGAACTTGGGATTCGTATTGTAGGTCTTGGGCGGTGTGGGAGCAGTGGTTGGGGGTTTTGGGCCCTTTAACATCGGATGGAGAAAGGGTGGCAGCTCTTTTTAGTCTTATTAGGCATTTTTCCAATGAGGGATGGTCAGTCTCTAGAGCAAGGGGAGAAATGGTGATTTAACCAAAGAATTTGGAGTGAGGCAAGCGCTAAGGGGTATCGCGGGGTCAGCGGCGTGGACTCTCGACGCCGTGGGTTTTTTGCTATTGGAACGATTGGGAAAAGTTAAGTTTGATTTTTAGGTCGGAGAGTGAGGCAGGGCTATTTCGTCTCGCTTTTTCGTTAGCATTCTTTGGAGCTTTGCGGATAGGAGAATTGATCTGTCCAAGTAGGGATGATCGGGAGGCTTAGTTGGGGAAGAGTACAGCGTCAGGTGGGGGTTTGTCGATACGAGTAAGGCGGTCAAAAACAGATCAATTAGGTAGGGTTAGGATGCTGTTTCTGGGCAAGGTGGTAGGCTCAAGAATGTGCCCGTTTTGTTGTTTTGCGGAGTACTGCCTACAACGTAGGGGGGTGTTTTGTTGGTGCATTCGGATGGCAGTTTCTTATCCCGTTTTCAATTCACTACAGTCTTTAGGCGATGTTTGGGGGAGTTAGGATTGGATCCTGCACATTTCGGTCCCCATTCAATGGGGCAGTATCAGAAGCTGTCGTTGGGTTTGGATGCTCCGAGGCAGTAGGTGGATCGAAAGATGGGAATCGGTCCTGTACAAGCTTTATATCTGACCTCATTTAGCTCAGGTTGGCCCCTAAAGGGGAGGGTGGGGAGGAGTAGTCATTATTTCACTCCATTAGTTGTGTTGTGTTTTTTATCGGTGGCGGGGGTGTTGTCGTGTTCTTACTGTATTTTAGGACCCGAATGTCTGATATATCGGCATTCTTTTGTTCACAGGGGAGCAGAACGAGCAGCACTTCTTGCAAGTTGGTCGGCAGTTGGGCATTCCCGAGACGATGGCGGTTGTTCGATGGGATCGGAAAGCGGGGCCTCCAATGGAATCAAGTTTCTGCGGGAGTTTCCAGCAATTTCGTCGCTGGGACAGGCCCCGGATGTTGTTTTTTTTCATGTTGGGGGCAACGATTTGGGCTTGCGCCAATCAGGGAACTAATAAGAGATATTTCGTCATGATTTTTTGTGGTTGTAGGACCTTGTTTCCAGGAGTATTACGTTGGTCTGATATAGTGCCTAGGTTAGATTGGACGGATGCAGAGTCAGCAGCGGGCATTAATAGCGCTCGTATTAAAAGTTAATAAAAGCAGTGGCGTCCTTTGTTATTAGAAACGGTGGTTTTGGGGGTGCGGCCACCGGAGGAGCTGGAAGCGGGGGATGGAGATTTTTGGCGTAGGGATGGCATTCTTTTGAACGCAGTAGGGTTTAGATTTATGGTCTTTGGCACATCCGAGAGGGTTGGAACGGGGTATTGGGCTGTGTGGGGGCATCGCGGTCATGAGGTTTCATGGGCGCTAGCTTTGGCGGGTTGGGGGTCCCTTCCCATTGGAGTAAGTGGAAGTAGTGGGGGGAGTCAGGCTCAGCTTGCTCCTCAATTGGTGGATTGGACGCTGGCGAAAGGTGGGGGTCCACGGGGCGCGTTCCTTGGGGAGCTGGTTATGGAATGCGTAGCGCCTGAGGTGGCTTTTGGTGCCTGAAGCCGGGGTGACGGCTGGGGGGAAAATATGGTGGAAAGAAGACCAGCTTCGCCAGGCCGGTAATGGTACACAGGTCATAGCTCAAGGATCAGCCCCTAGCTTTGTTGGTTATGGGGTCTTGGGCGATGGGTATTTGGACAGGTATCATTGGCATTGTATTATTTGTTAATACTTGTTTGTTAAAAAATAAAATGGCTGCTGTGGCCAATTTATCTAAGTTAAAGTCTCCGTGTATTTATTAGAAAATGGGGGTATGGTGTTTAGATTGGTCAATTAGCAGCAAAGGATAGGCGCTGCTTAAGGGTCAAGTCCGGGGCCGGACATGGGGGGCGCAGCCCCTTTAAGGGGAGGCCCCTCATGACCCGGCGCACCGTCCGAGACCAGGGTTGAATGGGAGCGGAGTCAGGCACAACCTGCGCAGCGGGTAACCGGGCTTACCGGGCGGATCGAGGAGCGGGTGTGGGGAGGAGCTGGCTTATAAGCCGGACCCTGCGCCGCGTGGGATCAGACGCGGGCAGCTTGACAAGAAGCAGTCCCACCCTCCCTCCCTAGTGTGGTTTTTTGGGGGGAATTTGTTGTGGAGTTACCATGGCAGTTAGGGCGCGGAGGTCTGAGGGGTGGTATGGTGGTTGCGGGTGTCGCAGCGGCCGGGCGGGTTGGGGTCCTTGGAGTAAGTGGAAAGTAGTGGGGGGAGTCAGGCTCAGCTTGCTCCCAATTGTTGGATGGACCGGCTTGGCGAAGGTTGGGGCTCCATCAGGCAGCGTCCTTGGGAGCCAGGTTATGGAAGCGTAGCCGCTGAGGTGGCTTTGGTGCCTGAAGCGGGGGTGGCGGCTGGGGTAAATATGGTGGAAAGACGAACGGCTTCACCAGGCTCGGTACTGGTACACAGGTCATAGCTCCAGACCTCTGCCCCAAACTTTGTTGGTTTATTGGGTCTTGGGGTGATGGGTATTTGGACAGGTTACTCATTGCAGTATATTATTTGTTAATAAGTATGTTAAAATAAAATGGCTGCTGTGGCCAATTTATCCAAGTTAAAGTCTCCGTGTATTTATTAGAAAATGGTGGTATGGTGTTTAGATTGGTCAATTAGCAGCAAAGGATAGGCGCTGCTTAAGGGTCATGTTATATACATTATTGCATGCAAGTTATGTGACTAGATCTATGTCGGCTCCACTATTGACAAATTCCAAACTCGTATTGGCGAACATGTTGCAGGTATTAAAAACAAGCAATCTTACATGTTTGGTCCTGTTAAACACTTTGTAAATTGTCATGCAGGTATGTTGAACTCATTTACCTGTGGCAGAATTAAGGGCCACATGTCTGAAAACTGTCTAGGTCTAAAATTCACTTTGTTGCCCACAGCAACCAATCAGAGCGCCCCTTTCTTTTTATATAATGCTCTGGAAAAAATGCAAAGTGGACCCCTCTCATTGGTTGCTATGGGCAACAAAGTGAATTTTAGACAAAGACAGTTTTCATACATGTGGCCCTAAGGCTATGTTCACATGGCTTAAATGCAGAGCGGCACCTCGCCGGTCCATAGACTT
This sequence comes from Phyllomedusa bahiana, assembly GCA_025379985.1. NCBI lineage: Eukaryota > Metazoa > Chordata > Amphibia > Anura > Hylidae > Phyllomedusa > Phyllomedusa bahiana. The sequence goes on from JAODAL010001879.1 coordinate 62,865, forward strand.
GCTTTACCCAGCGGTGCATATACACGGCTGGTAATTCAATGTAATTATTCTCCCCCACCCCAACCACGGTGTATTCGCGAGAGGGAGAGGAGACGTAATCATAGTTCTCTATGGAGAATGTGGATTACCGTAATGCCTTGGGACGTATTCCAGCGTATTTGCGCCCTCGGCGCGTAACTGTCGGATGAAATACGTCCAATTTTAAGCCGTGTGAACTATAGCTAAGAGTCAATAAGCCTCAGAGAGGTGGGACTGGTTGCAGTCAGTCTGCCTGCGAAAGGCATTTTGGATTCTCAACCGTAACACAAGGTTCCCACAAGGTTTGAGTAATCAAAATAGTTTTATATATATATATTGAATTGGTCTGTAAGTTTGGCACTATTATGATATATCTTAATAGTAACTTTACACTCTATTTGTATTCTTTTCAGTGATGCACTTGTAACACATATAGGAAGTTAACAATGATTGGTTCCTCTATGGCCATTGTACAATGTCAAAGGTTTTTTCTCCAGCTCGTTTTTATAATAGAATATAACTTTTATTTAATCTGTTTTACAATTCCATTATTTACAAGGGAAAATTTGTATGTCATAAGCTGTACTATGCTGTGAACAAGTACCAACATGGTTTGAAACGCATAAGTGTTACATTGGCACGTTAATTTTATTCAATGTTTTGTCATGGATTAATAGTCTCCTGCTTTTATATTTTAGACACTAAGGGCGACATGTATGAATTGTGGTGTTTAAACGCCAGTTTTCATGCGCATTATAATAGTGTAGAATGGGCCTGATTTATGAACCCATTCTACTGTGGGTCATAAATCAGGCGCATTCTAGCACAGAAACGGCAATTCTGGTTCAGGTAAACCATGTGAAATTGTTTTACCTGTTCCAGCAGTAATGTGCCTAGAATTTCCATAGCGAAGCTATAAATCTGTAGCTTCGTACGGTTTGTGAACCCCGGCCTCCCGTCACAGGCAATCATCGACGCATTACAGATTGTCCGCGGCACTATGTAATCATGGCACGGACTGGGCCGGGGGGACCTCGGAATCTCCCGGTGGGCCCCCCCCCCCCGAGACCGCTGTGGCCCCGGACGGCAGTGCCGTCGCTCCCCGGGCCCGTCCGCGCATCGGTCCTGAGCGCCGGGGACCAGCGTCGAGGCCCAGGAGACCCGGGCCCGGTTAGCCGGGTGACTACTGTCCGCGATCTTACCGGGTGCTGCGCGGTAGTCTGAACGGAGCACAGGCCCTTAGTACTTGCTCCGTGCTCCTGGCGGCTGGAAGGCGCTTAGCCTTCAGCCTACGGGCGCGGCCCCTACTCCTGAACGTAGGCGGCGCGGTGACGTCACTTCAACGCACCGCCTATGCAGGGCGGCAGTGTTACAGCGCTGGCGGCAGCTCGGAGCTGGCCGGTAGCTGGAGTCGGAGCGGAGCCAGGTAAAGTGGCTGTTTGTTGTTTAGATTTTATTTTAAACTACCACCAGGGGCCCAGATTACTAGGGGGGGCCATGGCTACAAGGGGGGCCTGGCTATTAGAGGGGGGCCTGACTACTAGAGGGGGGCCCTGACTTACTCGGAGGGGGGCCTGTGGCTACACAAGGGGGGTCCGGGTACTAGAGGGTGCCTGGCTACAAAAGGGGGTCCTGGCTTACAAGGGGGGCTGGCTACAAAAAGGGGTCTGGCTACAAAGGGGGCCTGGCTGCAAAAGGGGGCCCTGACTTACAAAGGGGGCCCTGGCTACTAAAGGGAGGCCCTGACTACTAGGGGGGGCCTGGCTTACCAAGGGGGGGCCCTGATACTAGGGGGGCCCTGGCTACAAGAGGGGCCGGCATATCTATAGGGGGCCTGGCTACCTATAGGGGGCCCTAGACTACAAGGGGGGCCCTGGTAACTTCATGGGGGGCCCTGGCTTATACATGGGGCCCTTGGCTACCTACATGGGGGCCTCTCTACAAAGGGGGCACTGGCTACCTATAGGGGGGCCCTGAACCTACAGGGGGGCCATGGGCTTCTTAGGGGGGCCCTGGCAATCTACAGGGGGCCCTGAATACATGGGGGGTTCTGGTCTACCTACAGGGGGCCTGGCTACTAGGGGGGCCTGGCTACAAGGGGGCCCTTGTACTACATAGGGGGCCATGCTACAAAAGGGGGCCCTGACAATCGAGGGGGGGCCTGGCTACAAATGGGGGTGCTGGCTACAAAAGGGGGCCCTGGCTACAAGTGGGCCCTGGCTACAAGGGGGCCCTGAGTTCAAGGGGGGCCCTGACTACAAGGGGGGCCCTGGTACTAGGGGGGTCCTGGCTACAAGGGGGGCCCTGACTATAGGAGGGGGGCCCTGAATGTCTAGAGGGTGGGCCCTGACTCACTCAAAAAGGGGGTCCTGGCTACAAAAAAGGGGTCCTGGCTACACAAAGGGGGCTGACTACAGGGGGGTCTGGGCTACTAGGGGGTCTGGCTACTAGAGAGGGCCTGGACTACTAGGGGGGGTCCTGGCTACACGGGGGGCGCCCTGACTCCTAGGGGGGTCCTGATATAGAGGGGGGCTTGACTTACAAAAAGGTGGTCCTGGCTACAAAAAAGGGGTCCTGGCTACCAAAGGTGTCTGGCTACAAAAGGGGGCCATGGCTACAGGGGGACCTGGCTACTAGGGGGGCCCTGGCTACTAGGGGGGCTGGCTTCAAAATGGGGCCCGGCTACAAGGGGGGGCCTGGCTACAAGAGGGGCCTGGTACCTATAGGGAGCCCTGACTACAAGGGGGGCCCTGGCCTAACACCATGGGGGCCCTGGCTACCTCATGGGGGCCCTCTCTTTACAAAAGTGGGCCCTGCTACTATAGGGGGGCCCTGACTACCTACAGGGGGGCCTGGCTATCTACAAGGGGGGCCTGACTTATCAAGGGGGGTCCTTGTGCCGACATGGGAGGGCCCTGGCAATCTAAGAGGGCCCGGACTACAAAGGGGGCCCTGACTACCTACAGGGTGGCTAACTACTTAAAGGGGGCCCCTGGTACCTAAATACTAAGGGGGCTCTGACTACCTACACTGTAGCTAAAGGGGGGGCCTGACTTCTGCACACTACTAAAAGGAGCCCTAACTACTTGTATATACCTAAAGGCGACCCTAACTGTATAGTACCTTAAAGGAGGCCCCTTACTACCTGTATACTACCTAAAGGAGCCCACTAATTACTGTCATAATACCATAAAGGGGGTCCCTAACTGATAGCAGCCTATATAAAGGGGTACCCTACTAACCTACATGCTTACCTTATGGGGGAAAAAACACTCGTACCTACAGCTAACTAATTGGGTCTCCCAACACTACCTACAAGCCTACCTAATGGGGTCCACCAACCTAACTGTAGCCTATCTACTTTCCTAACTGTAGCCTGCTCATCTACCAGACTTATCTATTTACCTACCCACCCATTGGCTAGGAACCACAAAAACGGGGCTGGCCTACCAACTTATCCTCAGCGGGGCATACTACCTTAAGAGGCCGTATCTTCGTTAACTGGGGCCTCTCCCCACCTCAACTTGGATAACTAGGCTTGTTCCCCGCTCTCCCACCCCTGGATAGTTTGTACAGTGGTTGGGACATGGGTAAAGCGATGCTGGAAAATTGAGGATTCTAAGATCTTTGAGTGTAATTTCTGAGGAAGAGTTGTGGCGGAACAAGTCATCATGGCGGTGTGGAACGGATGCAGAAGGAAGGGAAAAGAAGAACGACACAAGAGAAGAGAACGACTCCCTAGTCAAGACTTCACGGTTGAGTCCCTCATTTCAGGGATTAATTTTTTATATTGTAATGTGATATGACCTGGTGGTGTCTGGACCTCTATGTGGTCTTATATGGGGGTGTTGTAGGTTATACCTGAGCTGGTGTATGACCTCTATGTGGTCTCTATATGGCGGTGTTGAATGTTATTACCTTGAGCTGGTGTCGACCTCTATGTGGTCTCTCATATGGCGGTGTGTAGGTTATATCGGCTCGTTAGTTTAGTGGCGGTGTACATGTGTCCCTGATTGTAAGAGTGAGGGAACACCTGACCCTGTGATAGGAGATACACTTCTTTCTTGCTGGTGTTTTATTTTAAAAGGGTGGTGAGGGGCATGACCAAGGGAAACGTGGAGGGGATATTGTATGTGGGGGGAGTGGGAAAATTGTTGTGGGTGGGGATATTGTATGGGGGTGGAGGGGGTTATTGTATGGGGGGGAGGGGGATATTGTATGTGAGTGGAGGGGATTTTGAATGTGGGTGGAGGGGATATTGTATGTGGGTGGGGGGATATTGTATGTGGGTGGAGGGGATATGTAAGGTGGGAGGGATATTGTAGGTGGGTGGAGGGGGATATTGTATGTGGGTGGAGGGGGATATTGTATGTGGGGGGAGGGGTTATTGTATGGGGTGGAGGGGGATATTGTATGTGGGTGGAGGGGGATATTGTATGTGGGTTGGAGGGGGATATTGTATGTGAGTGGAGGGGATATTGTATGTGAGGGGAGGGGGATATTGTATGTGGTGGAGGGGGATATTGTATGTGGGTGGAGGGGGATTTTTAATGTGGTGGTGGGGGGATTGTATTGGGTGGAGGGAGATATTGTATGTGGGTGGAGGGGATATTGTATGTGGTGGAGGGGGGGTATTTGTGTGGGGGGGCGGGGGATATTGGAGGTGGGGGGAGGGGGATATTGTATGTGGGTGGGGGGGATATTGTATGTGGGTGGGGGGGATTGTATTGGGTGGGGGGGATATGGAGGAGCTATTTAAACCCTGTGCTATGAATTTTTAGACGTACAAATGTGTGACTCACTTGATATTGTACTACACAATACAGTTCTGTTCTGCACACTGTAATATGTGGTAAAAGGGGCGCATTTATGTCCGAGAGGCCGGTAATTATTTCATTACAGTAGGGTGGGGCCCCCCAGGATCAACTCCCCTTGAGCCCAGACCCCCCATTTCCCACACTGTTTTGTAATGCACCTGATTCAGGGGGTGGGCAATTTTTTACTATAGAAAATGGGGGTGTGCTAGAGGTCGGTCTGTAAAGACGCCAGACTTCTGTCGCAGTCCCATTCATACAGGTTACCCTAAAAGCTTTTTTGTATATTTATGATTGTACAAATAATATCTCTACAAATGCCAGTTTTCTTTAATTAAAGTTTTTTTGAGGGCAATTCTACATCAACTGTTTTAATGACAGGTAACTGAGATGTTCTGTGTGTCTCCACACACAGGAAACCTCTGTATGTTGATCCCGTGAGATCAGGTGCCCAAAAGTGTTTGGCTTTTTTCAGAGCAGCATTTAAAATCACACCTTATTGGTACTGCCTCCCAAGATTTAGCATAGGAAATGTGTGCTGTGCACTGAGACTAGAAAAATTATAGAAAAAGCAAAGAATCCAAGGACTTGTAGTTTTATTGGACAAAGGAAATGCTTTTGCGCAGCAGCAGAGAAGGGAGGTTGCCAGCACCAAAAAACACAAATCAGCAGAGAAAACATGGAGATAATGAAGGACTCAGGCAAGTTATACTAATCAATCCCAAAATGAAATATTGATCTTAGGGATATGTGAGTAATTTTCAATCCACAATGTTATATGTTTTGAAAAACTATGGTTACATGGAGAACGGGGAAAAGCAAACCCTTTTTTTGGGGGCCCTTCCCCGCCAAACGTTCCCCAGCCCCCGTTCTATAGAAGTAAAGCCCGGGAAAGCCAAAAAATTTTCGGCAATTTGTACCAAAACAAAAAACACTTTTTAAAAGCAGCAAAGATTCCGGGGGAAAGGGAAATTTGGGGGGGTCAGGCCCCGGTTTTTTTTCATGCGGCCCAAAAAAATTTCCCCTATTTTTTAACTGTAACGTTGTAAAAAAACCAAATTTTTTTTTTTTGGAAAGGATGGGACAATTTTCGGGTAAGGAAAGGGGGCCCCCATTTATAAAGTGCTGAAAGACAAATTTCCCAAAAATAAATGGGCAATTCTACACTAATTTAAAAAAATAGGTTAAAAACGCTTAAGGTTTCCCGCCCCGGTACCCAAAAATGTCCCCCCTATATATTGGTTTTTTTTTTTTTAAAAAAATTTTTTTCTAAATTTTTTGGGATTTCCCCATGCTAAAAAAATTAAAACATTTTTAAAAACCCCTTTGGGGTAAGGTTCCCCCTTTAGGGCCCCCAAAACCCTTTTGTCCCTTGTAAAACCATGAAAAGTAAACTTTAAGAACACGTTTAAAAACAAAAAATGGGGGTTTTAAAATTAAAAATATTAAGAAATTGCCTTTTTTCTTTGGAAAATATAAAAAGATAAAAACTTTTTTTTTTCAGCGGGTTTTTTTTTAGTATTGGGAAAAACCCCCACAAAACTAAACATAAAATTTTAACCGGGCCCCAAAGTTTTTAAATCGGGGAAAAAAACATATAATTTTTTAATTTTTTATTAAATTTTTGAAACCAAATCTTTTTAAAAGGGAAACCCTATTTTTCCCAAAGACAATTTTTCACTTGGTAGACTTTTTTTTACAACCCTTTTGCTTTTCCCCCCAGAAGTGGGGAATTTAAAAAAAAAATACCTTTGGGCCCCTAAAATTTTTGAAAAAGTAAAAAGACCCAAAAAATTCCAAAACCCGCACACTTTTCCCTTTTATTTCAATATTTCTCTGAAAAAAAGGAAAAAAAGGGGCGCTGATGGTTTTTTCTTTGGGCAACAAAAAAAAGTCGTAACCTAAAAATTTTTTTATACATTTTTTTCCCCCCCTCCATGTTTCCCAAAAAACAAAAAAAAGTAATGTAAAATCGCACTTTTTTTTTTTCCCTTTTTTTTTGTTAAAAAAAGGGGCTTTTTGGGCCCCAAAGGAAAGGGAGGCCCCCACATCACATTTTTAAAGGTTTTTTCCCTTTTGGAAAAAACCCCTTAAAGAAAATTACGGAAAGCATAAATACAGCAAAAATGTGCTATTTTTTTCATGAACACAATGGACACAGCAGCAAAAACCCCGATGAAACCCCCTTGCAAAACAATGGATTTCCGTTTTGGGTTTTTTGCGTCCGTTTAAAAACCATGCCCGTCCCCCCCTTTTTTAACCTTTCCCTTTAATGCAGACGTGAACCAGACCCCCAAAAGAAGCAACCCAAAATCCTTGGGCCCTTTTTTTATTCCCGCTGGGGGTTTTTAAATCCCCCTTTTTAACTTTAATTTCATTGCAGAACCATGGTTTTTTGTGATGATGTTAAAAAATTCCGGAAGAAAATTTACACTCAAATATTTTTTTCAGTGTGTTCATTTTTTCCTCCATTTCCAAAAGCCATAACTTTTTTGTTTTTTCCCCTTTTCCAAAAAATAAAAAAGGGTTGTTTTTTAGTGGAAAAAAGAAGTTTTTAATTTTTTTAATGGGCCAATTTTACCCCTAAACCCAATAAATTGGAAAGGAAAAAAAAAAACATAATGGGTGGAAATTAAAATAAAGCAAAATTGGGGCATTTTTTTTTAGGGTTTTGTTTTTTGGCATTCCCCCTCTTTGGCATAGTTTAAAAATTAGTTTTTTTTTTAAAGGCCCAAAAAGACAGAAAAACCTTCAAGGGTTTACCCTTTTTGGGTTTTAATTTTTATCCAGAGGAAAAGGGAAAACCCATGAGACAAAGCAAATTGGGGCCCCCAATTTAGGAAAAAAAAAATTCCCCGACTCCCCAAACTGGCAATCCCCCAAAAAATTTCCCCGGAAAACCAAAGCCCCCCCCAGAAACCTAAATCACTAAAAACTTTTTTTATTTATTTTCCTCCCCAAAATCATCCAAAAAACCCTTTTTGGGGAACCCCCTGTTTTTTTTGAATTTTCCCCCAAAAGTGTTTTTTTCCCTTTTTTCCCGGGAATTCTGGTGCTTAAACCCCTTTGTTTTTTTTCATTATGTTTCCCAGTTTCTTTAAAAAAAATAACAATTCCCCCAATTTTCTTTAAATTTTGCTGCAATTTTTTTTCTATTAATAACTTTTTTGCTTTTTTTTTACCTTTTAATTGAGGGGGTTTTTTTTTTTTTTTGAAGGTTGAATTTTAACCCTAAAAAGTTCCCCAAATTTTTTTCCATTTTAAAATACATTTTAACCTTTTTTTTTTTACTTTTTAAATTTAATTCTGGGGATGTTTGGGAAAAGCCCATTTTTTAAAATTTTTGGGAAAATTTTTTCGGGGTTGAAATGTTTTAAGGGGGAACTGATTTATGCCTTTTTTTAAAAAAGGGCTTTTTTTTTGGAAAGTGGCAAAATACCAATTTTTGTGTAAAAATTTTTTTTTGTTTACTTGTAAAACGGCAAAAAGGGGGTATTTTGAACTTTTAATATTTTTTTTATTTTTCAAACTTTTTATTTTTACACTTTTTACATTTAGTCCCTCTAGACCACTAGGGAACTCAATCACTTGTACACTGTTCTATATTATATATAATGCGGAAAGGTGTACCAAGATGTCTCTTTTTACATGGCAGCCTATACATGGCAGCCATGGAAGCCTCCATTAGGCTTCCAGCTAACATGGCAAGCGCTAGGCACCCTGCAATCTTGGAGAAATGATGTGCAGTACCATTCCTCATTTGTTTGGATGTCACAGCTGTAATCACCACAGCATCTAAAGAGTAAGGGTATGTTCACACGGATTATTTTGGGGCGCATTTTGCTGCGTATTGCGCTTTATACGCGACAAAAAGCGCCCCGCAATTATGGTAATCTATAGCTCTCATAGAGAACTATGGATTACGCCTCGTTTACCCGCTCGTACAATACAGTCATATTGTGCGCGCGGGGAGATAAGCGACACCCCGCAAGTAATGCATGTCAATGGGGCCGGCGGGCTGCTACACCCTCCCCCTGCACCTCAGGAGTATGCGCTGATTAGCGGAAGCTCCCGAAACACAAATGTATTGCGGCGCATACTGTACACGCCACAGTACATCATGTAAACATACCCTTAAACAGCAGGAATTGTGGCCGTCTCCAATCCCTACTTTAGTTTGTGAGAGTCAGTTGTTTTAATCACCTGACACCCACTGCCTATGGAACAAGCACAGTTCCTTATCTCCTTACCCATGCATCCATTGTCTATAAGAGGTTAATGCTATCAATCTGCCTCTGGTGTTTCCATGGTCTATTATGCTTGCATCACACTTCTGGATATCAGGGCTATAAGTGAGCAAATCCTTAAAAGTTCTGTTATTCATGAATCCCGCAAAATATAAATCACTGTGGTTCACTGCTAATCTCACACCTGGTCAATCCATTGTACCACCTCTTATCAAGATCACTATTTGTTAATCTTGTTGCAGGCAGTGTTGTAAGGGTGCTTCACGACATTGGCGCAGTTTTTGGTGCAGTTTTAACATGAGCAGGCCAATGTAAACTGCTCTTTATTACCAGCAAACTTCTTTCAATGTGTACTAAATTATTCAGGTGCAAAGTTGTATCAACGACGTAATCAATTATGCAGTATTTGAAAGACTTATATAAAACAGACCACACTATTTGGATTACTCACGTTTGCCAAACAGGTCTATGATAGACTGAAGAGAAGCTTGCTGGTAATAAATGAAATTTAATTTTTTGGGTGCTAAGTTTAAAACTGTCAAACCAAAACTGCGCTTTGAGACATGCACCCTAAGGTAACTCCAGAAACTATTTGCTTGTGCAAATGGGGTTATGATGTCATTAAAGTGACCCATATTGATGATGACGACATTGTATCTCACTATAGCTTAATATTTGTATCGGATTTTCCCGTTTAAACCACAAAACAATAATGAAACAAATAGCTATGTCTATGAAAAAGCTAATAGATGACTAAATCCGATCCATAATATCAAAAAACATTCCAGCCATCACATAGACCTTATAAGTGTTAGGTCCTTTAAATTCTCAGGTCACTTATCCGAACAGAACTGAGAAGTAAAAAATAATCAGAAGATTACATATTCATGCTGGCATTGTTTGATCTTGGAGTTCTTGACAGCTGGAGATTATTGATCCCAAAGAAACATTTCTTATTGCAACACATTATTTTCATTCAACTGATGTGCCATCTAACAATTCTCAGGAAGTTGCCCTGACAACAGTGTTGGAAAAAAGGCAATAATTTTGAGGTAAAGTTAATGATCCTTATATAAAGACATATATTCATAGTATCCAAACCTACTACCAACCTTCCACGAATTAGTTTAAAGGAGTTGTCTCACTACATTGTTTCATCTCACCTCAGTCCTGTTTTTATTTCTTGTGTTTTCATGGTTTGAATTCAGGGGCGTGTGTTAACTGGCTTCCGACTAGGTTGTAGTAGAAGCCAGGTCTGTGAGCTATATCAACCATCGCGAACATCCTATCAGGATAGATCAACAGGTCTGTAGCTATATCGACCTGAGATTTGATGCAGCCCAAACAAGGGATATCTCAGAATATGTGATAGGACTCTGTTATTGAACACATATAGCAGGAAGTGCCTATGTTTTTTTCAAGGATCTTAAACATAAAAACTCAAATCCATTTATAGAGCGTACACCCCGTTAGAGTCCGATCTATTTATCTGCTATCATCTAAATGTTTTAATAAAGGTAGAAAGATTTCCTTATTAAGGGCTGTGCACGCTAGATTTTGTTCCTTTGTAAACCATAAACATTTTAGGCTGAAAATGAACATGAATGATTAAAACCACGTACTAATTTAAGCTAATTACAGTACCGTGAGTCTTCGTCACATATCAACATTAATATTGGCAAGTATATGCCCCTTATTGAATCAAGCTGTGATCCCCACCAACATAGGAAAGCTATGCCTCTTCATTCCCTATCTGTTATGTCATTATTTTCTTACCCAAATATCGACGGGAGTTATCCATAATATTAGTTATTCATATTAATATGTCAAATAAATTATATATCCGAATCAAAATATAAATCAAACCACAAAAACAAAACCCACCCCGTCCTCACCCACCCCAACCCCCCATTCAAAAGACAAAACCCTACCAAAACAAACAGCCACCCCCACGCAACCCCCCCCCCCTGCCTCAACCAAATAACCAGAAACGGAGTGACCTATCAATCGCCGACCCCCACCACATGTGCAAAATGTTAGCCTGCATCCCAGCCTCCAAGGATGTAGAGTCAAATATTATATTAAGGACACCTTACTGATAGACACATACCTATAACAATGAATAAATAACAAATCAAACACATGTAAAATGTAATTAAAAACCCTTCCATTATACTGACACTGCAGTAGACATATGGCAGAGAAAGTTTCACCAAATGTAATTTACACAGCCACACATATGATTTGTTTCTGTATAGGATGACAAAATGGAAAACAGAGCTGCAGTACCTAAAAATTGGGGTTTGTCATACAACATAAATGTTCCAATTTATTGTACCATCTGAAAAGGTGATGAGGAGAAAAGGGTGTAAACATGTCATATACATCTAAAATACATATTTAAAAAAATATACAAAACCAGATGTAAGAAAAGAAGAAGAAAAAATGAGGACGTTCTGGGACATTTTTGTGCATTTTCCATGTTTAGTGTTCCTTTAACAGAGCCAAGAGTACAGAGCACATTCCATAGAGAGGAAGTCTATGAGGCTTTTATAGGCCCCATGTGACTAGGGGATATCAACCGAGTTTTGACCTTAAATCGGTCTGTCTTTGGATGGGTACCTACAACATTAGTATTGAATGGAAGTAGTGGAAATACACCCAATAACGATAAAAAAGATAACCAGGGGACAAACAACCATCAAATTACTCCTGACTCCGATTTGTTATATTATGCAATGAGTATTAAGACAATCCACACCAGGTACTCCAGTTTTTAATCAATGTTTGAATCCACACGATACTATGTACACTACCAGAGAGCACTGTTTTAAAATCAAGCACAATTAATAATTCCAAGTGTAAAGATACTTGAGAGAAATACTAAAGTTTGCCACAGTATGAGACTATTAATTTATTATATGGTGTTATTGTCGTTTCCTATGTTATATGTGAGGCCAATATATAAATCTACATGTATTTTTTACAAAATATTTATTTCATTAAAAAGCCTATAAACAGTTACTTAGCTCTATTTTAGACTTATTACAAATGGAACAACCCATGATGAGCATAACTCAAATATCAAAAAATACTCCTTTGAGAAACTTTCTAAAGAACCGGAGGTACTTCCAGCTAAACCTGAGTCAAAGGGCAGAAAAGATGAGAGCAAGATGATATTAAAGTTTACAAAAAATACAACTGCAATTTACTGTGCCATTTTAGCAGGATCAGGCATGTAACAGGGTAACTTTATCCCACAGACGAATGCATACATTACCCATATATTTATAAGCAAATCATCTGCCTTATGCTCTAGAGATTGTAGGCAACAGTTGTTAAAGACCAGAAACAAGTTTTATTTTTGACTTCACTGTTTCTAATATCTGCGTGTTGACCTTTTAACCATAGCTCAAGCAATAAGTTCACAACTGTCAAAGTTTTACATTCAGGCCAAGATGTTTTGAACCACTTTTATCCAACTACTAGAATAATGGATAGTTTGCTGATAAAGGTGATGATTTTGATGATTTTGGCAAGTGGGTCTGTTTAACTGGTGGCAGTAAGAAAAAAGATTGTCAAGTCAATGAAACATTCAGTCATCATCACTCTGAATTACACGTAGTCTTTTCCTGTAGAAGGTGCATTTTTGTTGTAGCTTCTTGGTGGTGGGTACGAAGTTTCTCTTTTGGGGCAAGAGCAGCACAAAAGAGCGCCTCCCAAAATGGCCAGAGCAGCACCAGCCCAACCAATAAATAAAGCTGGACCAAATTCATACCTGGGAATGAACAGAAACAAAAATAACTTTCTTTAGTATAGCAGAAGACATAGTTTATAATTGTTTACGCTGAATCTTAATTGGACATTCTGTAAGCATGACAATGTAACACAATGGTATAAGCCACTGCATTCTGTCTTTTATGATAGATAGTATTCTAGGTGCAACTCTCTACGGTTTTGTGTACTTTGGTTTAGTGTACTTTGAATCATATCATGAGTGTAACTTTAGCCATAGCAGCTGATATGGGGTCCAGAGATTTGGGGGACCCGCACAGGTGCAAGAACGGTGTACCTTTTCATATAGAACAAGATGGTGGAAGGCTATCTGTTATCGTAGTACTTATGTCTACCGATGTTGGGTTTCTTTAATCATATTGGCCACCCATCTATTCATACCTTAAAATTTATTACAGACTTATGGCTGCTATTTTTCTTGTTTTTTTGTTATCATGTGGTGGGGACCGCACGTAATAGTGGCTATATAGCCCCTGTAGAATTCTATTATACGCAATGGCCTTATTGTATTAAAACATAAAGGTTAGCCTAAGGGTATTTAATTTTCCCCCCATAGGCCAAGAAGGGTTTATTGGAGTGGAAAACAATACTGCTCGAATGTTAAAGAGGGCTTGCAATGTCCCTTGAAAAAAAATAACATCACGTTCCAGGGGCCGGCCATAGAAAAAATTACAACTTATATTTCCCATCCTCAAGTCCTCGGGGATCTAGTCCGGCTGGCTCGTCGGGGGACCGGCCATTCATGCTTTTTGACACTCAGTCCACTTCTTAACAGCTGATTGACTGCAGAAGGTCACGAAGTTTTCATACATACGATCACTGTTTGTTGAGCCACTTGACTAAGACACGCTGACATTCAAAATCCTAATGTTTTGAGGTGATCAATGTTTGTAAAAGAAGAAGACTGGAGGAGCCAGTGGCTAGAACCTTGGGAAAGTGAGGGTAGGTATGAGTAAGGTTTTTTTTTTTTTTTTAACTTTAATAGGACCCTGAGTGGGCGCAAAATAATAGTGATTACAAAACAATGTGACAACCCCAAATTAACATCAGGGTTGTAGCATATGTCACATCCAGTGTGTAATCAGGTTATTATACAGCTTTGGAAAATTAGGGATATCTAGTAAAAGCGCATCTGTCCAAGTCGCTAAAGTAAAGGATACAAACAATGAGAAAACAAATGGTTGTCAAATTGACATAAGAGAATATCTTACTTTAAACAACAAGTGATAGACCTAAAAAATCAAGGCAAATGTTAAAGATAGTGGTAAAAATTAATTAATTGCTACAAGTTATGGTTGCCTAAATAAATAAGTTACATATACAATGAATGCAAATCAGCGATCATAATTTAGTAAAAAAAAATTTTAAAATTGCAATGGGAACTCAATAGATGCCCATGAGCCGATTGTACTTACTTAGAGCTGCAATGGTGTAAGCATATTATGAGAATACTCGTTGGTGCAATATGTGTTTCCATACTCATGCTGGGAAGGTGCGACAATAGACGTTCTAAAGCCACTTCCAAACACTGACCACTGCCCCAGCCCACGAGAAAACACACCATCAACCACACATAATAGACGCGCGAACATGTGCACCCGCCTTTCCATCCGCCAACCTAGAGAAAACACAGTAACCTGCAGGTTATAAAGATAAACTTCCCTTATGTCCACACGTCCTATGAGTTCAGAAGATCATAATAGGGGGAAAAATATGAAACGATTATAAATTGGTGGTTGACCACAACAAGCCATTCAAAATCAGATAGCTCTCACAAGTACACAACCATTTACACGTTATGCAATGATAGATTCCATAAACAGGGTCCTAGCTTAATCCTATTAATCGCCCTCTCGATATGTGGCATGCATCACACAAATAGCGCTATATTTTACCAGACCTGCTTACTCTCTAAAGATAGTCTTGGCCAGCACTCTGGGGTTCTATATCAATAGACCTGGCTTCTACTGAAGCCTAGTAGAAGCCCAGTAAACACGCCCCTGTAAATTCAAGAGTGAAAGCCAAGAAAACAGGACTGATGTTAGAGTTGAATCAATATATTATAGACAACCACCTAAAAATCATAACAGCAGGTTTAGGGCTATTGGTACACGGCAACAGGATATTGGTTGATTTTTTTTTGTCAATGGAATCAAGTATTCATGAATCCACTGAAAAAAAACCTGATGGTTCCCAGTAGTTTACAGTAGTTTTCCAGCCGAAAAAAGACATACGTCCATTCCAGTACAGCCCATTTATTAAAGAGTTTGTGCTAAAGTTTTGAAATTGTTGTGAATCCAGAGGGAAGGCAAAGAACCCCGCATGAGGAAGAAGCCAAATTGACCTCATGTTTTAGGGAAAGAAATTCCTTCCTGACTCCAATCTGGCAATCGGAATAAATCCCTGGATCAACCGACCCCCCTCTAGAATCACTAGTCACTGTAACATAGTAATATACATGCTATAGAATGTCTCGTCAGCCCCCTTCTTCGGAATCCTAGTCCCACTAATAGAATTTTGTTTATGTTATCACTTCTCCTCAGAAATGCATTCCAAGCCCTTACTTAACTCTTTAGTGAATCCACCATGACAATTTCCTCTGGCGACGAGAAATTCCACGAGTACCCATCACCTCTCTAACCATAAATAATCCTTTCTATGTTTATTGTAGAAACTGATTCTTCGCTCAAGACCTTAGAGTATGCCCCCTTGTTCTTATAGGATACATTCTGGTGAAAAATAAATCTTTAGCGAGATTCTCTATATGTGTTGCCCATAATCTCTTTAGAAAGACATATTTATTATTACCCCCGAGAGAGCCGTACCATTTCTCTAAACTAGCATACCCCAAACCTTAGCAAAACTTGTCTGGATATTGCCGGTCCACCCATGCCCTTTAAATATATTTTTGTTGTCCTCCCCCTTTGTGTACCTGATTTCAAGCTCAACAATGTCTTACCTGGGGTACTGTGCCCAAAACTAGTACACAATATTCCATTTGTGGTCTAACCATAACTTGTATAATGGGAGAATAATGTTTCCGCGAACATGTGATCAACAATGCCCATTTATACACGCGCCAAGATAATATTAGCCTTTGGCAGCAGCTTTCCGTGACCTTGGCTGCTACATTTAACGTTTATCTGGTTCGCCACTAGATTCCAAGTCCTTCTCCATGTCACATTATTAACCCGAGAGGGTTTTTCCCATTTATGGACATGTATCATGAAATTGGAATTTTCCTCCCCCATGAGCATAACCTTGCATTTATTAGTTGGTAAACCTCAATCTGTCCACTTCTCTGCCCAGGTCATCGCAACTCTATCCAGATCCCTTTTGTAATAGACACATAATCCTGTCGCAATGGTTGTGATTCCTTTTACAGAGCTTAGTATTCATCTGCAAAGATCGATATTCTACTGATGCAATCAGCCTTTGTAAGATCATTAAATTAAAATATTAAAGAGGATAGTGCCCAAACCTGAGCCTTGTGGAACACCCACTAGTAACAGGATCCAGTCCTGAGGTAATGTCACTGTTAATTACCACCCTTTGTTTTTCTATCAGTGAGCCAGTTGCTTTGCCCACTTGCACACATTTTCCCCCCAGTCCAAGCATTCGTCATTTTTACTCTACCAACCATTTGTAGATACAGTATCAAATTGCTTTAGAAAAATTCAAATATAATTACATCCAGTGCCTCACGCCCGAGTCCCATGTCTGGAACTATCCTGCCTCGATTTGATGAAGCTGGAATGAGAATAGTCTGAAAGGACCGATCCTTCATAAACCCATGCTGTGAACGGGCTGTTTATACATTTATTTTCAGTGAGATAACTTCCAGGATAGCAACTCTTTAGAAAACCTTGCAAACATTTTTTTATCCCACAACGAGAGTTAAGCATACCTGGCCTATTCGTTTTCTAGTGAATCGATTCTTATTTGACACCCGTTTTGAATATTGGCGACCACATTTTGCTATGCGCCAATCCATTTGTGACAATACCACCTTGATTATACAGACCATAATTATTAAAAATAGGGGCTAACTAACACATTACTTAACCCCTAAGGACCCGTGGGTTTATACCGGTCAGGGGTGCCTGGGGATTTGGTCTCTTTTATCTTTCCTAAGGCGGAGCTGCACGGTCTTCCTGGGTTAGACAAGAAACATTCATAGTGATTTTAACCTTCACTCGCCTTTGCTCATCAACAGGAAGCACATCCCTCCCATCTGTAAATACGAGTGGAGAAGGAAAAAGTTGTTTAATAGGTTTCTTTTTTCCTCAAGGTCGCCCTCGGTACAGTCCTCTCAGCCTCTGTACTTTTTAAAGGGCCAACATTTTCTTTTTTATAATCATTTTACTATTAATATAGTTAAAAAATATTTTGGGTTTGTTGTTTTTACTTTCTATTTGCAATAGTCTTTCGATTGATCCTCCAGCTTTGCTGCCTTTAATCTTTATTTTACATCACTTTATTTTCTTCCTATATCTTCTTATTCGCCTCTGTCACTAGCCCACCGTGTTTTCAGTAGCTGAAGCGCATTTATTTTTTGATTTTTGTTTAATTGCCGTGTCCTTTACATCTCTGTTGATTTACATTGTTATTGTTCACGTGTTTTCTAATTATGATTTTACCATATGGTATGTACCTCTTCACAGTGGCCCGCGCTAAGATGTTTAAAGTATCTACCCATTTAATTTTTTGTTTATGCTAATTTTTTAAACACCTTGACCCAGTCAATGACAGTTTAGTAGCCCACGTAAGCAGGGTAAAATTAGCTTTCCAGCAAATTCAGGTGTTTTTGGTGGGCTGGCCATTGAGCAAAAAATGCTCTAATGAAGAGATGAGGTAAATGGGAAGGTAATTATAATATTATGGTCACGTATTCCTTTAGGGTGGCCCCTCAACCTGGGAACCTTTGTTCCACTGTTCAGGTCTAATAGTCTAGGAAGGGACCTTTCCTCTAGTCGGTTCCTGGCACCATTTGGGAAAGTGTTAATTATCTTTAGTATATAGGACAATAAACGCGCTTTTTCCATTGTGAGAGCTATCAGGTTTCAGATTCCCATGTTATGCCTTTGTTAGTTAGAAGTCACCCAGAATAACAACCCGTCATGTTCTGATGTAGATGCTTCATCAATTTGCCTGAAGAGCATGATCTTCTATTTTTTCTGTATCTTGGGAGGCCTATGCCATACTCGCGAATTAGAATTTATATTATGTTACTACCCCCACGGTATATTTGTAACCCAAAATGATACGCAGCTAATCACTACCTGAACCTATATCTTTCCCGCATTGTTGGCTTCAGACAGGATTTTACGGATAGAGACAGACACCTCCCCACTCCAGGTGTTGTACGGGTCACTTCTAAAAAAGACGTGAAACCCTGCAATTTTAACCGCCCTAGGTCGTAGACCTCGTCCAGGCCCACGTCTCAGTTAGTCCCCACTATGGTCATATTTTTCTTCTGCATTAATATCTTCTAGTTCATCTTAGTGTTTGTTTGGTCAGTTGCTCCTGGCTTTGTGGTCCAGCATGGCAATTTATAGATTTTCCAGTTCTTATTCCCGATATCTCCCTATCCTTATTAACTATTGCATACCCTTCCCACCACTCCACCCCTCTGATTTCTTACTAATGGCCCATGAGCCGTCGTATCTTCACTAGCTTGCACCTATATGTAGAAGGTTTCCCTCCCCCGCCAGTCCCAGTTTAAATATTCCCCAGCTTCCTAGCCCATGTTTTGGTACCCCCATACATGCTTTTTTAGTTTGGCAGAGACCTCCCCATTTAGGTGCAGCCGTCCCTACATAGAGCCTGTATCCAAGACAGAAGTCCCAGCCCAGTTCTGCCAACAACCCAAAACCCACTTTCCTACACTAATTTTTGAGCCACTTATTCACCTCTCTAAAACTCTCTCACTGCCTCTCTGGTTGTGGCCCGTGGAACAGGTAATAATTCGTGAAAATAATACCTGGAGTTCCTTGCCTTGACATTTTGTGCCCCTAAGTCCCCTGAAAACATTTTTTAAGGACACTCACCAACCTCTAACTTTGTCATTGGTGCCAATGTGGACCATGCAGCTGGGTTTCACCATCCCGCACCCCAGGCAATCTGTCAGCCCGATCCGCGAATATTTCGAACCCAGACCCCAGGGTAAACAAAAAAAAAAACATACAGTTCGACGATCGCCGGTCTTTGTGGCAGATAATCCTGTCTGAGCCCTTTTTATAATGGAGTCCCCAACTACTAGCACCATGTTCCTAGACCTGACTTGCACAGCCATTCCCCAACTTACGTGGATCATACAGGGGGTAAGTCTTGCAGCAGCAATGCTAATTGTTCTGAGCCGGCAATCCCTCCTCATCTCCCAATGCTTTTGCAATTTGTTGGGGTGTGCCATTTCAGGACTATCCTCCCTACACTCTACGCTTCTTGTTCTAACTGTTACCCATCTAGCTGCGCCATGTTCCTGCACCTCCATTGGCTACCCACCCACCCCAGCATTCTAATCAACCTGAGTAGTGATTTGCTCATTGAGCAGTAAACACGTCTTGCCGAAGTTGGCAATGGATCTTCAGTGTTGCTACTTGCTCATTTAGATCGCAGATACGGGTTTTCTAAATGTGGCAGTGTGCACGATTGTGTTAATCTTGCACAGTCAGTATGCAGCCTCAAACTTGTTTGCTCATGGATGCATACCAAAAATATTTAGCTACGAGGTTTGCACTGGACAGCAATGTTCAAACATGGAACTCATGGGGATTATTAACAAAGAAAAAAAAAAAAAAAAAGAAACACAGCGATACAATATGAAAAGATAATGGATATACACCTGCCCTATCTAGAAATCCCAAATGCTAAATGTCCCCCAATAATACGTCCACACTTTAGGCAAAAAGACCACTTTAACAAGACAGGGTACACAAAAAACAAAACAGACATACTCGCACGGACTCAGAATTAACTCATCTTACACACCACTTATCTTATAACCATTTGATCCATCAGCAGCAACTTCTCCTCCTTAGAGAGGCAAAGCTTCATAGACAGCAATGAAGAATCCATCTGTAGTTCTAAACAGCTTTAGATAAAATCCCGCGGAATATACAGCAAGTTGTATATTCCGCCGGATTCCAGCTCAGCTTTACCTTCCGCCCCGGTATAAAAATGTACAGTTTCCGACATGCAAATCCGAAAACTGACCACTAAGCATAAATCACAGTGCCAAAAACCCAGTCGCAGCGTTGTGCCATCAACGACGAAAATTCCCTTGGATTTATCTGATGGTGAAATATTGTTACATAATCTGTGTAGAACTAGCCTTAGGACTACAAACACATCTTTATTTTTTTTACTTCTAAACCAAAGATACAAAAAACCTAACGGGGACGTAAAAAAAAGCCAGAAATCTGTAACATTTTTTTCACTACATAATCAAGCAAAACAGCTTTTCACAGAAAACGTGACTATATTATATAAAGACATATAAGTGGAAGAAAGTTTCAAAATGGGCCTGTATACTCATAGATAAAAAGAGGCGCCATCTAAGAATACCTAAAATAGAGAATCTTACCAGCAATAAGGAAAAGAGCACCACCAATTATCCCGACCTTTGGCATTCTTCACGCTCATCATCTTTTAGACAAGTTCGACATTCATACCAACAGCAGCAATGCAAGCAGCAAATGAAACCCAGAAAGAATTACCACAGATTCATCAGGAGGGCCCGCGTGGCTTTGCATAGTGCCCGTTAAAAAAGAGGAAAAACATATTTCTTAATAAGTAGCACAATGCTAGACACATATAAGTGAAATATTTCTAATTTTGAAAATTCAGGATAAGTGAATTTAAAGCAGACTCCATAATTTAATTGAAAAGGAAACAAACAAGTAAAAACCTTGACCCAAACCTAAGACAGTAAAAAATAAAACTTCATAACGGTAGTGTAAAGAAAATTAACAATAGTGAATGGAAAACACCCAGACGCCTTGGCACAACTTGTAGTCCTCCAGTAGATATAAAACAGACTTAATACAAAACTAACTTTATATAGATATAATTCAATACTATGTAGAATCCCTCCAGCAAACAGATCTATGGAAAATTAGCATGGACTTAGAAGCACAAAGTATAATCAGTGGGGTGCAAATGTTATAAATATAAGCAATAAACCATACAAAAAATCACAAAAACTAGTAAACACTTATTAACATTGAAACTCAAGAAACTCATAATGTACTTAGTCAATGACTGTATCATCAAAACAATGTACTAATTTGATTAATTCCCGTTTTTAAGTTAACACACATTTTTATATAATGGAATTTGTGTTTGCACCTTGTTTTGCACTCTTTAATGCAGCAGTCAGAGATATACTTTTGCAGAGCCTACATGCACATAGGCTTCTTAGAGACTGACTCAGTCACATTTGACTTCTATAGTAGTTTTCTATTCCTGCTCATGTGGTACTCTGGGAAGAAGTTCACTGTGTCACAGTGTCAACAGTGACCTATCAACCTCAAGTGATAGGTGGGAGTTCCTGTGTAATCTAATCAGCACTGTTGTCTCCTTCCAGTTTGACCCTCTTTGTGCAGAAATGTGAGGCAGACTACTGATGATTCTTTCTCTACAGACCAGGAAGTGTCAGACTATTTATTATGCTTAGTTGGCCAAAGGGTGAAAACTGTCAGGAACGTTAGAATTATTTAAAAAAATATTGGAAAGTGATATGGAAAAGTTTAAAAAATATATAACCAAGAAAATTCTTAAACCCCTTATAGAACCCAAAAAAAACTTGAAGGTCACCAAAATAAGCATTTTATAGGACACATACCCTTTAAACAAGCAATCTTAGCATGGATGTTAAAGACGATAAACCCATAACTCTTGAGGTACTTATGTCTGTCACCAGGAGATGGATTAAAGGACTCCAAACAAATTTAAATGGAGCTTAACGGAGCCTATCAGCAGCATTTTGGTTATAAAACCAGTGGTGTGATGATTTTATGCTTGTGAATATCTTTGAAGACATTGTCAAAATAATTTGTTTTAGATTTTGTTCACACTCAGTTGAAACAGAAACAAAAGGATCTATTTGATAACTGACAACTATGACATCCAACAGACCTTATTAATGACAGTGGGTCTGTTGGATTTCAGCTATGGTTTCCATTGTAAAGACCGAGAAATAGCACAGTTTGCTGCACAATATTTTATGTAATTCCCCACGGAAGATGCGATGGAGGTTCTGAACGGAACCTTCAATGTATATGTGAACAAAGCCTTACTAGGAGGGTAAAAGGAAGTTCTAACAGCACAAACACAACAAGTTTATCAAATATTAGCATTGCAAGATAAAGTATTGCATGTAATACACTGTTTATTAAATGTAAGTCAAATTGTAAGTTAATATAGCCCAATTGTAGTAGGATATACTATAGTTGACAAATACACATGAGTGTCTAAATATGTAACAAGTTCATAAAAATGTATCCACCTGGGAACCTACTCAATAAATGGATGAAGGGAAACAAGTATTGGTATATTAGACCAATTATATACAGTAGTTCTAACTGTGGTAAGATAGCAGCGAAGAGCGGGTCGGTAACAGAATGGTACCCACCGTCTAAACTCCAACAAAAGTGCCAAGTAATATGCACACTGCTAAATGTACTTAATACTCCAGTGGGTGGCATCCTCGGTCACACTTGTTGGTGCCACTCATACCTATTGCTGTCACTATCTGCAATATTGTATCTTCCTAGTGTTCTGAATTATTGCAGTAAGGGCGACATGTATGAATTTTGGCACTGACAGACTAGTTCTAAATAGCTGTAAGGCTGTGTAGAATGCACCAGAATGTATGAACCTGTTCTTCTGCAGGTCATACATACAGGCAACGTCTAGGGCCAATACGACAAGTCTGCCTCAGGCAAACCACCTTTAACTTGGTCTGGATGTTCTAACTGTTCTGCGCCAAAGTTTTAGGCATCAAAGAATCATAAATGTGTCTACTTCTACTAATGTGGTGCGACACGCCCCCAGAACGCCCCAAAACTTTGGCGCGCTAAAAGGTGTCTTTATCGCAGTACCGAGGCACTTATCGCGCCAAAGTTTGGAGTGAACCTGTTCATACATCTATAGAACTGGTCTACTACAGCTTTTTGAGGCCAGAATTCTGGCGCAGCCCCATTCATACAAGTCGCCCTAAGTGTTTACAACACTAATATTTGATACACTTATTGTGTTTATAGTAGTTTTAATTTTGTTCTCTGTGTGTGCAGGATACGTTGTTAATATTAAGCAGCTAATGTGTGTGCACTTAAGAGATGTGGTTACCTGCTTGAATATATTAAGTTCTAACAACACTGTGCCACGCTGACCAATGGTCATTTGGGCGTTTTTGCAAAGATGACTAGTCGCTAGTATTCCCAATGTGCCATGCTTATGAACGGACATATGGGTGGTGTTGCAGAGTTGATTAGTCAGTAGCATGCCCACTGTGCAACACTTACCAATGGTTTTCTGTTTGTTGCTGCTCCAGATGTGACTAACTACTAGCATGTCCACTGGGCCATGCTTCTCAATATTCACAAGGGTTCTACTGCAGAGGTGACTAGTCACTAGCATGTCCATTGTGCCATGCTTACTAATAGTTACCTGGAGGCTGCTGTAGAGGTAACTAGTCAATAGAATGCCAACTGTGTCATGCTTAACAATGTTCATCTGGGTTCTGCTGCAGAGGAGACTAGTCAGTAGCATGTGAAATGTGCTATGCTTACTGATAGTCATCTTGGTTCTGCAGCAGAGGTGATTAGTCAGTGACATACCCACTGTGCCATGTTTACAAATGGTCATCTGGGTTCTGCTGAGGCAGTGATTAGTCTGTTATATGTCCCTTACTTGAAACAGCTAGCACTGACTTCCAGGGGTGCCAGTAGGGCAGTACGGGGGCCCTAATCAAAAAGGGGCCCACTGATATGTTAAAAAATACGAACTAGTAATGGGTGGGGGCCCCATTTGATTTGGCTGTATGGACCCTGAAACAGTTAATAGATTACTGATGGCAGCCCTGCTGACTTCATACACTGAATAAGACCTTAATTAGTACAGAATATGGCAGTTTTATGACTTCTTTATCTTACTTTTAGTAAATGAGCATATTTAATATGTTTACAAAAGTATTTACAAGCACTACAGCAACATGCTCTTTGTTTTATTACCAAAACTTTGCTAAGAGGTTTCTTTAACTGTAAAGAAGGACTCATTCATACTACCATTTAGAATTTAACATTACAATATTTGTAGGATGTGTGACTTGTGAATACAGCATAAGTGTATATCCACAAAACAGAGGACAAAATACTCATCAGATTTTGAATTCTAAAACCTCGTTGTCTGACGAGTATTTGAACAGTATTTTACAAAAGAACCTGAGGATTCTCAATTCAGTTTTCGTTTTTTTGCCGTGTGTTTCCATCAGATTAACACATGGTTTATGGATTCAGTTTTTCAATCCTTGTTTGCATCATTGAGTTTTTGGACGCGAACCCGCAAAAAAAAACCACGTCAAAAAATGCGCCCAAAGCTTGGTGGTTATTTTTAATGCCATCCCTTTGACTTCCATCATACATGTTCTGCTGTTTTTCGAGTGAAATACAGCAAGAAGATTGATCATGTTTTTATTTATTTTATTTTTTTTGAAATGGTAGTTCTAAAATCTGACCTCAGAAAACCTGAGTTGTGTGGACTACAACACGGATTTTCAGTTGCAATCTAAGGATTGTAATCTATGGTTTACAGTTGGGTTTTGTATTCTGAATCTGTGTGGATTTCTGACTGAAAATGCTTGTCTTGGGGATGGACCCCTAGGAAACCACTCTGCCCTATGATCATTGCTTTAAAGGGAATGTGTCATCAAAAAATGAGTCATTGTTTAAGTCTCGTTTTTAAGTAAAACACATTTTTTTTAGGAATTTTCGGTTGTTTTTTTAATTTTTCAGATCACTTTCAATATTTTTTTAATATTTCTTAAGTCTTGCAGTTTTCACTTTGGCAACTAGGCCTTGTTTGCACTGGTTTAACAACAGTCAGAGAGATGCTTTACAGCAGCTTCATGCACATAGGAGACTTAAGACTGACTCCCATTCCCTTACATAGGAGAGTCAGTGTGCAGGGAGGTGACAGGGTGAACTGTGACTATCTCCTCTTTTGACTGGTGGATCCTGTGTTATCTATTCACACTGGTGTCTCCTTTCAGTTTGACCCTCTTTGTGCTGATAATGAGAAGACAACTGAGAATCTTTCTCTACATAACAGGAAGTGTCAGACAATTATTAGGCTTAGTTGCCAAAGTACAGAAACATGGCCATACTCACTGCTAGAAAAAGCTGAGATGAGTCTAAACACGGAAACAGAAACATGGCCATACTCACTGCTAGTAAAGCTGAAGTGAGACTTCCCCTTTTTCTGTATATTTTGTGATTTTAAGGGAGTGTAGGGACCTGCAATAGATGAGGAGCCGTGACGTTTGGCTTGCAGGCTTACAATATAATGGCCATTATGTTAACTAATACCTCATATTTGATGTTTTTCCAGTATGTAAAATAGTTTTTTGCCCAACAGTACTGGGGACTGGATGCAAGTAGAATACCAGCAGCCGCCCCCCCCCATGCGTGGAAGGTGTGAGAGCGGTTGTCTTATGGGTATTTTTGTATCTGTATAGTTTCCCAACGTATGGTACTGCGGCTTTTTTGCTTTTTTGCATGCTATGTGAATAGATGTCAATTTAAGGTGCAGCTTTCTGTCCACCTAGTGGAGAGATGTATGGGACACTACCCATTAGCTGCACCTGGGTATTTTTCTTTAATAGCATGGGGGCGTGTGCTGCCTCTGTGCTGTGTTTAGTCTCACTTCAGCTTTACTAGCAGTGAGTATGGCCATGTTTCTGTTTCCGTGTTTTTCTTGAGTATTTTTTTTCCCCTTTTTCTGTATATTTTGTGATTTTAAGGGAGTGTAGGGACCTGCAATAGATGAGGAGCCGTGACGTTTGGCTTGCAGGCTTACAATATAATGGCCATTATGTTAACCAATACCTCATATTTGATGTTTTTCCAGTATGTAAAATAGTTTTTCTGCCCAACAGTACTGGGGACTGGATGCAAGTAGAATACCAGCAGCCGCCCCCCCCATGCGTGGAAGGTGTGAGAGCGGTTGTCTTATGGGTATTTTTGTATCTGTATAGTTTCCCAACGTATGGTACTGCGGCTTTTTTGCTTTTTTGCATGCTATGTGAATAGATGTCAATTTAAGGTGCAGCTTTCTGTCCACCTAGTGGAGAGATGTATGGGACACTACCCATTAGCTGCACCTGGGTATTTTTCTTTAATAGCATGGGGGCGTGTGCTGCCTCTGTGCTGTGTTTAGTCTCACTTCAGCTTTACTAGCAGTGAGTATGGCCATGTTTCTGTTTCCGTGTTTTTCTTGAGTATTTTTTTCCCCTTTTTCTGTATATTTTGTGATTTTAAGGGAGTGTAGGGACCTGCAATAGATGAGGAGCCGTGACGTTTGGCTTGCAGGCTTACAAATATAATGGCCATTATGTTAACCAATACCTCATATTTGATGTTTTTTCCAGTATGTAAAATAGTTTTTTGCCCAACAGTACTGGGGACTGGATGCAAGTAGAATACCAGCAGCCGCCCCCCCCATGCGTGGAAGGTGTGAGAGCGGTTGTCTTATGGGTATTTTTGTATCTGTATAGTTTCCCAACGTATGGTACTGCGGCTTTTTTGCTTTTTTGCATGCTATGTGAATAGATGTCAATTTAAGGTGCAGCTTTGTGTCCACCTAGTGGAGAGATGTATGGGACACTACCCATTAGCTGCACCTGTGTATTTTTCTTTAATAGCTTGGGGGCGTGTGTGCTGCATCTGTGCTGTGTTTAGTCTCACTTCAGCTTTACTAGCAGTGAGTATGGCCATGTTTCTGTTTCCGTGTTTTTCTTGAGTATTTTTTTCCCCTTTTTCTGTATATTTTGTGATTTTAAGGGAGTGTAGGGACCTGCAATAGATGAGGAGCCGTGACGTTTGGCTTGCAGGCTTACAATATAATGGCCATTATGTTAACCAATACCTCATATGTGATGTTTTCCAGTATGTAAAATAGTTTTTTGCCCAACAGTACTGGGACTGGATGCATAGTAGAATACCAGTAGCCGCCCCCCCCCATGCTTGGAAGGTGTGAGAGCGGTTGTCTTACGGGTATTTTTGTATCTGTATAGTTTCCCAATGTATGGTACTGTGGCTTTTTTGCATGCTATGTGAATAGATGTCAATTTAAGGTGCAGCTTTCTGTCCACCTAGTGGAGAGATGTATGGGACACTACCCATTAGCTGCACCTGGGTATTTTTCTTTAATAGCATGGGGGCGTGTGCTGCCTCTGTGCTGTGTTTAGTCTCACTTCAGCTTTACTAGCAGTGAGTATGGCCATGTTTCTGTTTCCGTTTTTTTCTTGAGTATTTTTTTCCCCTTTTTCTGTATATTTGTGATTTTAAGGGAGTGTTAGGGACCTGCAATAGATGAGGAGCCGTGACGTTTGGCTTGCAGGCTTACAATATAATGGCCATTATGTTAACCAATACCCTCATATTTGATGTTTTTCCAGTATGTAAAATAGTTTTTTCTGCCCAACAGTACTGGGGACTGGATGCAAGTAGAATACCAGCAGCCGCCCCCCCCATGCGTGGAAGGTGTGAGAGCGGTTGTCTTATGGGTATTTTTGTATCTGTATAGTTTCCCAACGTATGGTACTGCGGCTTTTTTGCATGCTATGTGACTAGATGTCAATTTAAGGTGCAGCTTTCTGTCCACCTAGTGGAGAGATGTATGGGACACTACCCATTAGCTGCACCTGGGTATTTTTCTTTAATAGCATGGGGGCGTGTGCTGCCTCTGTGCTGTGTTTAGTCTCACTTCAGCTTTACTAGCAGTGAGTATGGCCATGTTTCTGTTTCCGTGTTTTTCTTGAGTATTTTTTTCCCCTTTTTCTGTATATTTTGTGATTTTAAGGGAGTGTAGGGACCTGCAATAGATGAGGAGCCGTGACGTTTGGCTTGCAGGCTTACAATATAATGGCCATTATGTTAACCAATACCTCATATTTGATGTTTTTCCAGTATGTAAAATAGTTTTTCTGCCCAACAGTACTGGGGACTGGATGCAAGTAGAATACCAGCAGCCGCCCCCCCCCATGCGTGGAAGGTGTGAGAGCGGTTGTCTTATGGGTATTTTTGTATCTGTATAGTTTCCCAACGTATGGTACTGCGGCTTTTTTGCTTTTTTGCATGCTATGTGAATAGATGTCAATTTAAGGTGCAGCTTTCTGTCCACCTAGTGGAGAGATGTATGGGACACTACCCATTAGCTGCACCTGGGTATTTTTCTTTAATAGCATGGGGGCGTGTGCTGCCTCTGTGCTGTGTTTAGTCTCACTTCAGCTTTACTAGCAGTGAGTATGGCCATGTTTCTGTTTCCGTGTTTTTCTTGAGTATTTTTTTCCCCTTTTTCTGTATATATTATGAGTCTAAACACAGCACAGAGGCAGCACAAACCCCCTTGCCCAACAGTACTGGGGACTAGATGCAAGTAGAATACCAGCAGCCGCCCCCCCATGCATGGAAGGTGTGCGAGCGGCTGGCTTACGGGTATTTTTGTATCTGTGTAGTTTCCCAACGTATGGTACTGTGGCTTTTTTTACTTTTTTGCATGCTATGTGAATAAATGTCAATTTAAGGTGCAGCTTTCATTCCACCTAGTGGAGAGATTAATGGGTTACCACCCATCAGCTGCACCTGGGTATATTTTTCTCTAATAGCATGGGGGTTTGTGCTGCCTCTGTGCTGTGTTTAGACTCATCTCAGCTTTTTCTAGCAGTGAGTATGGCCATGTTTCTGGTTTTTTGAGTAATTTTTTCCCATTTTTCTGTGTATTTAGTTGCCAAAGTGAAAACTGCAGGACTTAAGAATTATTAAAAAAATATTGAAAATGATGTGGAAAAAAAAAAAAACGACCAAAAATTCTTAAAAAATGTGTTTAACCTAAAAACATGAGTTAAACAATGAGTCATTTTTAATCATACATTCCCTTTAAGGGGAGAATATCTGTATAATACAAAACTACACAGGGGCACCATAAAATGATGCCTACATTTCTGTGGTAAAGAGCTGCAGGGACACCATGTGCTTCCTTAGAGGCTCCATGCACATGACGGCGTAATGAGCATAAGTCCACAGAATACATATTGCTTCTCTTCCAATATTTAGATTTCACAGTGCAGTAACAATATATTGTGCATATTGCTGTGGGTGCTCTTAAACATAATACAGTAAGATACATAATTCATGATTTTGCTTTACATGTCACATGATGCCTCGGAGTCTTATCTACATGTTACATCCTGCTTAAGTTCCGTTTTGGTGATGCAAAAAATATTTTATCCTTTGTATCGTGAATATTGCTACTCACAACAAGATTTCCTAACCCCTAAAAAACAGACTAGTAAAATATATATCTTTACTTTGTCACTAACATAGCTGCTTGTAGAAATGCTGCATATATTCAACTAGTTACATGGTCTTAAATTAGATACTTAAAACTGTAGTCATTGTTAACAGTGGATATGAAATGTAATGGTCTCTACAACTGATTTGTATCTAATTTATTATGCTTGGCTGAAGTATTATTTCCATGGCAGACCAATGTTATTATGTCTCTATTCATCCCAGATTAAATGGCTGTATAATAACATCTTCGAAAATCTTCCTGTTTTTAAATCTTTGCCAAGTTCTAACTTGAAAAGTAGCAATGTTTATAACTTGTAAGCAAGTTTAAGCCTGAATCTGTTTTCTTTGTAAGTTCATCCAAAAGATTTTCCTACCTCCTGAAGCATGGAAACCCAGCCCTCGTGTATTCTTTGAGTGTCTGTAGATTTTTTTCTCCACTGAATTATGTTTTTTTTTGTACAGATGAAATAAAATAGTAACATAAATTCTCTCTCTATGTATCTGTCTATCGTTGTATTCTCTCTCTTTCCATCTATGTCTATCTATCTGTCTTTCTATATCTATTCTCTCTATGTCTGTCTATTGTGTATTCTCTCTTCCATGTCTATCTATCTATCTATCTATCTATCTATCTATCTATCTATCTATTTATTGCAAATTCCCCTGCTGCGCGCACTTTTGTTCCTGTTATGCCTGGTGCTCCAGGTGCGATTGGCACCATGACCAACATGTCGGGCCGCAGGTGCACTCACAAATCTTGGTCACTGCATCAGTACTCACCTCTCCCCACCTCCCGCTGCTCTCCTGCTGGCTGCTCCTTAGGGTACACGCTGGCTCAGTGAAAATTTGAGGGCCAATGCGCCGGTAATTTGTTAATTTGCGGGTGCTTACCGTATTTAGTCCACCCTCTTCCCCCATGTTCTTGCCAGATCTATGTGCCTGTATAGCCTTAGAGAAAGCATTCCTGGTCTCCTGCCTTCATCCTTCGACCATGCTTTCTTATCGCCTGCCTTGACCTTCCTGCCTGTCCCTGACAATAAGCCTGCCATACGGTTTCATACCTCGCTACACATCAGCTGCCACCATAAGCAAGTCGTGTCAGGGGTAGCGACCTGGGGGTCTCTTGCTGCAGAAAGCCCAATCTGCCGGTGGTGCCTCGGTTTACACCACCGCTTGCTGTGGTCCAGTAGATTTTTGTATCTATCTATCTATCTATCTATCTATCTATCTATCTATCTATCTATCTATCTATCTATCTATCTATCTATCTATCTATCTATCTTTCCATTTATCTATCTATCTTTCCATTTATCTATCTATCTGTGTATCACATCTATCTATCTATCTATCTATCTATCTATCTATCTATCTATCTATCTATATGTGTCTCACATCTATCTATCTATCTTTCCATTTATTTAGCTATCTATTCTCTATCTTTCCATTTTTCTATCTATCTATCTATCTATCTATCTATCTATCTATCTATCTATCTATCTGACTGTCAATCTATTTTATTGTTAATACATTAATATTATTTAGTAGTGAAATATTTACATTTAATTTTAAGTAGAGTGAAATGTTCATGTCCAGTAATGTTCTAAATAAATATGTATCAGATCCCAACACACATATTCTATTTTCAGTTTGTTATTATAGCTCACATCTGACTGATGCTTTGAACGGTGCAATTGATTTGTTTCACAGTTTCAATAGAGCCTTAGGGCGCATCCACACTGCACAGGCCGGTATTTGTCCTGTTTTGCGCCTGTCCCCACTGCCGCGCGGGGGGGGGGGGGGGAGGGGGACGGCTTTTCTCCGCGATGAGCGGAGAAGAGCCCTCCCCACCTCCCATTGAGAAGCACAGATTCCGTCCGAAAACCGGACGGAAGATTGTGCTTCTACAATGTTTTGTCGCCGGACCGCTGGCGGCAAAACCGGCCGACGGCAAAACCCCTGCATTGGGGAATGCTGCACGGGTTTTCCATAGAGCACAATTGTGCTAATTTTCGGCCGGTTTTTCAGGCGGTCTGAAAGACCGCAAACCGGCTGAAAAACCGGCCGAAAACCCGTGGGGACATGCCGTGGGGACATGCCCTTAAGCTTCAAAAACTGAATAACTTAAAAGACAATAGAAAATCTAAGCTTTTCTACAATTAAAATGCAACTCTAGCATCTTAGACGTTATAATAGTGAGGGGGATCTCTTTATTACTCCCTTGGGTTTCCCTGAAATATAATTGTGGCATACCGATGGGTAATCATGACAAATGGAGGCATTACAAATGTGTATGTGCCTATATAGGTTGTCTTAACACTAGCAAAAATATTATCTACTGCAAAACAGTACTGGCAGGAAAAAATACACTACAATATAGTATTATTCTGTATTATTAAAGTTATAACAGGTTCATGTCATGTAGTAGAACAAAAAAAGTTAAGTTTGTTAAAAACCCACTTATAATGCAGAGATAATTATAAAAATACATGTTTGGTATTGCCACATTTGTAACAATTTTCTTTAATAAGTATTTGTCCCAGCCCTAACTCCCCTTTACACATTAGGCATTAGTCAGCTAAACTCAATAATCTCATTTCTTTTGGCACACTGTTTAATGTGGATGGAGACCACTTAAGTTTTCCTGACAGATGAGTGGGGGATAGAAGGATAGGCATGTAGGACTTCAACACCCAATCCTTTTGAGGTGTCCAGCAGCAGCTTTTTCTACTTTAACCACTAAGGACACGTGTATGGGGGAGTTAAGAGGAATAACGGTTGACTCAATGCCAAGAACTCCAACATATCGTGTGTATGTGTGATGATCTTAAAAGTAAGCAGTGTTGCTGTTCCTTTTTGTTAGCAAAAGGTTTTACCTTTGCTATTCTTACATGAATCCCATTTTTTTCTTTGCCATTTTTTGATGTCCCATGTATAGCCGTATCTTATGCATAGGAGCCAGCAGTTCTGTGGATAGTTCTCCAAGACGTTTTGAGACTTTCCGCATGTGTCCTTTATCTTCTCTGTAATACTAGGCCTAAGTTTGTCAATGTATTTGAGCCTACATTTGGCTGATTTTTAAATAGTATCTAATATGTTGTGTGATTTAGTAACCATTTGCACTGGAATTAAAACCATTTGCACCATGCACATCACTTTGTAAAAGAGGGTTGAGAATTAGGTATAGCTTTCTGCTTTCTCAGTTCCTTGACACTTCAATAAAATTCTATTTAAAAAAAAGCCTACTTCAAATAGATCATGATACAGTAAAAGTGAAGCATTTTTTGCTAATGTGAACGTTAGCTTCACTGCTTCACTGATTAGCTTTAAAGATATAGGTAAAGGTAAATATAGATTATTACCAAGCACATTGTTGTTCTGATTAGGAGCAGATGTTCTGCTTTTTCACAAAAGCTTCCCTAGTTACCTGCCCCCTCTCTATGTTCTTAAACGCTGCAGGAGTGGCTGATGGTGATGTCACTCCCTGCTGTGTTCCTTATCTTGAAATACAGGAGCTTATAATACTTACTGACAAGCTTTAAGCCTTAGGAGCTCTGTAGTCTTGTGCAGTACAGTTTACAAACCTCCAGCACTCCAGTAAGAGGATCAGCTAGGAAAAATAGACCTATTGTGCCAATCACTGCTATAGACTCGCCTACAGCCTAACCAGGAAGTGTGAGTCTGAAGCTGCC
Organism: Phyllomedusa bahiana; assembly: GCA_025379985.1. Classification (NCBI taxonomy): domain Eukaryota; kingdom Metazoa; phylum Chordata; class Amphibia; order Anura; family Hylidae; genus Phyllomedusa; species Phyllomedusa bahiana. The sequence goes on from JAODAL010001879.1 coordinate 96,002, forward strand.
TGTGGTTCTGTGTTACAGCGTGGTGGAAAACTCCTTTTATGACAATGTACAGTGTGCTGCGACAGGTCAGTAACATAGGGCACAGGTAGTCATACATTTATCACGACATAGACATTTGTCACTTGGAGACTGAATTATGAACATTGCCACTTCAGAACATGGGCCCTTAAGTTTCTCTGTGGTTTGACGTTGTCTTAGAACCTTCATGATTTCTTTGTAGCAATTTCCATATTTGTAAATATTTTTTTCCTTTGTGATATACTGTATTGAGAAAGTCGCTGTGGTGACATTGTACTCATGTAAAGGATTTTCAATATTTGTGAGTTCGAAGACCAATATCAGATCGCAGGTGCTTGGGTTTAAGTACCACTGCTAAAGGTGGCTCAATTGGTTATTTTTAGATTTTAGAAAATTACCTTCTCGTAGCTACTCTATTTCCCGAACTGACTGATAAGGCTTCCAAGCTTTCTTTTTTGATCTATTTACCTTAGAGCCCTCTGGGTAGCTAAAATAATATTGAAAATGTTGGAGCAGGAATTGAGATGTGGCATCAAGTGCACTTTAGTTACAATATTGTTTGTAATATGTTTCCAAATCACATTATGACTGCCTGTTGCTAAAAGGCATTGTCAGTATGTGAGAAACCAATTTCATGTTTAGAAATGCTAACCTTAAATCATCACTGAAGGACCTGCGGCGAATGCACTAAACAGGGTTTCAAAGAGTATCAAGTAGAGAATACCTATGTCCTGGACTGCCCCCTTATGAGTTGTACTAGGAATAGCACAGTGTTTAAATTTGGCTAGGTTGTTCCTTTAACTTCCACTTCTATTAGCATCACGCTTTCTTCAAATGTAGGTATAAGGTGGTGCTTGTAGCCCAATGTTCATACGATGTACCAATTTGTATCTGGTTAGCTGCTGTCAAATCTTAGGAAATGTCCCCACGGCACCGGTTTGCGGCTGGTTTTTCAGATGGTTTGTGGTTTTGCAGACCGTCTGAAAAACTGGCCGCAAACTAACACACCGGGCCGCTATGGAAAACCCGTGCAGCAGTCCCCACTGCACGGGTTTTCCATCCGGCGGTTTTTCAAACCGCCGGCCTCCCAAAAAGAATTGTGCATACACATTCTTCTGTCCGGTTTTCAGATGGAATATGAACGTATCAATGGGAAGGGGGAGGGCTTTTCTCCACTCATCACGGAGAAAAGCCGTCCCACGGCGGCTGTGGGGACAGCACTAACACAGGACAAACCGACCGGTATTTGTCCTTGGCCGTGGGGATGAATCCTTAGGATGCCATCTTCAGGAACTACTGGTTAGCTGCTGCCTTACTCTACAGCTGGTTGTTAATTCTTTAGGACTTCTCTGTGGCCACATCATGTAAAATAAAAATGTAAAGGAAACTGGGTAAAATATGAAGATTTGGATTTGCATGGAGTGTGTATTTTATTTTGTTATGTTTTGTAGTTAATACTGTTTTCTTTCACAGTACAAGAACATCGTCCGAACCCAACTGGATTCCAGATTTTCTTCCTTTGTGTAGATTTCGGTCTTAGATAAATCGAGCTGTAGGCAGAAACCTATGTAATTCTTTTATTTAGTAAATGTTGGTGCTATATAAATAAGAATTGTTTTACTGGATAATTGAAAAGGGGTTGGACGAACTATTGGTGCACAAACGAACATTGCACTGATGACGATGATATCTCAAATGTTTTTATATATTGGTCAAGTAGTATAACAGTACCACATGCTTTACTTGATTATGAAATTGGACATACAGAAGTGCACCTTCTACATGTCAAACCCTGATGCCCAGTAGGTAATTAAGGCAATTGATACTTAAAAGTAACAAGCAGCTTCCTACATTGTTGGAATATAGGAGACACATCATGGGGCATTTCTTTATGAGCCACTGGAGAAGAATGGGTCTATAAACAATTTTTTACAGAGGCTCTCTTCTCTCCGTGTTCACCACTATGCTTCAGTTTGGAATAAAATGGTTAACACAGTAAATTGCATGAGGAATGTTCTATGGGTAAGGAAGGGCATTCTGTTAATTCTTGTCTTTAATGTTTGGGAGGAGAGTTGCTTTGTAGAAAATATGCGGCTCTCAAGGGTGACTATTTTGACAGGTTGAATCTTGTCTTCAATCTATAAAAGAAAACGTGTTCAGCATTGTGCAGATCCTTCTCTAGATACAGAAGGATATAAACCAGCCATTTTTGTTGTGTGAAACTTAATCTTCAACAAAATCAGAAACCCTTGATGAACTCGCCTTTTATGTCTCAGGCCACAAATCATTCATTTTTTGGATAAAAGACACCTAACAATTGTTTCCTAAGAGAGGGCAGTTAAAGTTTAATGGCCTTTTTGATAAAATCATTATACATATGAGAGTGTTTTAGGCTGACACTTTTATTGCTAAGATTTTTATAATTACCCAACAGCTTCTGCAGCTGCTGTAATATGTCTTGTTTAGCAAGTCTCCTGGTGCAAAGAATAAAGAAACATACAAAAATGTGAGGGCAAAGCCTCTGGTCTGTATTACTTAGAATATCAACCGCATGATTATTCATACCTATTCCCCAGGAGGCGCATTTACAATACATTAGTTTAACATTCTGCAAAGATATATAAAACCATTCAAGATATGGATTTTAATTCTAAATTACCATCTGTGACAGTGGTACTGCACAGGAAATTATCATAAAATTCTGTACATACTATGATAAATATATAAAATGGATTGCCAATACAATAAAGGGTAATCAATAAATACAAAGTCTAACCACATTATTATGACCACTTCCTACTAAGCTGGCTTGGTGGGTATACAAGGTGTGTGAGGCTGTCTGCACACGTACTAGTATCCCTCTTTGCTGTCATGGGTAAAACTGATTCTATCCTGCTTTTCTGACAGTGTATCGTGAGTGGACAAATGGCATCATTGTGAACAAGAAATATGAAATTCAGAAGCACCACATACCATTAATGTGAAAGATGAACACCAGCTACAAAAGTGCGCGAGCATGGACTGACACGCTGACAGTGGGGCATCTTACCACCAAAATAAACCAAAGGACTACCAGATGTGTGTCTAAAACAACACTTCATTGAACCCTAGTGTGTATGGTGCTCTGAAGTAGACAGATGGTAACTGCATTTCTGCTAACAAAGTTGCATCAGCAGAATGGGCTTTAGTTTTAATGGCTGTATCAGAATTGGACCTCCACCAATTGGCTAAGGGTTGCCTCTGCCAATGAGTCACATTTTCCGTTTTAATTTTTTATCAAACATATGGGCGTTGGCTTGTCATATGAGAAACATCAGAGAACATTTGCTTTGCAACCACTGTAGGAAGAACTCAAGTTGGTGGTGGTAGCATTATGGTCTGGGGAATGTTTTTGTGTAGGCTCAGACTGATCCACAGGGTGACCCCCTGGTGAGCATAGCAGACCTGGAGTTTCTTTTAAGCTGCATAAACATCCTCAGGAGATGCAGAAAGGCAGTGAGGAATAGGCAAACAACAAGAGACAGAGTATAAGAAGCATGTACAGTAGCTGTAGGCTGTTCCCTCCAGAATCAACTCCACTGGTGGCCCAATAATCAACTTTATAGGTGAGCTCTCAGATTGAAATTTCATTGCTGTGTTCTAGGTACCCCAGCCCACCACTGTTTTTGTGGAATTCCCTGGTCCCACTAATCCATATAGAAGGCACTCTCAACTGATTTGGGTGTGAATCTATCCTTGCAGATTAAATATACCCATACATGCTGATTGTGGTGCCTGGGGTGGATGGGATCTTCTAGCAAGTCAGTGCAAAATACCCTTTATTCCTTTGACTTGAACTCAACTGGACCCCTGTCGGACCAGCTAGAACATCATGTTCGCTCTATGAATCATTACCCATGCACCACCAGTAGCTGTGAGATGCACTGCAGTAAGCATGGCCCTAGATACCTGTGACAACCTGTCAGGACCTTACAGAGTCACTCATAGCCCGCCTAGTTGCAGTCTGTGCTATGGATTTGAGCTAGGGGTCATAATAATATGATTTGACTGTATATAAACCAGTTAGTTGTTCCATTTCAATAACATGGACACATGAATTCTATATAATAATTCTGTACATAATTATCACGAGTACATAAGATGCAAATTTTAGTTTTCATAGACTAGCCCTGGGTTCTTAACCATTTAGCATATTTTCCTCGGGGGTACTTGCACAGTACTCAAACATATAACATATTCTTGAGGGTGTTTAAGTAGGGGGTTACTTGGCCGAGGTACATTGAGAAATACTGAATAGACTATTCGGGTCATTATGTCAATGAGTGAGGCACGGTGTAACTAGCATTCATAGGGCCCCATAGCAAAATGAGAAAGGGCCCCAACATCTAATGATGGGAAACTCAAGCAGCAGTGTAGGTAGCAATAAGTAAAGCTATAAATATAGTGCTATATGTCAAAGAGGCCACATAGTATTGCTAGGTAGCAGAAAACCCCATTATCTATAAAATTGGACAATGTTCTTGCCCCCTAGAGCTCTGGGCTCCATAACATCTGCTACGTTTGCTACTGCTATAGTAACGCCCATGCTGTGAGCTAAACACCTCACCCTTTTGTACCATACTATCAGGTAAGACACTTTGTCTTGACTTGCCCTGCCTTGTCTTTAAATCTACATTCCTGTATTGGTGGTAAACTTAGTCTAGGATGGATTCTAAGTAATAAAGCAAAAACTGCCTAGATTGTAACATTTATACAATTCAGACACAGTCAGATAACATAAAACAAATGTCCTAAAGCCGCATTCATCTGAGCTGAACTACTGCCGCACAGATCAATAAGAGCTTAGTAGGACAGTTATGTATAGTCTGTCAGCTTGTAATAGCCGGCTAACTGTGAATGCATAATAATATGCATCTGTAAAACTGCTCAATCTCAAAATGTTCTCCCAGTCATTAAGTCATCTGAACTAAACATCATGTAGGAATGATGCACTCATCATCTTTTAGAGAAAGTAACACCCGGTCCTTTATCTCTTCTAAACAATCTACAGTTCAGTAAAGTAGGCTTGATACTGTATGTAACTGTGCAAGCAATTGCATATTGTTCCTGACTATGTTAACTGCACAGAGTCCCTAGGAAAGTCTAAAAGGGAACATTAGCCTAAGATGGACAAAGGCATCAACATTTTTTTGGCACATGTTGACAAGCAATACCGTACCATTATATGGATTTTATTTCATTTTTTATTGGATGGTTGATTTTTTTTAAGTTTTTTTTTTTTTAAATTCCCCCATGTAATTACTCTCTCTGACTACCCTTCTGTGAGCTCTGATAGCATAGCAGTGAAAGGAATGCTTGACGTTGCTTCTTCTAGGCCTGAGAAGTGTAAGTATTATCAGCGACATCTGATAAGTGTGAAGAAACTGCCTCCCCAACGCTGAAAAAGATTATCCTATTTTCCTTTCATTTATTGCAGGTCATTGCCTAATTAACTAGTGGTCTAGTCTAATCTTATCTATCCCAGTCGAGAGAACAATAAAGAAATCATTGTCATTATCTACTATTTGTAATGAGACTCAATAGAGATAAGCAGCAGCTGAAGTAAAGCAAGATTAGTCTGCCCTGCCATTTAGAAGTCTTATCTCACAGCTAGAGAAGAAAAATATATTATATGTAATTTTTAATTGCATAGGACTGCTGAAATGAGAAAAAAAAATACTGCCCAAAATTCTAAATAAAAAAATAGTTTTCCAGGAATATTGGTTTTAATAAAAATTCTTCTTTCTGATGGAAGTTTCCCTTTAACAAACCTTCATGAAAAGTAAAAAAAGAAGTTCTATGACCCTCCAGATGGTTTACATCCATGTCCATTGGTCGAAATATTTATATAGAGTCTAAATATTTTTTTGCAGTTTATCAAAACTTGAAGTGCCTTATGTAGTTGGTATTGAGGTGTAATGCAGATGTAGAAAACGTTGACTTAATATCTAACACACTTAATATCTAACACACTATGATACTGCAATAGTGTAAACTGAGTCATCAGAATATGCCAGCCATATCCGTATATATCATATCAAAATCAGCTTATGTAAACCAATCTTATTGTTAACTGCACATGCCTCGTATGAAATAATGTCTGCCAATAACCTAGAGCATAATCTTTACTAGCTCACATGAGAAATCTGAGGACCATGGTTACCGATACAAATAGTTATGTTTCATGTGACTGGCTTAGTAAACAAGTTCTGATACAAGTAATAGATATAGGATATTTTTCACATCTTCCCATACTTTATGGATTCACAATTTTATCATATGAATATCTTATCAATTTATGAACTAGGTGGATAGGTTTTAGATAGATAAATAGATATGGGACAGAAATATTGATAGATAGAGAGATAGATAAATAGATAGATAGATAGTTATGGGACATAAATATTGATAGATAGAGAGATAGAGAGAGAGAGAGAGAGAGATGGGATATTTAGATAGATAGATAGATAGATAGATAGATAGATAGATAGATATGGGACATAAAGATAGATAGATAGAGAGATAGATAGATAGATAGATAGATAGATAGATAGATGAAGTATGGGACATAAAGATAGATAGATAGAGAGATAGGATGAGAAGATAGATAGATATGGACATAATATTGATAGATGAGATAGAGAGAGATGAGATAGATAGATATAGATAGATAGATAGATATGGGACATAAAGATAGATAGATAGATAGATAGATATGGGACATAAATATTGATAGATAGATAGATAGATAGATAGATAGATAGATATGGGACAGAAATATAGATAGAGAGATAGATAGATAGATATGGGACAGAAATATAGATAGAGAGATAGATAGATAGATATGGGACAGAAATATAGATAGATAGATAGATAGATAGATAGATTAGATAGATAGATAGACTTTATACCACAGTCATTCCAAGATATTAGAAAACAATAAAATTTTGCATTACTGTACTTACTTCCTAACTTCAGCAGAGAGTCATATGATTTGCATTGCATTTGTCCTGTGCTCTGCATGACACAGGACATCCATAGTCCTTCGTAGGTCACTTGCGCTGTTATAATGGCGTCTCCTGTGAAAGAGGACATCTTCCATTGAGGAATCGCTACTGCCACTATAAACCCAATCCACCCTATACAAGCCAAAGCAAATCCTAGCAATTGTAAGCCTGAATTGGCCATCTTCTATATTCAATCTATTGTAGAGTAAGAAAAATTCTTTCCTCTAAGATAATTTAACTAGAAATGTAAAGCTGTCTATCTACTCTAAAACCTATGTAAAGAGTGTTGATGAGTAACTGGAGAGTCAAATAACTAAATGCACAGTGTTGTCTATCATTCTTATTTAAACTCTCTTCAGAAGTTCTCCTAGTGGAAGACAGTGTTTAAACAACAGCATCCGGAGGGTAATCACTCCCATTGCACAATCCTTCCTTTATCACCTCCCACTGCTGCTGATGATACCACATGTTTTTTTCTGGCTTGCCTGGGGTTAGTGGTTATGCTCATTTCAGCCCTGTAGTCATTGTTTTGAATCTAATGTATAATGCATATTTGCTAAGCCAGGTGTTTTCCATAGAGAGACAAGAATAGTATAGAAATGTATAAACAGCCAGAACAATACCATGGAAAATAGATGATTCAAACCATCACTACCCAGGTTTCTGATGCATCAAGACTGGAGAAGGATCATTGTCCGGTTGTTTTGTTTTGAAAAGCTGCAAAGTATTGTAGGGATTTATAAAATGTAATTATGGGTTTAACTAAAACTTGAAACTGCAGGCAGATATTCCTACAACAAAAATATATAAAATATGAAAATGAATGTTTGTTTTAGACTTGACCTGAGGTTCACTGTTACTTAACTTTACAGTTTAGCACATTATTAGCAATAGTCTCACATGTGATTTCTAGGAAACAGAAAAGGTTCTGGTTATGTTATTGTTGGAAAATCCAGTAGATTTGTAACACAACTGTAAATCCTTAAATTATGTGTTAGTTTCCAATTAGTATCAATGGTGCCTCTATATATGGAATGTGTACACATGTGAGGAACATATGGTCATATGGCTGAATTATTTTAACAGACACAAAAAATAATGGGGCAACATTATCAATACTGTCTAACTCTTATACAGTGTAAACTCATACTAGACAGTTTTACAATGTATCACATTTATAATAACGTTGATAAATCTGGTGTCTGGCTCAATTAAAAATTTTGGCGCACAACATTGCATGCTAAGTAACACCCCTTTTCTGAGGGCACCCATCTTTTGTGAGATGAGGCACAGAAGTGTCTAGAAACTGCCTTAAACAAATAATAAATGTGGTGTACAACTGCACAACTGCCATGATATATGTGCCCCAATGATCCAGGGGACAGCTCATCAGAAAAACCCACCATCTAATAATGAAGTAAAAGATGACAAATTGATGTTTGCTTCTCCTATATCCCCTTAAAGGGGTAGTCCGACCATACACATTGATGGCATATTCAGGGCCCTCTTAACAGCATTATGGGCCCCTGGGCAGAGCTGTGCTCTGGGCCCCCCAACCAACACAACTACTCACAGTAATAAATATATACAGTATCAATAACATAAACATATAACACACAACACTGCCATACAGAGTGGTCAGACACCAGCTCAGGTCACATCACATGGAAGTGAATACAGAACTGATCCAACACAGTAGGTAAGATAATCCCTGACATCCAGGGACTCACAGGAGACGTCATCTCTCACGAGTCATTCTCTTCTGTGATGAGTTGTTCTCTCTATCTTCTTTTCTCCATCCGACCGAGAACACCATGGCGGCTTCACCTGGCCACAACTTGTCCCTAGAGAATTTACAACACAAACATCTTAGACTTCTCACTTCCCTACCAATGTCTACCTCTGGTATGGGCACCCCCCATTAAGTGAGTAGGTAGTAATGCTTCCCACTATTAAGTAGGTAGGTATATAGACCCTGGTAGGTAGGTATGCAGCCCTACTGTTGGTATGTGTAGTAGTCCCCTGCAGGTAGTTAGTTATATATACCTGTATATAACTGTGAGTAGATATACAGTCTCCTGCAGATAGGTAGGTGTATATGCCCCCTGTAGCTAGATGGGTTTATATGCCCCTACAGGTAGACAGGTAGATATACAGTCCCATGTAGATGGTAGGTATAAATGCCCCCCCAGTCAACAAGTATACAGCCCCCTATAAATAGATAGGTAGGTATTTAACACTCTGTAGGTATACAGCCCCTATAAATAGATAGGTAGGCATTGTAGCACCTCGCTCATGCTTGGACACAATCTTGGTCAAGCTTGGCTTCTGGGATCACCATCTTTCGTAGGTGGAATGGCACTCAGACACAGGTTTCAGTTTCACACTGGCCTCCACCAGCTTTATTCAGAGACAGGAGCATAAAAAAACATAGGCACAAACAAAAACCCTAGGCCGTCTAGCCACTTACTTCACATACACAGAGAGACCCTCTCTAATAACTGGACCTAGCATCCAGCACAGCATGCACATCACACACCTTCGGCTTCCCTTAAGCCTCTGGGGGCCAGAGCCTCTTTCCAGCTCCTCTGTTGCTTCACTTCCAGGCAGCAGACCACACCCCCCCTTTACACCTGCAGTAGGAGGCCTTTTATAAGACTCCAGAGACCTATCCAATACCATGCCTGGAACACGGGGAGTAGACCCCCACCGAACACGTTGTCTACTCCCAATAAGAGCCGACCTCGGTACAGCTGAAAAGCCACTGTAACTAACTGTACACCGTTGCCAACTGCTTATTGTGGCTGACAACTCATATTGCTGGCTCGTACCCCACCAAGGTAAGATACCCTTGGTGGCGTGTTGCTTGCAGTTCTCCGGCTGCATACCCTCTACTGGCAGGATCATGCGATAACCAAAGGTCGCTCTACCACAGCATATAACACCCTGTACGTATACAGCCCCTGTAGGTAAATATACCAGTACCGTGAAGATGTTAGGTATAAATGCCACCTGTAGGCAAGTATACAGCCCCCTATAAATAGATAGGTAAGTATTTAACAACTTATAGATATACAGCCCCCTGTAAATAGGGATATAACACTCTATAATTATTTAGCCCTCTGTAAATAGGTAGTTATACAGCCCCCTGCAGGTAGGTATACTACCCCCCTTAGATAGTTATACAGCCCCCTGTAGATAGGTATACAGCCCCATGTAGGTATATATGCCTCCCATAGGAATATATTTCTCCTGTAGGTACACCACCCACTGTAGTTATATATCACTCCCTGTAGGCATATATGCCCCCTGTAGGTGTATAGCCCCCTGTCGGTATATATGCCTCCTCTAGGTGTATAGCCCTCTGTAGGTATACAGCCCCCTTTAGATATATATGGCCCCTGGAGATATACAGCCCCCTCTAGGTTTATATGGCCCTTGTGGGTGTATTCAGCACCGTTTAGATGTATATGCCCCCTATAAGTATACAGCTGCCTCTAGGTATATATGGCCCCTGTAGATGTATACAGCCCCCTGTAGGTGTAAATAGGCTATATACACCTACAGGGGGCTGTATACATATAGGAGCATATACATATACATAGTGCTATATAATATAGCACCCTGTATATGTATATGAAAGAAGTGAAGTCCAGCTCTGCTTTAGTGCAAATAAAATCCAGGTTTATTGGAGAAATGAAGACAAAAATCAGACATCCAAAGATATACTCTCACGCGTTTCAGGCCCTAAACAAAATGGCCCTTAGTCGTAGCATGCTACGAATAACGGACATTTTGTTTGGGGCCTGAAACGCGTGAGAAGTATGTCTTTGGATGTCTGATTTTTGTCTTCATCTCTCCAATAAACCTGGATTTTATTTGCACTAAAGCAGAGCTGGACTTCACTTCTTTGCCATTGGATTATCGCTTTGCCAGCGTGTCCGTGCTCGCAGAAAGGTGTTCGGGTGAGCTGGATTTATTCTTTTCATTCATGTATATGTATATGACCTTATATGTATATAGCCCCCTGTAGGTGTATATGCCCCCTATATGTATACAGCCCCCTTTAAGACTCTTTGCCCCCCCCCCCCGCCTGTGGGTATATAGCCCCCTTTAGTTGCATAGCCCCCTGTAGGAATATTTTCCCCCAGTGGATATAAAGCCCCATGTGGGAACATATCCCCTTTTATGTATACAGCCCCTGTAGCCCCTCTGATTGATTAAAAAAATAAAAACAACTATACTTACCTCTTCCCCGTTCCTCCACCGAGGAGCTGACTGCTGGAACTAGTATCACGTACTGTGCAGTGGGTGCAGGCTGCACATCTCAGAGTACACGACGTGATAATGTTACGATGTATACGCCAGGAGGTGCAGCATGGACCCACCGCACAATACGAGTGCCGCTCAGGGCTGTTTGCTCTGCTGCTTCCAGGTACTGGCTTTCACTGCCTTCCGCCGGCGCATGACTTTTTACAGCGCAGGCAGGCCGGCAGTGAAAGAAAAAAGCCCGAACTTCTGTTTTCATGCGCAGGGTAGGCGGCTGCCCAGACAAATACCCTAAACTCATGGGGCCCCCAGGCAACCGCCTATCCTGCCCAATGGAAAAGACGGTCCTGGGCATATCATTAGGATTTGCCATTAATGTGTAAGACGTGCATGGAGTAGTGGTCGGGATTCTCCCATTGAAGTCAGCCAGAAGTGTTACCCACACCTATTACACATTGATGGCATACCCAATCAATATGCCATAAATGTGTTTGATGGGAAAACCCCTTCAAACATAAAGTTATTTGGGGATTTTTGTTTTTCAGGTTTTTTTTTAGTACCTTTTTATTAGTACTATTCACTGTAACACTTGCGCCATTTTTGTGGGCATTTAATTCACTGTTCAGTATACATGACAGGATATCTGTATTCTGTGAATTGATATGACTCTAGCTATACTAAATGTATATAGATTTTATTATGTTTTCAACACAAAAAAATTTAAAATTGCCAATAACTTTTTTGTGTTGAGGAATCGATCAATTTATTGGTTCCTCTCCTCTAGGAGAGATTTTTCCCCTTATGAAGCCACTCTTGCCTCTCACCCAGCCAACCAGTAAGTTCTACACTGCACTGACGAGGGACAAAAACCCCAAAACAGCTGTCTGTAGTTGGACTTAACTGGTGTGGCTCAAATCCCTTTCACATTGCTAGGCTCCTGCGAGCAACATGTGAACTGAGGATGACTACGACCAATAGAGTGTGCTGTGGAGCTCCTCAGCTCTTTTCCCATAAGCCTTTGCTTTATGCAAAACAATCAATGAGGTATGAATAACAAGTAAATCCTCACACCGACCAATTTATTGGCTCCTCTCCTCAAGGAGAGATTTTTCCCCTTATGAAGCCACTCTTGCCTCTCACCCAGCAAACCAGTAAGTTCTACACTGCACTGACAAGGGGCAAATACCTCGAAACAGCTGTCTGTATTTGGACTTAACTGGTTTGGCTCAAATCCCTTTCACATTGCTAGGCTCCTGCGAGCTACGTGTGAATTAAGGATGACTACAACCAATAGAGTGCGCTGTGGAGCTCCTCATCTCTTTTCCCATAAACCTTTGCTTTATGCAAAACAGTCAGTGAGGTCTGAATGGCAAGTAAATCCTCACACAGACCAATTTATTGGTTCCTCTCCTCAAGGAGAGATTTTTCCCCTTCTGAAGCCACTCTTGCCTCTCACCCAGCCAATTAGTAAGTTCTACACTGCACTGACGAGGGGCGGATACCCCGAAACAGCTGTCTGTAGTTGGACTTAACTGATTTGGCTCAAATCCCTTTTACATTGCTAGGTTGCTGCGAGATACATGTGAACTGAGGATGACTACAACAAATAGAGTGCACTGTGGAGCTCCTCAGCTCTTTTCCCATAAGCCTTTGCTTTATGCAAAACAGTCAGTGGGGTCTGAATGGCAAGTAAATCCTCACACCGACCAATTTATTGGTTCCTCTCCTCAAGGAGAGATTTTTCCCCTTCTGTTAGAACTTTGTAATGGTTTGTTTTCTGCAGGGTGAGGGCTAGGTTTTATTGGTACAAAATTGCATGTGCATATGACTTTTTGATCGTTTTTTAGTGCAATTTTTTGGGAAGGTAAAAAACCTCACAATTCTGATGTTTTTTTTTCTTTTCTTTGTTTTAATGATGTTTATTGGGTGTGATAAGTAACATGTAATACTAATGGTAATACTATTTTTTTTATATGTTTAGTGGGAAGAGGGTGCTTTTTATAATTTTTGTATTTTAATTTTTTTTAACTCTCTTCTGTGCTGTTTTACAGAACCAAAACCAGCTTCAAACTCACACTTCCTTTTTAGGCTGTGGGTGGGTCTATAGCATTCACTGGCATATTATCCCTGCTATTATTAGCTAATCCTGTTACAGTAACATATACAGTGATATTTATAAAGTATAGTACATATGGCTACACTGCTCTACAGGGTAAAATCTTTTCATTTAGTTAGGTAAAAAAAATTCATTTGCTACAGTTGAAACCAGAAGTTTACATACACTATAAAAAAGACACATAAGCTGTTTTTCTAACTATCTGACATGAAATCAGAATAAACCTTACTGGTTTTAGGTCAGTTAGGATTATCAAAATTATTTATATTTGTCAAATGCCATTATAATGAGAGATAGATCATTTTTTAAGGCATTTTTATTACTTTCTGCCAAGTCATAAGTTTACATACACTAGGATTATTATTTGGGACAGCCCACATGAAGATATCATGTCTTTGGAAGATTCTGATAGGTTTATTGGCAACCTCTGAGTTAATTAGAGACACACCTGTGGATGTATTTTATTGCACACCAGAAACATACTGCTTCTATATGTAACATCAAGCGAAAGTCTAAAGAAATCAGCCAAGATATCAGGAGGAGAATTGTGGACTTGCACAAATCTGGATTATCCTTGGGTGCAATTTCCAGATACCTGAAGGTGCCTCATTCATCTGTACAAACAATTCTATGCAAGTACAAAAAGATGGGAATGTCCAGTCATCAAACTGCTGAGGTAAGGAGATGGGTTCTGTGTCTCAGAGATGAATGTGCTTTGGTCCAACATGTGCATATCAACCCAAGAAAAAAAGCAAAAGACTTTGTGAAGATGCTGTCGGAAGCTGGTAAGATTGTGTCATTATCCACAGTGAAACTAGTACTATATCACCATGGGCTGACAGGCCACTCTGCCAGAAAGAAGCGATTACTCCAAAAACAACATATAAAAGCCAGATTGATGTTTGCAAATGCACAAAAGAACAAAGACCTACATTTTTGTAGACATGTCCTGTGGTCTGACGAAACTAAAATTGAACTGTTTGGCTATAATGATCATGGTTATGTTTGTAGGAAAAAAGGAGAAGCTTGGAAGCCTAAGAACACCATCCCATCTGTGAAACACGGGCATGGCCGCATCATGTTGTGGGGTTGTTTTGCTGCAGGAGGGACTGGTGCACTTCATAAAATAGATGGCATCATGAGGAAAGAAGATTATGTGGCAATACTGAAGCAACATTTCAAGACATCAGCCAGGAAGTTAAAGCTTGGGTAGAAATGAGTCTTACAAATGGACAATGATGCGATGCATACTGCCGAACTGGTTACAAAATGGCTTAAGGATAACCAAGTCCTTGTTTTGGAGTGGCCATCAAAAAGCACTGATCTCAGTTCTATTGAAATGTATGGGCAAAGCTGAAAAGGCAGGTACGAGCAAGGTGACCTACAAACATGGCTGAGTTACTCCAGTTCTGGAAGGAGAAATGGGCCAAAATTCCTAAACACTATTGTTAGAAGTTTGTGGAAGGATATCCAAAATGTTTGACTAAATGTTATACAGTTTAATGGCAATTCTACCAAATACTAATTAAATGTATGTAAATTTTTGACTCTGCGTAAATAAATAAAAAAAAAACCTTAAAAAATTATCTCTCTCATTATTCTGGCATGTGGCAAATATAAATAATTTTAGTAATCCTAACTGACCTAAAACAGGTAAGGTTTCATTCTGATTTCATGTCAGATAGTGAGAAAAACATACATATGTGTCTTTTTATATAGTATATATAAACTTCTGGTTTCAACTGTATATAAAAGACTGCAGGGAGCGATTCACCATGGTTGAGCTGACTGACTGATGTAGACTTGGAGCAATGAGAGAGCAGAGGTGGGGTGAGATGGTCGGTAACCAGAGAAACTTGTGAGCTCTAAGAGGAAATAAAATCTTTATCTATTGACCAAAGCAAAATCAAAACAGTGTATTTGGTAATAGTCTTCATTTACCTTTCCCTATATGTTGAAAGGGAATCACTTTAGTGAGAAACCCCTTTTAAGAATTAGTGCCCACGAGAAAATTAAACGTGTGTGAACATGTGATCGCTTGGTTGCCTTTACTATATATACTGCAGTATGTAGGCATTTTTTGGGTTTCTTATTACACTCTGACTATGCAGGATGGAATGGCCATTGTAGCAGCATGCCTCCCTGCCCAGCCATTTAGCCTTAAATGGCCAGGCTCCACCTGGAGAAGCTTGCCTACTGTTAGTTAGGGGAACAGAGAGATGTGGGTTGGAGTTGTTTTTATTTTTTTCACAAATAACGGGCACTATGTACCTGCCTGGGGCCTATCTAATTACATGGGGCCAGGCAGCCTATCTACCTGGGGCTTATCTTCCTATCTACCTAGGACCTTGCCTACCTACCTACATCTGATGATATATATTTACCTGGGGTCTACCTACCTGGGGCATACCTACCTACCTGTGGACTACATACCTATTTAAGGCCTATCTACCATCCTGGGGCCTTTCCTGCCTACCAATCTTTCTAGAGACTTGCCTACCCACCTACCTGGGCCTTTGCCTTCCTACATAACTAGGACCTTGCCTACCTACCTACCTGGTGTCTTTCCTTTCTACAAACCTGGGTCATTGCCTATCTACCTACCTGGAGTTATTCCTACTTATTTAAATGTGGCCTTACCTGCTTACCTACCTACCTACCTGAGGCCTTACCTACCCACCTACCTTAAGCCTTGCCTGCTTACCAACCTACTCATTGGGGTCTTTATTACCCCGCTTGCCTGGCTGTCTACCTGGTGCCCTGTCTACCTACTTATTTACCTGGGGCCTTGCCAACCTACCTACTTGAGGACATTTCTATGTACCTTCTTGGTTTCTGTTCAGCTGGGATCTTACCTATCAGTGGCCTTACATTCATTGGTCTTACCTAGATAGTTGGAAGCCTATTTACTTAGATACAAGATGGGATGAGGGCTATATACCTAATATCTTAGTTGTGACTAATTTGAAGGGCTGCCTGCTTAATTGGGGTCTACCTACCTTAAGGGGATTTATCACTCTTCCGTACTGTATTTAGTATTCATATTGCCTTATGCACTTTAGGTGGCTGTCAGCCAAATGGTTAATGTTTCTGCATTTTTAGAGGTTTTTCCCGGGGGAAAATGTGGGATAGTTTTTTGGAAAACCCTTTTTTTTTAAACAAAAGGGTTTCAAAGAGGATGTGGTCTTTAAAGTGTTTATTTAAAATAAGGGGGGTTTTTTTTTGTTTTTTGTCGGGTTTTTTTTTTTTTTTACAGTTTTTTTTTACCAGTATTAGTAATTAGTTTTTTTTGGGGTGTTAAACAGATCCCCTCCCCTTTTACTATCGTGGGGCGTAGAGTGTTTTTTGGGTCCCCTCCGGCTGAAAACTAAACTTCCTCTAAACTATTGTCCCCATTCCCCAATACAATAGGGTACTGGAAAGAGCCAGGTTACCTCAGAACCCAAACCCTCTAAGTGGGGTTTTCCAAATTCCCGGGAAAAGTTTAAAGGGGGCTTTTTTTTTAGGGGGGGAAAAGGGGCCCCAAAATTTTTCCCCACCCTTTTATAGCATCAGCCTGCAGCTGCTGGTTGTAAAGAAATGGGGGGACCTCATGTCATTTAAAAAAAAAAATAATTAAAATATATATATATATACCGTATATATATATATATATATATATATATATTTATTTATTTATATTTATTTATTTCTATAAATAGGCATTACTCTATGATTAATTAAGATTTAAAAAAAAATTTTTTTTGGGTTTCCCCTTTTTTGGGCACAACCACCCAAATTTAAAAAACCTGACCGCCCCAGCCGGGTAAAATTCCTTTTCCTAAAAACAAATTTAGTATCCGGGAAACCCCCAAAAAGCGGACCACCCTTTTTAAAAAGGCCCAAATTCTCATGGTCAAATGGCTCTTCCCAGTACCTCTGGTGAGTTGGTTGCCATGATAATATTGAGAGGGGGTTAGTGTCAGCCTTGGGGTCACAGGAAACTGCTGACTGATACTTAGCCACTGCGATAATTATAGAGAGATGTCTGTTGGGCCAAACCCAAAATTTTTAAAAAAAAAACAAAAAATGGAAAAAAAAAACAAACAACAATAAAACATTTTATTTAACTACATGACGACTCCCTGTTTGCTTTAAATGTCCAGGTGGTGGTCATTATCTTTTGCTGGAATTCGGGAAGGGTTTTCAAAGAAACTAATGACTGTGAAAATCAAATGGGGGAAAGTACTTGAGTAATTTTAAAGCCAGCATAAAAGCCAAAAGGGGCTTTAAAGAATAAAATGTTTTCAAAAATAAAAAACAAAAAGGCCCAAAAATGTTTGAATGGGTGCACCAGAAGTTGGGGATTTTTCAGCCCGATATCTAGCCCCAGCCCGTTTGCTATGGGTTTTAAATTTTCATCACACTCCAATTTCAGGGCCCAATTACAGAGTGCCCGTGGAAAATTTATAATGTGGCGGGTTTTGGGGAGAGATTGGGGAGGGACAAAAAGGTATTTAAAACCCGTAGGGAAGCTATAGAGCCCAGGTCCCCTTTACTGGACTAAACTTTATAAAACCCTAGAGTATCTCCCCAAAAAGGGAAAGAAAACCCTTAACTTTTTTTAGTAAATATTGTATTAAAACCTTTCTTGAGATACACTAAAAAAATATGACACTTTGAGGGAAAATGAAAAGTATTCAGTGTACAGCTTGCTTTATATTTGTAAGTTTTTTGTGGCCTCAGGAAAAACCCTAAACACTTTAGAAATAAATTTGTAAAAAACAGTTTGACCCAAAGTTGCTTTTTCCCCACCCTACCGGTCAATTTTGGAATTTATCAGGTGGGTTTATAACTCTAATACCTCTTTGTTGGTCATGCATTTGGGGCCCTTGGCTCCATTCCCCACTAATTTAAGGGCCTTTTAAAGCCGATGGGGGGGGTTTTTTCTTAAAATTAAAAAGGGGGATATACACCCTGGGAAGGCTTTCAATAGACCCCTGGTTGCCATGGAAACTCAATGGCACCCGGCAAACACATACTGGGGGATGATTGGGGTCCTTTTAAATTGAAAGAGTTCCCATTTTTAAAATAATTTGGGGTTTGTCATGCTCAATAGTTTTCAAACACCCGGCATTTGCCAATTTGAAGAAAAACCTCAGCTGGGTGAAAAAGGGAAAAAAAAATTGTTTGGGAATAAAACTTAATTCCTAAAGCATGTTTGATTTTGCTTAAATAAACCCAAACAACAACAATAAAAAAATGCAATAACATAAAAAAATAAAGGCAAAAATTTATTTTAAAACCTGGAAATCAACTCCCCGGGTTTTTACTTCTTTTTTTAAATTTTTTAGTGGATGATGAAAACAGTATGTATAAAAGTGTCTCACAGAACTTTATAAATGTGTCCCATCCTATGCCATAAGTAGTCCCAGCCAAGCCACTTTGAGACTGATATGGATTTGTATGACAGTTTCACACTAAATTTTGACACATTTTTTTGGGGGCATTGTACTTTTGGCGGGGACATGGCCCCCCCATCATTTGGGGGGTTCAAAAGGTGTTGTGTTTTGGTGTTTCAATGCAAACATTTTGGTTTTTACAACTGTTCATACATATATATAGAACAGAGCTACGACAGTTTGTTTGGCTCAAGTACACCAAAAAATGATGCAGCCCTGTTCATACATGTTTTCCCTTTTAAAAATGGGCCTATTGTAGCCCTTCCAAATTTTAAAAAATTTTTAAGCCCTAAAAAAAAGGCAAAAAGGAAAAGCAAAAAACCCCCATAGAAAAAGCTCTTAAAAAAAGTATGTGATTTCAGTTTTAGGCTGGGGGCAACATTTGGTACTGGGGCGAAAAACTGCAGAATTTTTGGGGGTTTTCTGGAAAAAGTAATTTTTATTGACATGGAAACCCCATTGTTTCTCCAAAGGGCTACAGGCGAGCTTTTGGGGCCAAATTTTCCCAAAAAACTTGGGCAGGTTTGATGGGGCAACTACTAATGGCAAACCAATAAACCCAAAATTTTTTAAAAAATTAAAAATACAAAACCATAACCCAGTTCAAATGTTCAAAAAACAGCAATTTCAAATCAATTTTCTTTAAAGTAGATAATTTTTTTTTTTACCAAGTCTAGCTTTCTTTGTGAGACAAAGTTATAAATTTAACTTTTCCCCTTTTTTGGTCCACTTGTGGTTTTGTTACAAAGGATTTCAAAATTCTCCTGCTGAGTGCAAAAAATACAGAGAGGGTTAAATTTAAGAGAAATTTACATGGAAAATGTTGCTGAACCCTTTGGGCAAAAAAAAATTAACTACCACACTTATTTGGGGTTTTTTAAAATTTTTTTTTTAAATTTACAACAAAAAAGAAATTTAAAGATGTTTGTTTGAAGGGAATTGTTCACCTGGTTTATATTACCTGAAATATAGGCAGCATAAAATAGCTGCCAGTTTACCAGTGTTGTTGATTCTACCCTGAAAGGGGACAGAGTTTCGGAATAAAGCACTCCTCACTCATTTATAATATTGGGTTGCACGTTAGGTAAAGTACTAGGGGAAATAATTATTACTGGCTCAACAGTTAGTGCACAGTTATTCAAAGAAATTTTGGCTAATTCCATCCATCGACAATACATTTGTTAAAGATAAAGTAATTTTTCAGTATAATATGCTCTACGTGCGGTGATTCCATAATTTTTGCCATGAGTTATATTTCCATACTCACAACTTTGCTTTCTAAGGGTAGTTTTTTTCAAGTAAATTTTTAGTATGAATGGGACAAGAAATTTTTTTAAAAATGAAAATATTTCACTTCAAAGTCTATGTTGAGATATTGAGCCTACGTTTGTGTTCCCAGGGTAAAGACAAAATACCAGTCGGATTTTCCGACCAGTAGTTAGTCTTTTTATGGCACGTAGGGTGATGGCTTTTGTCCGTGGTTTGTGGATTCAAGCCGCCCACATTCACATCCACATGTTCATGTTCGGCCCAAAAACCGGTGGAAGAATAAAACATGTTTAATTTTTTTAGGAACGCCGGCATGTAAAAAAACCTTTTCTGGCGGGAAAAATCCAGCAGTTGGACTGTGCACTGATTTTCTATTTAAATCAATGTAAAAGGTTTACGGTCAGTTTACAGACGGTTTTAAATCCAAAAACCATCTGTAAAACTGATTGAAAACTCTTGCAGTGGGGACAAGCCCTAAACGTTTAAAACATTGTTACCCTTTTGCTCTTTAGTGTATGTACTCAACTTTAAAACATAATTTACATTTGTAGAAAAACTTCTTGAAATAGAAGCTTCCTGTAAACTACCACCTCATTTAGCTGACATAAATCAACCCTGATTTCCCCCTAAAAACAACATATGTCCCCTGGTTTGGTTTTGGAAACAATGCCCTTTTCAGAAAAATTTCTTTTTTAAATAGTGAAATTACTCCCCTGAGAGATCAATGTCGGGCATGTTTTTAAACTAAGGACGGGTTGATGTTTTTTTTATGTCTTATTTCTCATGCCGTACAAAGTAGTGTTTGATGTTGATGACCTCTTTCACCTAATCACAGTGGAGAAGAAAACTAATGCAGGCCAAAGTGGTTCCATTGGAACCTTGTCCCTACACTGACTCTAAATTGATAAGCTATGAATAAACCCTTGGTGCTATGAGCTGTGGTTATTTTATTTTTTTTCAATAAAACATATATTCTGGTACTGTAAATTATAAAAACTGTTTTATTCCATTGCTTCATTTGTTTGAATGCTTTTTAAACAGGAATGGTAAAGGTTCCTTCAGACCCTCAAATGAGAAGGGTTCCAAGGCAATTTGGGCCATTTAAAATTTTTCCCCATAAATTTTCCTGGCTCTATGGATCAAAACAGTCTTTTTGGGGGCCCACTTACATTTTAAATTTGGGCAATCAAAATTAAAAATCCATTAGCAGCATTAGCTTTGAATTATAAGGATAAGGCCAATAATTGTATTTATTAGTTTAGCTAGGCTGTCACTTGATTTATATACACAGCTGCATTACATGCTTTTCATTCAGTTTTCTTCAACAAAAGAAGTTAAAATAGCAACCTTAAGACAATTCAAGTAGAATGTATGATATTTCATCCTCCCACCAAACTGTGAAATTTGATACCTGCGAGATGGGGTTTATTCCTGGCTATATAGGGAAAACAAGTTGAAAAAGTTCTGAATAAGAGTTTTTGTATGTCATGAAACCAATTCAAAGCAATGCAGGCGAGTCTAAACATGCATGTTAGATGAATATATATTGCAATAGGCAAAAAAGCACTTTTTTTTTACAAAGTTGATATGTTTTACATTGGAGTAGAGTTAACACTATTATCTGATTTTTTTATATTTTTAAATATTCAGCTAGGATACTTTAGTTTTTTTGTAGTGATGCAGCTAATTATAGTACGTATGGCAATTACCCATAAACAAGAAACACAAAAACACACATTTTTACCCATGATTGTCCAAGCCAGGTACGTTTGTTTTCGCCATGTCCTGATTCTCCTATTAAAAAACAGAAACTAAAAGTCATTAGACTAGAGAAACATTTTTCCACCTTAGCATCCAATACAATGGTGTTGCTAAGTTTCCATCAGGCATGAGATATAGCAAAGTTTAAAGGTAAGTCCACATGGCATGGTGTTTCAGTTGTTTTTTTTAGTTGGTTTTCCGATTTGAAAACCGTCTGAAAACTGACTGCTAACCATCCCCATAGACTTCAATAGAAAAACCGAGCTGTAGTCTACACAACTCTGATGGTCGGATTTCAAATATGAAAGCCTGCTAAAAAGCTTGGAACATGCACATTCTTCCAGCTGGTTTTACAGCAAAAAATGTACTGTTCAATATGTAAGGGGATGGCCAGATCTGCAAACCGTTCCAAATCAGAATCCAACCAGTATTTTCTCTATGAATTATGGCCTTACCCTAAAAGTTACCCTAATATTTCTCACCATGCTCATTTAATAGAGATAAATACACATATTAGATGAAACAAAAAACAAATGCCAGCTCACCGACCTCAGAGTGCACGGACTTTTGCCAGGATTGCAAGGATTCAAAGTGGAAGAAGGAGATGTCCTGCGTCTCAGAAGAAAGCCATATAATTTTTTCAGCGTAGACAGCAACATACATACGAAAAATCGCCAACGCGTTTCGGACCTCAGAGGGCCCTTCATCATGGCTTGATTACAAACTTTACACACCTTGATATATTAAAAAATCCATAGGCATCACAGGCCAGGATTAAAAAAGCATGTGGACCAAGACAGGATTAAATGGACGAATATATGAAATAATGCTCTTCTCTAAACTCATAAGACATGATACCTTTGGGGGATATACATCGGACAAATTTATTAATGTAAATTACAGACCGTTCTTTTATTTTAAGCCAAATGGCTGATATGTCTTAAAGAACAAAGATCCAAAATGCCTGCGACGTGCGAAGCTTTGGATCCTATCCCCACCCCTACTCTGGGGTGAGTAACTCTATCCAGACCTGTGACTGTCTAGACGGTCGGTTTTGCAATCATCGTAATCGGATACAATGTGCCGAGAAAGACGATATTCGGATTGGAGATATTTGATCTCACATCAGAAAAGGTGTCTCTGGACCCTAGTCTTCAGGTGACATGAGGTAGATCCAACATATTGTTATGGCACTGTACACACGATATTAGGTAAACTATAAATGTTGAATTACAGTTAATGTTAGGCTTTTATGTTATCATTCTTTACACCACTAAACATAAAGATGAAAATTCTTTGTAACCTCATTACTGTACAACATATGCATCTAGTGTGTGAAACACTTAAAAGATCCTGTAAATTTTAACCATGTAGGGTTTCAGCCCAAGCCCACGTCATAAAGACATACAAAATATATAATAAAGAAGAAGAGGAGCCCCCCACCCCCCCGACGATTCGCCCCGACAGATCAATGATATTACCTAGTGTCTAGCTCTTTCTTGAGACAACATTTTAAACCCTTACACAAATATTTTAAAATAATCAGGATCATATAGCACAACATCTTCCTATCTAGTGTGCAGTCCCTTGGCGTCTGTGAACCCTGAGAAGGGAATAATATGAGATATCTGCTTAAAATCTTGTGAATAGGTTGTAGAAAAAACCATATGAGAATCTAAAGAGTTACATTTCCTACTCTCATTCCTATAATTGCAACAAGGTTTCCGTGACATATTTGGCCACCTTATTTTCTGCGCTTTTTACCTCCAGGGTGAATATTTGCGTTCTTTAAGTCTCCTATGTAAGGCCTTCAAATCCCTCTGATATGGAGACATTTTTGAATTATTTCTTTTTAATCTAATATGTTCACCAATCGGTATGGCTTTTATAGTATGCAGAGGATGATTTGAATGTGCGTATAGGATGGTGTTGCCTGCTGTTTTTAATATAATCAAGGTGTGTAAAGTTTGTAATCATGCCATGAGGAAGGGCCCCTGAGGTCCGAAACGCGTTGGGGACGATTTTTTTTTTTTTTTTTTTGTGGTTTGGTCGTATGTATGTTGCGGTCTACGCTTGATATAATATCTGGGCTTTCTTCTGAGACGCTGGACATTCTCCTTCTTCACTTTGAAATACACATATTACATCAACTTGCACAAAATCTAATTAAAAGCAAAGTCATGCAAGCATTTTTTAAGCCTAACATAGGCAATCTCGAACCCCCCGAAGTACTAGATGAATGGAGACATGACTGTGGGAGGTGGGGACCTTGAACACCTTTAAAAGTCATTGTATACATTTAATTGGATGGATTTAGGCTGGGATGATACCACTTCTAGAGGTAGAGGAGTATCTAGGCAAGGTATGTCTTACTATTAGGGCTGGTTCACACGGCTTATTCAAGCCGTAATTGCAGGACAGATTTCGCCCGCAATTCCGGGGCTGGGCTGTGTGTGTGTGTGGGGGGGGGGGGGGGCGGGGGCGCAGCTCCCCTGCCCCATAGACATGCATTTTTATCACACGTGTGGAGGTTTCTGTCCGCGGGATTCGACAGAGCAGACAGTGGAGAAGAGGACGGAATCCAACTGTTCTCTATGAGAACTGTGGATTACCGTAGTTACTGGGATGGTTGGAGCTGTTACTGCAGGGCATATTACGGCGCGCAGTACAGCTCCAATCCATCCCAGAATAAGCCGTGTGAAC
Organism: Phyllomedusa bahiana; assembly: GCA_025379985.1. Taxonomy (NCBI): domain Eukaryota; kingdom Metazoa; phylum Chordata; class Amphibia; order Anura; family Hylidae; genus Phyllomedusa; species Phyllomedusa bahiana. The sequence goes on from JAODAL010001879.1 coordinate 120,625, forward strand.
GGCCCCTTAAGAGGGTCGGGTTTTTGACAATATGTAATTTCCTGTTTCACTGGTCCTCATCCTCTTCTCCTCACCAGAAGAAATGGAACAAACTTCTTGTTCACCCACTCTGACCTTGTTTCTATTGCATAATTGTTTGTTTATATTTTTTTTGTTAACCAAAGAATACAATGACAAAAAAGTCATAGGGAAATATATATATTGACAATCTTTATTGATTCAATAATAAATATTAAAAACTAATATGTCACAAATAGAACAAATTTAAGCTAAAAACAATTAAAAAATAATGCCCATATCAAACAAAGGCAATACAAATCACACCAATTTCCTGATTATAGAAAAGTCGTATAAGGTGTATAACCTATAATAATTATCATTGTGAAATTAAGTTGTTTATATTAGAGATCAGTGATTAAATAGTATATAGACACATCAGTTGGGGCATACAATAATTGCACACCTCTACACACACAATACACTTACCAAGTGTATACAGGAATGGAGTAGTTGGCACTGCTACAGGAAAATGGGATAGCCACGACGTGCGTTTCGCAAGCTTTCTCATGAGGCTTCATGACAAACTCACAGAAGGTCCATATAATACATAATTATCTAAATGAAAAAACCCCCCCAATTCATTCTATTGACTATAGAAGGTATAATTAGAGCATAGCAGACAAATCCCCTACCTAAAGGCTGCAGCACTACTTTCAGCAAACTCCGGCGTCTGGAAGAAAGGTGTACGCAAATGCAAAAATTGCCTGCGCACCTTTGGGACGTGATATGATTTGATCTGTTTATCGCACCTGTGCAAATTTTTGCGGCGCGGGGCGGAAGTGAGCGATGGTTATGGAAAAAATATAAAAGCGCCATCACCGCATGTCTTATGTGATATATGAATGGTAGGACTGAAGGAATTGGACCTTATTGAATTGGTGATTCTGTTTATATTTTGTAACTGCTTACTCTGTTGGATTTTGATTTATTAATTATTTCTTTTTTAATCTATCTATAGATTATCTGTTTAATATATTTGTTACCTTGTAAAATCTTGGAAATATCATATTGAGTTTTATTTAGGTATTACCCTCTAAGCCCCAGGGAAGGGCAATCTCTGGTCATGGCTCCCTAGGGGTTTCCTCCACAGGGTTTTTTTTCCATGTCTTCTATTGGCAGCTTGGCTGGAGAGTAAAAATCTTTGGTAGGGTCATTGGTGTCCTGAAGCTGGGCAGGCTTTCCTATGTCAGGTAAGAACATGATGCTTCCTGATTGTTTACTCGCCAGTTGCTTTATGCCAGACAGCTGGGGGATTTCACGGTATCCATGAATCTAAATACATTCCTGTGTAGTATTGCACCTAATTCTTTATTGTGGTAATCTCCTGGCTTTAAATAAAGTTGTGGTCATCTAACACCAAAATGATGTGTTGTGTATTAATTCCGAAGTGTATAATATATCTGGTAGTTTGGGTCATTTGCTAATGATTGAAAGTCCTTCCCATATCCAGAGTTCATGTTCACATACCATACATATACCTCTTTGCCAGTATTTGAGCAAATTTAGCCAATTATTCACCATCATTGTTCATGAGACCAAGTTTATGAAGATGGGATGCAAATTGAGATGCCATGGTAAATGTTTGGTTTTTAGCATCACTGAGCTTTTATGTATATTAGGTTGTTTAAAAGCTTTAATCCCATCCTGCTGTAAATAATTTTGTTTTTGTAGCTTTTGTTCTTTCCTCTCCACATTCCAAGACCTTTTTTTTCTTTTTGTCTACATAGCTGTGTGAGGGCTATTTTTTAGAAGGACAAGATTTACTATTTATGGGTACAATTTACCATACAATATAACATAAACTCCCCCCAAAAATCCTTGTAGCACAATTTTCTGAGACAAACAATTTTTTTTTCCATCTATGACCTTGATTGACCCTGACTGACTTTTTTGTGGCCTGAAATATGGTTCTTACTAGTACTGTTTTGAGGCACAACTTTTTGATCACTTTTTATTCAATTTTTTGGGAGAGCAAAGTGACCAAAATAAAAATTGAATTTTGACATTGGGTATTTTTTTCAACAGTGTTCTTCATACCACATAAATAATAATATATTTTAATAAATCAAAGTTTTACAGATGTGGCAATACCAATTATGTGTAACTTTTTATGTATTTTTTATTTATTTGTTAAAAATCGCTTTTTATTTGCATTCCCAAAGCATTTACAAACATAGTACTGTAATCTATCCATAAAATTCAGTTACAATCCACTCTGTTTACAAAATATCCTCAGGTACATTGATTAACACCTTAATCAATTTTAAAGGAAGGTGGGTATTGCAAAGCTTGAGTATCAGTAGAAGCAAAAATCAATAAACATATACAATCAAACATAATACTTAACAACATTTAACATTAACATATGCATTAACACATATCTCAATTTTCTCAGTTTCTTATAGCTTTCATTTTCTCTATGTTATGTGAATCAGCTACATCAGCAAGATCACCCTTCAAGTTTACACATATCATATGGAGTCATAAGGAATACAAGGGAATATAATGTAAACTATAATCCCTAAAATTCCTAATGTAGCATGTTGCCTATCCTATATCTAGTCATCCCAGAATCCCCACAAGTTATGCAGTAAGGCATAATTTAGAATCCCTAAAATTGTTCATCGATTGTACGATCTCTGTTGTACTGGATTGTGTGACAATAAAAACTCTCCAGTTCATAAAAAAGTCATTAGCCCCCCCACCCCACCCGGTCTATGTGTATATTAATGTATGTTCTGTCCATTATGAGGAACAATTTGAACAGGTTAGTCAGCATCCCCAGGCTATGCACCTCAGGTCATAGCCACACTCTAAGGGTGACATGTCAGGAAAGAGCCGCCACCATGCCAGTTTTAAGGTGCATTAAATGAGTGTACAGTGTACCTGAATGAATGAACCTGTCAAAAATCTGGTGTGGGGTATACTTTGTATAGTATATTTGAGGTGAATAATTTAGGCGCATAGAAAAAAAAGCGCATAGCATATCATAGCTAGCATATTTGATGCACCTAATTTAGGCATATTTAAAAGTGCCGTAGCTCGCTTCGTCTAGTTTTGGTGTACGACAGATTATTTATAAAGAGAATAGGGTGTCAACAGTTTTTTGCCATAAAATACACCCAAAATTGGTGCAGCCCTAATGGGACATGTCACCCTAAGAGTACATCGTTTGGCTAATAGCAGCAAAGCGTGTATTTTACAATGGAAACTAGTTCGCACTCGTGTGGACTCCCTTCTTTTTTTGTTTAAATCAGGGGGGCCTGTATAGGGGAAAAAAAAAAATTTGATTGATCGGATATCTCTCAAAAGGGGCTTTATCAGCACATTTTTGGGGTGCATTTTAATGCAAAAACACAAATGGCAAGTGATAATTAAAAACATAGTAGCCAAATTTTTTAAACGTTTCAATATAGGACCTTCAAGTGATCCCTTTATACTTGCAATTGGCCCAAAACTCCTAGAAAACGGCAACATTCGTTTCTCGGTGATGTTTCTGCTACAAGCATAGGTGGTACTCCTTTTCACACTTTTACACAGGCGGCGTAGAGCAAGCGCGACGGTTTGGGGGCTCCTCCCCTTTCCAAAGCACGCACCCCCTATTTCCCATCTGATATTTATACAAATGATTGTTAAATATATTTATCACTAACATGTTGTATTGTTACTTTTAAAACCCATTTTTTTTCTCAAGCTATAGAAAGGTTTTTAAGCCTAATTGTTCACTCATTCCTGCCGGGATGAGCGAGTTCATGTTGGATCCATTTACCTTCTTGCTTGAACTGGTTTCCAGACTATTCCTTCTTTTTTATTACTTCCTCAATACCCCCATCTTAGCTCTGGTAGCTTGTTTTTCACTCCGAAGTGTCCCAAAATACATAGTTTCTCCAAACCGCTTCTTTTTCCCCCTTCCCATTTTTGTCGGTTTTTTAATGTATTCTAATATTGCTATGATGCTCATTAAGACGAAGCTGGATGCTTTGTGATGTCTGGCCTATATACGCCTTGCCACACGGGCACTTGAATATGTAAATGACGTTCCTGGTATCGCATGTATATGCGCGTCTGACTAGAATGTTTTTACCACTTGTAGGATGTGAATACGGGGTTTTTATAATAGAATTGCAATTTTTGACAGTGCATAAAGGGGATGTGCCCCTTTTTTGGGATTTGAAAAAATTTGTTTTTTTATGTTTTACTTTGTATATCACTACTTACAATTTGGCTACCCACTGTTCTTCCTTTGCGGTAAATAAAATATGGACGATCTTTAAATAATTTACCATTTCCTTTATCATAGTTGGATATTTAAGTTTTGAAAGTTTTTTTAAAATCATTTCACTGTGTTTATGCTAATCTATTGTTATTTATTCTTTCTTTTGTCTTTGATTTAAGCAAGGTTCCACAATGTTTCTCTCCTATCTCTTGTGCCATATCATTCAAATGTCCTGTCATACCCTCTTTCAACAAATTTCTCGACATTTTTTTGGGTCTGTTCGAAAAACCTTTGCGAACAAATCGTCTAACTTTTGTAAGTTGCCTTTTACTATCACTTCAAATACTTTTTGGGGGTGGAAACATTTTCTATGTAAATTAAATTTTTATCTGGGTTTTAGGAAAAAGCTGGGACTGATTTTCTTTCAAATTTTTTCATTCTACTCAAGGGGGGGACATTTTTGTTCACAGTTGCGGTAAAATGGATTAAATGGATGAATGCGTTAATGGTTCAAAAAAAATTTTTAAAAATTTCTGTCTCAGTTTTTTCCCCAAAAAACGAAAATGCTCCAATACCTATACCAGGCCAGTGATAACCGGGGGGCTCTACTTATGTAAAACCCTTTTTCTATGCTGCAAAAAGCCCCAGCATAAGGGTTTGCTGGGGGGACCCCATAAGGTACCCTGCATCTGAAAAAATAACCCCTTCGCCAAACAAAAATAATTCTTGTCAGCACAATGTCAAGAATTCATGTAAATTTGTTTTTTTTCATTCGAAAATGTAGGGTCATTCCTTTGTTTCTTATAGTCGGTTTTTCCCCTCCGTGTGGTATTTTTTGTTATCAAATTTTCATTAATGTACATATAAAAAAATTTTTTTATGTCCGGTAGTTTCCATAATCTCAAAAATTTTATTTGATCCCTTAGGAATTTTTTTCCTTTTACTTTTTTTTTGTAGGAATGAATCTAAATAAACCGCAAGGGGTTCTAAAATAGACCCATCCCGGAGATCGGGCCCCCGGGGGGGTCAATAAGGGATTTTGGATTTTTGGCACAAGGTATAGGATGGGGTAGTGGGTTCTTGCAAATAATTTCTTTCAAATTTGGGAGATGATGCCCCGTTTTACTGCTTCTTGTAGTATGTATTATTATTTAAGATATTTTTTAGTGGGTCATGATCTAATTTTTTTTAAAAATGTTCATCATTTATTGGAAAAAAGCTTTATCAATATACTTCCTTCTATCTTGTACAACTGTGCCCCCCCCTTTGTTGCTTTCTTGACCATATTGAGCTGTCACCTCTAAGCTTGAATTGTTTTTGCCTTCTTCTTTAGTTATATTAGGGAAACTCCTTCTCCCACTACATTCCTCCCACTTTTTTGTAACCTCATCTATCACTACTTGGGCAAAAACATCTAAGTGCCTGGCTGTTGATTCAGGATCAAACTGACTATTTCTACATAGTTTCCTAGGAATTTCACGATTTTCATAAGAGATCTTATCTGCTTGCTCAAAAAACATTTTAATACGTATATTGCGACAAAATTTATAAAACTCAACATTGAAGTCGAAGGAATCTATTGCTCGAGTTGGAATAAAGTTCAATCCTTTGTTGATCACTGCTTCTTGTGCTTTAGAAAGTTCTTTCTGTGAAATGTTGACTAGTAATCCAGATTTATTATCTCCTTTTACTTTTTCTTTGATTTTGTAGTGGAACGTTTCTCTTTGGGGCCCATTCCAGAGCTGCCTCCAGACTCTGTTTCTGTACTTTGCGTTTGATGGTCTAAAAAACCTTTGGCAGTCTTCTTAGTATTTGATCTCAATTGCATTTTATTACTCGTTCGAGTGCTCTCAGATTCTGTGCTACGGTCTTCGGTATTTTGTCGTCTTATCCTTTCCTTTCTATAGCGCATCTTGGATCTATCTTCAGCCCACGTATATACGCGATTATAAAGGTAGTCCTTGTTGTCTCTTTCAAATTTTTTCAATTTGTTTTGAAACAGCTGAAGTTTCATTTTATCAATTTGAGGTATTAAATCCTGCTGTACTTGCTCGTACTGTTCAGATGTAGTGGTTTTTTTCAATTGAGCTTCAATCTCTGTAATTTCCAGTCAAAGTTTTTCGATGTTAATTTGCAGCCGTTGGATGGTTAGATACATTAGCTCCATTGAATAATGGTTACTTATTGCGTACCGTCGATCTCGATAGATCGGATAATCTTGCATGAGGATAGGTTGCAATGGACTCCTTAGTCCTCTTTGGATCCGTTCACATTTAATATATTGCGTGAGGGTAGAATCGTGAGAAGTCATACTGGCTTCTTTTTTCTTGTCGTTTGATGAAGTGGCTACCATCACTGACAGGCGGGCAGAAACTTTCATCTACTCTGAAAATGAAAGAGTTAACATCATACAGCAAGCAGAAGCAGCTGGGCTGGGATGGGCTGAACCACAAGAGCCTACCACCAATCTTTCAAGAAAACTTGAACAGCTAAAGAAAAAAAAGCCAGTATGACCTCTCACGCTTCTACCCTCATGCAATATATTAAATGTGAACGGATCCCAAGAGGACTAAGGAGTCCATTGCAACCTATCCTCATGCAAGATGATCCGATCTATCGAGATCGATGGTACGCAATAAGTAACCATTATTCAATGGAGCTAATGTATCTGACCATCCAACGGCTGCAAATTAACATCGAAAAACTTTGACTGGAAATTACAGAGATTGAAGCGCAATTCAAAAAAAATGCTACATCTGAACAGTACGAGCAAGTACAGGAGGATTGAACAACTCAAATTGCTAAAATGAAACTTCAGCTGTTCCAAAACAAATTGAAAAAATTTGAAAGAGACAAAAAGGACTACCTCTATAATCGCGTATATCCGTGGGCCGAAGATAGATCCAAGATGCGCTATAAAAAGAAAGGATAAGACGACAAAATACCGAAGACAGTAGCACAGAATCTGAGAGCACTCGAACGAGTAACAGAATGCAATTGAGATCAAATACTAAGAAGACTGCCAAAGGTTTTTTAGACCAACAAACGCAAAGTACAAAAACAGAGTCTGGAGGCAGCTCTGGAATGGGCCCCAAAGAGAATCGTTCCACTACAAAATCAAAGAAAAAGTAATAGGAGATGATAAATCTGGATTACTAGTCAATATTTCGCAGAAAGAACTTTCTACAGCACAAGAAGCAGTGATCAACAAAGGATTGAACTTTATTCCAACTCGAGCAATAGATTCCTTCGACTTCAATGTTGTGTTTTATAAATTTTTTCGCAATATACGTATTTAAATGCTTTTTGAGCTAGCAGGTAAGATCTCTAATGTAAGTCGTGAAATTCCTAGTAAACTCTGTAGAAGTAGTCAATTTGATCCTGAGATCAACAGCCAGGCACTAGATGTTTTTGCCCAAGTAGTGATAGATGAGGTTACAAAAAAGTGGGAGGAATGTAGTGGGAGAAGGAGTTTCCCTAATATAACTAAAGAAGAAGGCAAAGCAATTCAACAGCTTAGAGGTGACAGCTCAATAGTGGTCAAGAAAGCAGACAAAGGGGGGGGCACAGTTGTACAAGATAGAAGGAAGTATATTGATGAAGCTATGTCTCAACTAAATGATGTATCAGTTTACAAAAAATTAGATCATGATCCCACTAAACAATATCTTAGAATAATAGATGACATACTACAAGAAGCAGTAGAACAGGGCATCATCTCCACTAAGTTGAAAGATACATTGATTTGCAAGAACCCACGTACCCCTATCCTATACCTTGTGCCAAAAATCCACAAATCCCTTATTGACTCACCCAGACGCCCGATCGTCTCGAGGATAGGCTCTATTTTAGAACCCCTTGTGGTTTATGTAGACTCATTCCTACAGAAAATCGTAGAAAGGGATAAAAATTCACTACGTGATACAAGTCAATTTTTGAGAGTTTTGGAAACTCTCCCGGACATAAATGATTGTTTACTATGTACATTAGTTGTGAAATCGTTATATACGAATATACCGTACACGGAGGGAACACAGGCTATAAGAGAGGCATTAGGAGATGACCCTACATTATGGAATGAAAAAATCAACTTTATCATGACATTACTTGACATTGTGCTGACTAAGAATTATTTTAAATTTGGCGAAGATGTATTCCTCCAGACGCAGCGTACCTCTATGGGGTCGCCCTTAGCACCCAGTTATGCTGGGATCTTTATGTCAGTATTAGAAATGTTTCAGATAAGTAGAGCCCCAGGTTATCAATATATCACTGCCTGGTATAGGTATGTGGATGACATTTTCGTTTTGTGGAAAAATACTGAGACAGAATTTAAAAAGTTTGTTGAGACCATTAATGCAATCCATCCATTAATCCATTTTACCACAACTGTGAACGAAAATGTCATCCACTACCTTGATGTAAAAGTGAAAAAAGTGAATGGAAAAATCAGTACCAGCTTGTTTTCTAAACCCTCCGATAAAAATAACATTTTACATAGAAATAGTTTCCACTCACCAAAAGTATTTGAAGGGATAGTAAAAGGACAACTTACAAGAGTTAGACGTATTTGTTCGTCAGAAGAGTCATTTCAGGAACAGAGTCAAAAAATGATCGAGAAATTTGTTGAAAGAGGGTATGATAGGACATATTTGAATGATATGGCACAAGATATAGGAGAGAAACATCGTGAAACCTTGCTCACATCAATGAAAAAAGAAAGAATAAAAAACAATAGATTAGCATTTGTTAGTGTATACGATAAACACAGTGAAATGATTAGAAGAACTTTAAAAAAAAAATTTGAATTTCCCTATTTAGTGTGAGAGATTTGGAAATTTTTTAAAATTTCACCATATTTTATTTACCGAAAGGGAAAGAACGGGGGGGTAGAAAAATTTTGTAAGATGATATACAAAGTAAAGCATGTAAGAAACAACATTTTTTAAATCCACTGAAAAGAGGCACATACCCGTGTATGCACTGTCAAAATTGCAACTCTATTATAAAAGGACCCAGTATCTCACATCCTACAAGTGGTAAAAATATTCTAGTCAGAGGAGCATAACAGCGTCCCGGGGAGTCTTTTACATATTGAAGTGCCCGTGTGGCAAGGCATATATAGGCCAGACATCTTGAAGCATTAAGTTGTCTTAATGAACATCGTAGCAATATTGAATGCATTGGAAACCGACATAAGGGGGAAAGGGGGGGAAAGAAGGGGTTTGGAGAAAACTATGTCACTAGACACTTCTTGGGTGAATCACCCTACAGAGCTAAGATTTTGGGGGGTATTGGGGGAAGTAATAAAAAGGAAAAGGGCTGTCTGGAAACACAGCTTTTAAACGAGAAGCTAAAGGATCCCCCACATGAATCGCCACCGGAGGTTTGGTAAACAAATTTGGTTTGAAAACCTTTCTATGCTTGAAAAAATTGGGTTTTAAAAGTAAAAATAAACTTTAGTGATAAGATATATGAACACTCAGTTGCTATAATATCATGAGGAAAGCAGGGAGTGGTTTGGAAAGGGGGAGGAGCCCCCGAAAAGTGTGCGCGTTTGCACTACCCCGCCCGTGCTAAAAGTGTGAATGGAGTAGCCACCTTGCTTGTAGCAGAAAAATCACCAGGAGAAAGAATTGTTCCTTACTATGGGCGTTTTGGGGTACTAAATTTAAAAAAAAGTGGTTTTACTTTAGTGTCCTTATTTGGGAAAAGTTTAAAAATTTGGCTACTTTGTTTCAATATATCATTGCCATTTGTGTGTTTTTTGGTTTCTGGAGGAGATTGAGGGTCTCCAATTGGCGTGACTAACCTATGCGGCTTAATTATATTATCTCCGAATTAATCATAATGAGTGCAGTTTTAAACTGCACTCAATTAAAACCCCCTTTTTACCGCAAATTCTTTCAGTTGTCTAAATTGTTCGAAAAAGGGGTTTCAAAAAAGAATGAATTTCGGGTTTGTGAGGTCTTGTGGATTACAAACACACCAATTGATTACTCAGTTCCAAACAGTTTAGATAAGTCACTTCCAAACAGTTTAGATAAGTGAAAAAAGCTTAATAAAGGCACATGATTGGAGAACAGTTAAAACTGCACCAAAACTGCGCTGTGTGAAAGAACCCTAAGTTTAATGACCAATTAGTTTTAATATGTTGTTTCACCTCTTCCAAAAATTTCTGAATGTCCAAATACCATGCCATAGGTCTGTGAATGGAGTCCCACATTTAGGGAAACCGGGAGGGCCCTTTATACTACCCAATTGGAAAGGGAAAACAAAAACCCGCTGACTTAAAAATATATCTATGTTTTGTTTATCAAATTCCAACAAAGAGCTTTCCAAACTCACTAAAAATCTTTCCAGCTTTCTTTGATCAGGCTTCCCCTGTCTGAGAGGCCCGAGATTTTACTTGACGGTTGCAAAATAACAATAGCAAAGAAGCTGGACACCCCAAAAACCTCAGGCACTAAACTGATAACATCATTAAAGAAATTCTTAGGGCTATCTCTTTTAAGATCTCCGAGCCTTACTTTACAAAATGATGTTAGGACCAAGAAATGGAGAGAGTCAGACAAGTAATATCTGCTTCTTGTCTCTTCTACAATAAGCCAACCTACATTCCTCTTTATTAAGAAGATCTTTCACTCTCATTTCCCTTTTTGTTGCATTAATCTAGTTTGAGAAATGTTGCTGTCTTGATGGAATTCAGAATGATTCCATGAGGTAATAATTTTAGATTTTAGAAACAAGAGATAGATTTTTTTTGTCCTCCAGGCAATAATGATATCTCTAAGCAGCATTGGTGATTTAATATGTGGAGGTAGTCTTGGTAAACTTTTATGTAGTTTAGTCAGCAAGTGCAATGGGTATTGCCCACACAGATTGCTTTATATTTTTAATTTGTAAAAATGGCAAAAAGGAGGTTGTTTTGAACTTTTTATTTTTTTAATATTTAATTTTTTTTTTTTTTTTTTTTTTACTTTTAGCCCCTTTAGGCCAGGCATCCTCAAACTGCGACCCTCCAGCTGTTAGGAAACTATAAATCCCATCATGCATTTATATAATCTATAACAGTGGGAATGATGGGAGTTTTAGCCTGCTCTAGGTGGTACAATCTTTTGTACATTATTATGCAAGGCAATAGTCTTGAAGAATAGCATACTAGTATGGCTCTCCTATTATACCCTGTCTTATACAATGACTGATAGTAGTACTAGAATGGCAGACATAGAGGCATTTATTAGGCTCTTGGCTGTCATGTAAACCAGTCAGCACCCTACATCACAGGGGAGTCAATCAGGGGCCTCAATGAACCATGCTGCGATATTTTAATCATTGAGATGCTGTGGTCACATTTACTGCAGCATCTTATTGATTACATGGCTAGGATTGGTGATATCAAGGTTCCGATCCAGGTTCTCTTCACTCAGGAGGTTTTGACATTATGCTTGTGTTTAAGTCTGAAAACAGCTCCAAATGCAAATATGACTGGCTGTGATTGGAACTCCCAAGGAGGTGTATAGAGAGAAAGCCCTGCAGAAACTCAGGCCAGGCAGAGAAAAGGACAAGAATATCACTTTTAGTGCTAATGCCATCAGTCCCATGAGTAACTATTGTTTGCTGTTTTCACACCCTGATTAGTTGCTGTGTTCTGATGTTTCCGCCAGGAAATACATGCTGCATGCCAGACTGGCATAACTGAATTTATTCCAGAAATTGAATCTGAAATTGAACACAGAAATATTACATTGAAAAAAGGTCCTATAGAGACTCAAACATCCAGTTCTACTGGTCTATTTACCTATAACAAGAATTATGATCAATGCTGTATTTGTTTATACCGGAACTAAGTCTATGATGCACGTACAATGTAAATTGTGATTGCAAAGAACAAAGGATAAAAAACTGAAGAGAAAGAGTGCCGTTGATATAATATACTATTGATTGAAAATTGGTCATTCAACAGGCACCAATAATAAGGGAAGTGCTGAAGACATTAATTGTATTAGGTGCTGCTAGAAAACATTGAATCTTGGGAAACTTAGGGCGACATGTAAGAATGGGGCTGTGCCAGTTATTTGGAATCAAAAAGCTTTATTAGACCTGTTCTATAGATGTATGAAAATTTGCCTTCCAATCTTTGGCGCAATAAGCCAATGACACTTTTTAAGGTGCCAAAGATTAGGGGCGTTCTGCACCAAATTTTTAGAAGTAGACACATTTATGATTCTTTGATGCCAAACCTAGGCACAGAACAGTTAGAACAGCCAGACCAGGATAGAGGTGGTCTGACTGAGTCAGACTTGTCATATTGGCACTACACTGCGCCTGTATGTATGAACTGCAGAAGAACAAGATCATACATTCGGGCGTATTCTACACTACCTTAAAGTTATTTAGAACTGGCCTGTTAGCGCCGATGTTCATACATGTCATCCTTAGTTCATATTTGGCTTTAAAACTAATTTTTTAAAGTTTACAATGGATTGAAATGTTTTATGGATTGTACAAGCCCTAACAGTTTAATAGCAGCTATATATGTCAACTGTGTGATGTTATGGATACAAACTGTGAAATACAATTATTTGTATGTTAAAATATTGTATGAACAAATATACAGTATTTCAACCCATAGCAATCAAAACTATAAAATAGTTACATAAATCAGATATATTATATGTAGAGATGGGCGAATCGATTCTAACGAAGTGGAATTCGTTTAGAATTTCAGGAAAACTTCGGTTCGGAACGAAGTCGAACTTTGGGGTACTTCGGGTGAACGAAGTGTGCTTTTGATTGATAAAATGGCTGCGAGCACATGGCGCTACATGGGGCAAAGCACTCTGGAGGAAGAAGGGCATAGCCTGCATGACATGTGCAGAGGTGAAGCCAATCAGAGACCGGCGGGATTCTGTGACGTCACCGCACTATATAAGTCCGGGCGCGACGCCGGAGCTCAAACTCCTCTCACTGTGCTCATCAGGGAAGGTGCTGCCGCGGCTGATAGCTCTTACTGAAGAATTGATTTTTATATAGCGATTTCTGTGGGGTGTCTCAGCTTGTCTCAGAGACTGTTCTCTTAATGTTTTATTTCTAATTTTTTTGGGGTATTCGATCTGAAATCCAGTGTGCGTCCACTGCAGCTGCATATACATTCAATATCCAAGTGGGATCTAAGCCAGTTCCTGTTGTATTCATTTAAAGAATCAGCGTTTTTTTACAATACAAATACCACTTCATTTTTGGCTGCTCAATTCTATTGCGCAATTTACATCCAGGGGTTAATTAAGCGTTGTTTTGCTGGTGTGCTGACCCCAAGAAACCGTCTTTTTCAACCCCAAAATATATAAATTTTTCCTGTAGCCTAATTCACAAGCAAAGGTTAATTACAACTGTATCTCTTGTTGTGTGGCGTAGAAAACACGCAATTGTAACACGCTACAAAGCTACTATTTTGTGCGGCTCAATTCTTTGGCGCAATTTACATCCAGGGGTTAATTAAGCGTTGTTTTGCTGGTGTGCTGACAAAAATAAACCGTCTTTTTCAACGCCAAAAATTTATATATTTTTCTGTAGCCTAATTTATGTCCGAAGGTTAATTAAGCCTGTTTGTGCTTTTACATTTAGTAAAACACACAGTGTTTTTAAATGACACATACAAGTAAATTTTTCCTGGCCATTTGTGGAGCGCAATTTATATCCAAGGGTTACCCAAGCTTGTTACTGGGTTCATTTGGAGTCAAAAACAGGGTGTATATTTATCATATACAGATATCATCATCAAACAGTGTCTGTACATTTTCGAACAAACAGTATGTCAGACAGAGAAGTCGCAGGCTCTGCACCTGCGAGTGGCAGTGGCACAAACATTCCTGGAACAGGCCCAGGTTGCAGCACAGCAAGGGGACGTCGCAGCAGGGGTCACTCGGTGAGGCCACAACTGCCGCTGTCATCTAGCGGCCGTGTGTTGTTCAGCAACCCAAGGGTTCTTGATTGGTTGACTAGGTCATCCTCTTCCTCCCAGATGACATCTGACAACCCCAGCCATGAGTCGGTGGGAACCTCAGACCCTTAGTTGGCATGGCCCGGGAGCGGGTCAGCAGCCCTCACCTGTCCTCAGCCCGCCTCTGTCCCATCCGGTTCCCTCAGCCAGAGATCTACTATGTGGTCTGGGCTCAGCAACACTATATAGCGAGGATGAACAATTTGAGGAGGGCAGTCAGCAGCTACTTGGCAACGAAGAAATGGGGCCAATATCCCCTGCTTCTTGCAGTAGGCGGCAAAGTATAGATGGGGAGAGTGGCATGGGAGGTCATGTTGTGAGAGGTCAGCCTTGGCATACCAAGACCGGTGATGAGGACAGCAGTGATGATGAAACACAAATAGATGATGATGTAGCCGACCGCACTTGGGAGCCGGGTGAGGCAAGGGCTTCATCATCGTCAGGAGAAGAGGGCGTCAGCTTGCGCGTCAGGCAGCGGCGCAGCCAGCAAGTGGGTCGTGTGGCCGTGAGTCAGCAGGATAGCAGCAGTGTGAGGTCGGGAGCCAAGCGGCCACGGGGTAAAAAACCCGCTTCGCAGGTCCAAGAAAGTAGCGGCACAGGGGCTCAGCGAGGCAGCGGCGGCAGTAGTCACTCAGTGCGGAGCGTTGGCGGTAAAATCCGATACTCGGCGGTGTGGCAGTTCTTTGCTAAGACACCGGAGGAGCCGAATATGGGTATATGTAGAATCTGTAAGCAGAAAGTGAAGCATGGCCAGGGAGCTAACGTTGGCACCACGGCCCTGCGTCAACACATGCAGCATCACCATCCGGTGGCCTGGGAGAAACGTGGCTCAGATGTGGTGGTCCATCCTGCCGCCGCAGCAACAGCAGCAGCAGCGCCCAGTGGCACGCATGCCATTGCAGCCAGTCAAGGCTCCACCACTTCTCTTTTACATCATCTCCCGGTCCAGATGCTCCTGCTCCTCGCTACTCATGGCGCCAGCAGTCGTTCAGCGAGGCGATTGCAAAGAGACAACAGTATGCGTCCAACCATCCTAAGGTGCAGCAGCTGACCGTGCTCCTGTCCAAGTTGTTGGTACTGTAGTCCCTCCCTTTCCAAATGGTGGACTCTGCACCGTTCAGAGAACTAATGGCTTGTGCCGAGCCGAGATGGAGAGTTCCAAGCCGTAATTTCTTTTCCAAAAAGGCAGTACCAGCACTTCATAAATATGTAGAACAGAAGGTTGGTCAGTCCTTGAGCTTATCGGTTTGTTCCAAGGTGCACGGCAGCGCGGACGTCTGGAGCTGTAACTACGGTCAGGGCCAGTACATGTCCTTTACGGCCCACTGGGTGAATGTGCTTCCAGCCCAGGCACACCAACAACTTGGACAGGAGACGCCGCTTTCTCCTCCACGTTGTCAAACTGCTGCACCTGCGCCAATGTCCGCCTCCTCCTCCTCCACCACCACCACCATCTCAGCCTCCACAAGTACTGCTCCATCATACCACATGTGTAGGGCACAGCGGTGTCACGCAGTTGTACACCTGGCTTGCCTCGGCGAACGAACTGCTCCGCGTCATGCAGCAAGAAATCGATGTGTGGCTTTCTCTGCGCCAACTGCAAATCGGAACCATGGTGACGGACAATGGGAGGAACATGGTGTCCGCGCTGCACCGAGGAGGGATGGTCCATGCGCCCTGCATGGCGCACGTGTTCAATCTGGTTGTGAAAAGGTTCCTGAAGTCTTCCACCGATCTTCAGAACATTCTGAAAATGGCCAGGAAACTGTGCATGCACTTTATCCATTCGTACAAAGCCAGGAACACCCTCCTCGAATTGCAGCGGCAGAACGGCCTCCCCCAACACACTCTGATATGCGATGTTTCCACCCACTGGAATTCCAGCCTGCACATGTTGGACCGACTGTATGAACAGAGAAAGGCCATTAACGATTTTTTGATGATCCAGGCAGACAGAAGTACTCCCCCTGTGTAACTTTGATGTCAGCCAGTGGCAGCTCATGCGTGACACCTGCCGTTTGTTGAGGCCATTTGAGGAGACAACGTTATTTGTCAATCGCCAGGACTACGGGATGAATAACGTCATTCCACTGCTTCATGTCCTGGAACAGATGCTGAAAAATCTGTCTGGGAAGGGGACTGGAGACGTGGCGACTACATCTCGTGGCCACATGAGTCCGGTGGGGACTGAAATGGAGGAGGAGGAGGAGGACATTGGAGCAGAAGCATTGTCTGGTGAAATGAGTGGATTTTCTACCCAGGTGACAAGAGAGGAGGAGCAGCTGGAGGAGGTGGATGGAGATGAGGAAGATGAGGCAGATGACCCCCAAGCACCGTGGCAGTATACAGTGGAAATGGAGGCAGGGAGCCCCTCGGAGTCACTTGTGCAGATGGCCCGCAGCATGCTTATTTGCCTGGCTAGTGACAGCCGAATAGTCAGCATCCGGCAGAGGGATGACTTCTGGCTCTCCACCCTATTGGACCCTCGCTACCGGTCCAAAATGGGAGCCTTTTTCCCAGCTATTGAGAGGGAAGACAAACTCA
This sequence comes from Phyllomedusa bahiana, assembly GCA_025379985.1. Lineage (NCBI taxonomy): Eukaryota > Metazoa > Chordata > Amphibia > Anura > Hylidae > Phyllomedusa > Phyllomedusa bahiana. Next base: position 137,448 of record JAODAL010001879.1, read on the forward strand.
AATACTATAGGGAAATCCTCCGTAATCAGTTGGCCGCTGCCTATGTGCGGCATCGTCCCTCCTCTGACAGGTCTGACCGGGGGGTTCCTCAGCGCTCACGTACTACTGCCGCGGCTGCTGGGGGAAGGTGGGGGGGTAGGAGCAGTACCAGCTCCATCAGTAGTAACCTAAGTCTGGAGTCACTGATGAGCAGCTTCCTTCACCCGCCTAGTGAGGAGGGCAGTCGCCAGCAGCAGCAGCAGCAGCAGCAGGACCTGGAGCAGTCCCTGAACCAACAGGTTGTGGCCTACTTGGACAGCACTCTGCCACCTCAGTTAGAAGATCCGCTGGACTACTGGGCAGCCAAACTGGATGTGTGGCCGCAACTTGCCGAGTTTGCAGTGGAGAAGCTGTCCTGCCCGGCCAGTAGTGTGGCATCAGAGCGGGTGTTCAGTGCGGCGGGGGCCATCGTTACCCCAAGGAGAACCCGCTTGTCCACGGGAAATGTGGAACGACTGACCTTTGTCAAGATGAATCAGGCGTGGATTGGCCAGGATTTCCACACACCAATGCCTTAGGCGTCAGTCTGGGTTCAAACTACCTGCCTCAGCCACTATTCTGATGCCGCCACCCGCCTGATGCCACACATCTGCTGACAGTTTCTCCATCTGCCTACCACCATCTTTACCAGGGACTGGTATTGCCACCCACCTCAACACTCTGTCATTGTGCCACTCTATGACCTCATGCTGCTGCTGCTGCTGCTGCTGTTGCTGTTGCTGTGACCATCCACACTGTGTCATTTGCCACTGTCTGACCTCATGCTGCTGCTGTGCGTGCCATGTCCCTCCACTGTGTCATTGTGCCATGCCTGACCTCATCTGCTGCCGCCGTACCTCCGCCTCAGTCATTGTGCCACTCTGTGGCATCCTCCTGTTTGCACCTCCCAGATGTATTGTGCCACTCTTGACCTCATGCTGCTCTGTGACTCCCGCCGGCCCTCCACACTGTGTCATTGTGCCACTGCCTGACTTCATGCTGCTGCCGCCGTGACCTCCGCTCTCAGTCATTGTGCCACTCTGTGGCTTCCTCCTGTTTTCCACCTCCAGAATGTCATTGTGCCACTGCCTGATCTCATGCTGCTGCTGTCGTGACCTCCACACTGTGTGATTGTGCCACTCTGTGGCCTAATACTGTTTTGCCGCCTCCAGAATGTCATTGTGCCACTGCCTGATCTCATACTGCTGCCGCCGTGACCTCCACACTGTGTGATTGTGCCACTCTGTGGCCTAATACTGTTTTGCCGCCTCCAGAATGTCATTGTGCCACTGCTGATCTCATCTGCTGCCGCCTGTGACCTCCACACTGTGTATTGTGCCACTCTGTGGCTTATACTGTTTAGCCGACCTCCCAGAATGTCATTGTGCCACTGCCTGATCTCATACTGCTGCCCGCCGTGACCTCCACACTGTGTGATTGTGCCACTCTGTGGCCTAATACTGTTTAGCCGCCTCCAGAATGTCATTGTGCCACTGCATGATCTCATACTGCTGCCGCCGTGACCTCCACACTGTATCATTGTGCCACTCTGTGGCCTAATACTGTTTTGCCGCCTCCAGAATGTCATTGTGCCACTGCCTGATCTCATGCTGCTGCTGTCGTGACCTCCACACTGTATCATTGTGTCACTCTGTGGCCTAATACTGTTTTGCCGCCTCCAGAATGTCATTGTGCCACTGCCTGACCTCATGCTGCTGCCGCCGTGACCTCCGCTCTCAGTCATTGTGCCACTCTGTAGCTTCCTCCTGTTTTGCCACCTCCAGAATGTCATTGTGCCACTGCCTGACCTCATACTGCTGCCGCCGTGACCTCCCATCTCGTCATTGTTGCCACTCTCTCGCTTTCCCTCCTGATTTTGCCATCCTCAGATATGTCATTGTGCCACTCTCTGCCTCATGCTGAAGCTGCTAAAGCTGACATCACTGCCGTGCACTCCACATTGTGTCATTGTGCCACTCCCCTGCCTCATTGCTGGCCAAGCCATGCACCCTCGCTTTCAGTCATTGTGCCATTTTCGCGGCTTCCTCCTGTTATTCACACCTAACGAATGTCAAATTGTGCCACTGCCTGATCTCATTTTAGCTGCGCCGGACTCCCCACTGTGTGATTGTGCCACTTGTGGCTTAATACTGTTTTGCCCACTCCAGAATGTATTGTGCACACTTTTCCTATCTCATACTGCTGCACGCGTGACCTCCACACTGTGTGATTGTGCACTCTGCGGCACTAATACTGTTATAGCCGCCTCCAGAATGACATTGGTGCCACTGCCTGATATTATACTGCTGCCGCCGTGACCTCCACAACTGTGTGATTGTGCCACTCTGGTTGGCCTAAATACTGTTTTGCCGCCTCAATGTCATTGTCCCACTGCCTGATCATCCATCTCGCTGCTGTCGTACCTCCACACTGTATCAATTTGTGCACATCTCTGTGCCTAATACTGATTTTGCCGCCCCTCCGAAATGTCCATTGTGCCACTGCCGACCTAAATGCTGCTGCCGCGTGACCTCCGCTCCATTCATTGTGCCTCTGTGGCTTCCTCGTGTTTTGCCACCACCAGAATGTCATTGTGCCATGCCTGATCTCATGCTGCTGGGCTGCCGCCGTTTACCTCCACACTCTGTCACTAATGTTGCCACCAGAGCTATCAGCTCGTTTTTTTAAAGCTTTCGCAGCCATGACTTTATCAGCTACATTCCGCTTGAGTTTTTTGGTCAGTTTTGCCCTCTTAAGTGCCCCCGGGAATTTTATAGGGGAAGCGATTCTAAGAGCGGCGGCAGTCATCTGGGTGTCATACTAAAACAACCCAAAAATTATATGACCAAACCAAGCTCCCTCTGCATATTTAAGCATGGCACAACGTTCTACAGCACCCTGCAGGCTCTGTGCAGCCTGGAAATAGCTGCTTTTTAACGCGATTCGTTCCAAAGTAATTCGGAACGAAACGAATTTTGTCGGAAAATTCGGCGAAGTGACCGAATCGAATTTTTTAGAAATTCGCCCATCTCTAATTATATGAATCCCTTGTGGTTTACCACTATTTTCATACATTTCTAACCTCCAATAGAATAAGGTGTAATTAAAGTCTATTTATTTAAACTTTTATTTTTTATTTAAAAAATGACAATTAATAACAATTGCGGATTAACAATTGTAACAAGCTGTAATACAACCCACAGATTATGAATAGTAGCAAAGAGACAGAACTGTTACAGTAGCGGAGTATCCAAAGAAAACATTTGGAAAGTAAGGACCGTTATATAGTTGCACTAATAGTTCCAAGGAGAGACATTGCACTTAAAATAGGATCTGATCATCAAGGTGTACAATCAACGTTCCACATCAAAATGGAACATTGAAATGGAAACAATCTGTCTTTCACCCCTTATAGCTAATCCCTTGCCCACTCCTGTCATCTGCACCTCAAGAACATCTCCAGAATCCGTCCTTTTCTCACTGTGGAAACAACTCAAACTCTCATTGTTCATTCTCGTCTTGACTACTGTAATTCCTTGCTTATCGGTCTCCCTCTCTGTAAACTCTCCCCTCTCCAATCCGTCCTGAATGCAGCAGCCAGGCTAGTCTTTCTTTCCAACCACTATACTGATGCCTCTACCCTGTGTCAGTAACTGCACTGGTTGCCCATTCGGTATAGAATACAAAATAAACTCATCACTCTCACCCATAAAGCACTCCACATCACTGCACCCCCTTACATCTCCTACCTCATTTCTGTCTACTATCAGATTACATTCCTCAATCATCCAAACCTCCCATTTATGTCTCCAAGACTCCACATGTGCGGCACCAATTCTCTGGAACATGCTACCATGGGCGATCAGGCACATTCAGAACTCTCATAGCTTTAAGAGGGTCTTGAGAATACATCTTCTCAGTGTGGCCTAACAGAATCCCTAATGGCTACCCACCTCCCCCCACTCTCTAGCGCACCCATTTTCGGCACTTATCTGTAGATAGATGTACTGTCAGGGTGGAAGGTCCATACGAATTCTACATAAAACAACTCCATATTGATGTCACCTGGCTGGACCATTGTAAATATAGCACTTCTTACCCTTCGTCTCACCCGTACACCCTAATAGATTGTAAGCTCTTGCTAGTAGGGCCCTCACACCTTGTGTCTCATCTCACCTTGTGTAAGTAGCTTTTCATTGTGCAATGTATGTCTTTTTGTCTGTACCTACCCCCTTCAAATTGTAGAGTGCTGCAGAATATGTTGGTGCTATATAAATAAAGGTTATTGTTATTATTATTATTATTGAACCATGGTGATCTGGAAGGAGTGGGGATGGATGATGGAAGTGCCTTGCCATGTGATCTTTCTCAGTCTAGGTCAGGTACCATTGTATGCCACACAGAAGCCTAATTTTTTTAAAGGTTTACCCAATCTACGCAAAATAAAAACAAAATATAAATTGTATTATAGATATCCAGCAGAAAAAAAAAGTTATAGTTTAAGAAATGTTTAGCCAAGAGCTATTCCTCTCGTCTACCCCATACTCAGCTGAGTGTGCATGTATTTTGAGTGGGAAGAGAAAGCTTGGGCACTGAAATTAAGCATGGTTGATCCTTGTTTGGGAGGGTTGGTCCCCATGCAGATTATATGACACTTTCAAGGACCTCAGTATCAAGGCCTCCATCTTCACGATCCAAAACACCTCTTGTTGTAATAGGCGAGTTTTAATTTGTTCGGCATCTGAGCCTTCAACTTGTTCCAGTACACACCATCTCAATTCAGAGATGGTGTGTCTTAGCTCATAGAAGTGCCTGGTAACTGAAGATTCCCCAAAGCTCTTTTTATCATTCTTCTCCAGCTGTTGCTCTTTCACTAATCCCTCCTTAGCCTGCCCCAAAAGGACTAAATGAAGAATTCAAGTGGAATTCTTTCCTCTGACTGTTTGACTAGCGTGCTAGTTACCTTTCTACTCACCTGTAGATGAGCGCAATGTTAGGGATTCAGTTGCAGATTCACAACACAAAAGAGTTATTTACCTAGTTGAACCCCTAACACTTAACCTTTAATAAATTACAATAAAAATTACTATCAAACCATCTGACAAAGTGTTTAACCTGGTGATCAAAAATCATTTGGACTATAGGAAGATGTGTCTAAAAATCTTGAAATTCTAAGTATGATATGCCATTTTGAAAAGCGATCCAACGGAAATATTTTTGGGGTAATTATAAATAATTCTAGATACAGCATTAATGGAAGAATTGATTGACAAAAAGGAGTTTGAATTTTTACTCTCTAAAACACCTCGCCTGGCTACTTTTTATGGACTACCAAAAGTCCATAAAGGATTAAATCCCTTAAAATGTAGACCCATTGTGTTAGGCATTGACTGCCTGACACAGAATTTAGGATTGTACTTAGATCAGATACTCCGTCCATTTGTATCGGCGTTACCGTCATATATACGAGACACTATGGATCTCCTGCATAGGTTAGAGGACATTATGATAGAGGATGGGGTCTCTTTTGTGTAGCATAGATGTTGAGGGACTCTATAGCTCAATCCCAAATCAAGTAGGCCTTAGTGCGGTGGAGTTCTTCCTCTCTTCTCGTAGTTCTTCTTTGCAGTCGCACAACAAATTTTTGTTGGATGTGCTACGGTTTGTTCTCACACATAATTATTTTCTATTTAACGGAGTCCTCTACCACCAGCTCAGGGGCATGGCCATGGGGAATCCCTGTGCGCCGATATATGCCAACTTGCTCCTGGGCTGGTGGGAGAGAAATATAGTATTCTCCGATGAGTGCGAGGACTTTCATCAATGTATATCCCTATGGGGGAGGCACATTGATGATATTATCATCATTTGGACTGGGATGAGGGAAAATTTTAGCCGCTTTGTAGAACATCTGAATATAAATAATATTGGCCTTAAATGTACATGAATGCAATGTGGAGGAGTTATGTTTCTTAGACATCCTTATAAGGAAAAGTAGTGATGGACGCCTTCAAATAAAAGCGTATAGAAAGCCAACAGCGGGGAATAGCCTTCTCAGATGGGAGAGTGCTCATCCCCTCCCCCTGAGAAAAGGGATCCCCAAAGGCCAGTATATTCGCATTAGACGTAACTGCTCTACCCTTGCCGATTTAAAAAAAGAAGCAGATGATCTGAAAAAAAGATTTAAGGAACGGGGTTATCCTGGAAAAATACTCTCAGAGGCATACAACCATGCCCTAGAAGTGGATAGAAAGGAGTTATTAAAACCTAGAAAAATAGAGAAGGTGAAGAAGGTAAGGATAATCGGGACCTTTGATATAGCAGCAAGAGAGATTAAAGAAATTCTGGTGAGATACTGGCCGATCCTAACACAGGATCCTAACAATCACATACAGGAGGGGAAGAAATCTTAAGGATCGACTCGTACATAGTCATTATGTCACCCGAAATCAACGACAAATTGGCTTAAAAACATAACATGGGGCACTTACAAATGCGGTAATTGCAAGGCCTGTAGGTATATCCAAGTTTCAAAAGGATTTAAAGATCTAAAAACGAATAAGCTTTACAAATTATTATCCTTTGCTAAATGTAAATCAAAGGGTTTAATTTACCAATGCACATGCCCCTGTGGAATGACGTACATCGGAAAAACGTCAAGGGAGTTCAGACGAAGGATCTTAGAGCACATAGGAGACATCGAACATAGACGGGACACCGCGGTCGCCCGACACATGGTGGATACACATGGAGGAGATTCGTCCTCCTTGCATTTTTTGGTATTAGAGGTGGTCCCAAAGGATATAAGGAAAGGAGATTATGAGAAAAAAATCCTTCACATAGAGACGAGATGGATATTTAGATTGAAGACAGTACATCCACTGGGTTTGAACGAAACATTATCATTTGCCCAATTTATTTAAGAACTATAAAAAATATATATTTTTTTTTACATCTTCAGAAGGTTGCCTACAAAATGGTCAAGATATGTTACAAATTCCGAAGGACAACTTCCAGAGTTGGGCTTTTTCTTACTTTGCCAATTTGATGAAGTATGATGATATCATATTATCTTTATCTATTATTATACCAACTTTTTTTTTCCTTTTTTTTACATCTTCATTTGTCACTATTCAATTATGTTCATGATAGATAAATGTTTCAGCCATTTACCTTAGGTCGCCGATATTATAGGAAGTTATAGGTGTGACACCTTAGATGTATGGTCACTGTGGATTGGTTTAATTTTTTGACACCTTACACCAATCTTATAAGCGAGAATATAATGTGTGAGTGGATAAAGATCTAACTGTATATGTCTATGTTTGCTGTTTTGTCCCCCCATATTTAGCCAGAGATTGGTATATTTTGCCTGTAATATGCCTCCATTAATATAAAGTGCATAATCGGAAAGAACTAAGAGTAATTAAAAGCAGGACCCTTGATATAGAACACATGCAGAAAGGCTTTTCCACGACCTTAGAATGAGCAATAGATCCAACATGACTGCGTGAAGGCTAAGTGACCTGTATCTATATAGTGTTGGAAGCGCACACGTTCGCAGGGCTGAGGGAAGTATCTATTCGTCCTGACTGGGTCTTCTTTTGAGGAGTGCGCATTACCGGAAATGGATTGGGGTAGAACGGAAGCGGGGACGGCATTCTAGCAAGCGTGCAGAAGGTAAACTTCGCCATTATAGGAAGATCGGAGTTGTTACAGCGGGATAGGCCGAATGGTAATTAGTGGAGAGTGAGGAGAATCACATGATGGTAGAATAGCTCTTTATAATCAAGCTGTCTGAAGGATCAGTTGTCCCTTCCCTTTCATCGAAGGAGGAGGATAAGAACTCTCTGCTGGCAATCCTTGCTTTGAGGAATATTATCGGCCGATGTTAGGTTTGGTGGTTTTCTAATTTAAATGCTATTGGAAAAACGTCTTTTTGACTGGATTTACTATATATGGATACTCTTTCTTTACAGCATTTGATATTGGCGAGTACATGCAGGGTTTTGTGAGTATATCATGGCTGAGATGTAAAAGTTGTTAATATCTGTCATCTGAAAGAAGCATCATACATGGATGATAGGTGTTGATGTTCTAACATGATCTCTATTGTGCAAAGGGTATCATAAGAATGCCTACTGCATCTTACATCTTTTGCTAATGCATAAAATCTGTTCAATGAATATATAGCAGCTCTATGCATATCACAAACAATTGATAGTGCTTCAGTCTGTGTGGTCCCTGATGAGCCCCGACGACTCTACGGGGTGAAACGTGTAGAACAATAAGAACATTGGGACAGAACATTGAAACTATCTGTATTTTGGACGATAATAATTAGAGATGGGCGAATTTCTCAAAAATTCGGTTCGGTCACTTCGCCAAATTTTCCGAAAAATTTGTTTCGGTCCGAATTACTTTGGCACGGATCACGTTAAAAAACAGCTATTTCCAGGCTGCACAGAGCCTGCAGGGTGCTGTAGAACGTTGTGCCATGCTTAAATATGCAGAGGGAGCTTGGTTTGGTCTTCATACAATGTTGTGTTTTAGTATGACACGCAGATGAGTGCCGCCGCTCTTAGAATCGTTTTCCCTTTAAAATTTCCCCGGGCATTAAGAGGGCAAAACGACCAAAAAACTCAAGAGGAATGTTGTCTGATAAAGTCAGCCAGCGAAAACCCGGAAAAAAACAAAGCTGAGAGCTCAGGGGGGAAAATTGTACGGTGTAGGGGGGACGGCGGGACAGCACATGAGGTTCAGACAGTGACGACAAATAGCAATTTCTGGTGAGGTGGCAAAACAGTAGTAGACCACAGAGTGGCACAATGACAGAGAGTGGAGGTCACGGTAGCAGCAGCATGAGGTCAGGCAGTGGCACAATGACATTCTGGTGGTGGAAAAACAGTAGTAGGCCACAGATTGGCTCAATGACACAGTGTGAAGGTCACAACAGCAGCAGCATGAGGTCAGGCAGTGGCACACTGTCATTCTGGTGGTGGCAAAACACTGGAATAGGCCACAGAGTGGAACAAGGACAGAGAGTGGAGGTGATGGCGGCAGCAGCATGTGGACAGACAGTGGCATAATGAAATTCTGGAGGTGGCAAAACAGTAGAAGGCCACAGAGTGTTACAATGACAGAGAGTGGAGGTGACGGCGGCAGGAGCAACAGCATGAGGTCAGACAGTGGCACAATGACACAGTGTGTAGGTGACCGCAGCAGCAACAACAGCAGCAGCAGCATGAGGTCAGAGAGTGGCACAATGACACAGTGTGGATATCACGGCACCAGCAACAGCAGCAGCAGCATGAGGTCATAGAGTGGCACAATGACAGAGTGTGGAGGTGGGTGGCAATACCAGTCCCTGGTAAAGATGGTTGGTGGCAGATGGAGAAACTGGCAGCAGATGTGTGGCATCAGGCGGGTGGCAGCATCAGAATAGTGGCTGAGGTAGGTAATTTGAACCCAGACTCATTTCTCACAGTTTGGGTGAGGCGTCATGGCTGATGTAGTCTGACGCCTAAGGCATTGGTGTGTGGAAATCCTGGCCGATCCACACCTGATTCATCTTGACAAAGGTCAGTCGTTCCACATTTCCCATGGACAAGCGGGTTCTCCTTGGGGTAACAATGGCCCCCGCCGCACTGAACACCCGCTCTGATGCCACACTACTGGCCGGGCAGGACAGCTTCTCCACTGCAAACTCGGCAAGTTGCGGCCACACATCCAGTTTGGCTGCCCAGTAGTCCAGCGGATCTTCTAACTGGGGTGGCAGAGTGCTGTCCAAGTAGGCCACCACCTGTTGGTTCAGGGACTGCTCCAGGTCCTGCTGCTGGCAACTGCCCTCCTCACTAGGTGGGTGAAGGAAGCTGCTCATCAGTGACTCCAGACTTAGGTTGCTGCTGATGGAGCTGGTACTGCTCCTACCCCCCCACCTTCCCCCAGCAGCCGCGGCAGTAGTACGTGAGCGCTGAGAAACCCCCCCGGTCAGACCTGTCAGAGGAGGGACGATGCCGCACATAGGCAGCGGCCAACTGACTACGGAGGATTTCCCTATAGTATTTGAGTTTGTTCTCCCTCTCAATAGCTGGGAAAAAGGCTCCCATTTTGGACCGGTAGCGAGGGTCCAATAGGGTGGAGAGCCAGAAGTCATCCCTCTGCTGGATGCTGACTATTCGGCTGTCACTAGCCAGGCAAATCAGCATGCAGCGGGCCATCCGCACAAGTGACTCCTCCTCTCTTGTCACTTGGGTAGAAAATCCACTCATTTCACCAGACAATGCTTCTGCTCCAATGTCCTCCTCCTCCATTTCAGTCCCCAGCAGACTCATGTGGCCGCGAGATGTAGTCGCCACATCTCCAGTCCCCTGCTCAGACAGATTTTTCAGCATCTCTTCCAGGACATGAAGCAGTGGAATGACGTTAATCATCCCGTAGTCCTGGCGACTGACAAATAACGTGGCCGCTCGAATGGCCTCAACAAACGGCAGGTGTCACGCATGCGCTGCCACTGGCTGACATCAAAGTTACACAGGGGAGTACTCCTGTCCACCTGCATCATCAAAAAATCGTTAATGGCCTTTCTCTGTTCATACAGTCAGTCCAACATGTGCAGGCTGGAATTCCAACGGGTGGAAACATCGCATATCAGAGTGTGTTGGGGGAGGCCGTTCTGACGCTGCAACTCGAGGAGGGTGTTCCTGGCTTTGTATGAATGGATAAAGTGCATGCACAGTTTCCTGGCCATTTTCAGAATCTTCTGAAGATCTGTGGAAGACTTCAGGAACCTTTTCACAACCAGATTGAACACTTGCGCCATGCAGGGCACATGGACCATCCCTCCTCGGTGCAGCGTGGACACCATATTCCTCCCATTGTCCGTCACCATGGTTCCGATTTGCAGTTGGCGCGGAGAAAGCCACACATCGATTTCTTGCTGCATGACGTGGAGCAGTTCCTCCCCTGTGTGATTTAGTTCGCCGAGGAAAGCCAGGTGTAGAACTGCGTGACACCGCTGTGCCCTACACATGTGGTATGATGGAGCAGTACTTGTGGAGGCTGAGATGATGGTGGTGGTGGAGGAGGAGGAGGCGGACATTGGCGCAGGAGCCGCAGTTTGACAACGTGGAGGAGAAAGCGGCGTCTCCTGTCCAAGTTGTTGGTGTGCCTGGGCAGGAAGCACATTCACCCAGTGGGCCGTAAAGGACATGTACTGGCCCTGACCGTAGTTACAGCTCCAGACATCCGTGCTGCCGTGCAGCTTGGGACAAACCGATAAGCTCAAGGACTGGCCCACTTTCTGTTCTACATATTTATGAAGTGCTGTTACTGCCTTTTTGGAAAAGAAATTACGGCTTGGAACTTTCCATCTTGGCTCGGCACAAGCCTTTAGTTCTCTGAATGGTGCAGAGTCCACCATTTGGAAAGGGAGGGACTGCAGTACCAACAACTTGGACAGGAGCACGGTCAGCTGCTGCAACTTAGGATGGTTGGACGCATACTGTTGTCTCTTTGCAATCGCAATCGCCTTCGCTGCCAAGTAGCTGCTGACTGCCCTCCTCAAATTGTTCATCCTCGCTATATAGTGGCGCTGAGCCCAGACCACATAGTAGATCTCTGGCTGAGGGAACCGGATGGGACAGAGGTGGGTTGAGGACAGGTGAGGGCCGCTGACCCACTCCCGGGCCATGCCAACTAAGGTTGTGTCTGAGGTTCCCACCGACTCTTGGCTGAGGTTGTCAGATGTCATCTGGGAGGAAGTGGATGACCTAGTCAACCGAATCAAGAACCCTTGGGTTGCTAGTCAGCACACGGCCGTTAGATGACAGCGGCAGTTGTGGCCTCACAGAGTGACCCCTGCTGTGACGTCCCCTTGCTGTGCTGCGTTCTGGGCTTGCTCCAGGAATGTTTGTGCCACTGCCACTCGCAGGTGAAGAGCCTGCCACCTCTCTGTCTGACATACTGTTTGTTCTAAAATGTACAGACACTGTTTGATGAAGATATCTGTATATGATAAATACACACTCTGTATTTGACTCCAAATGAACCCAGTAACAAGCTTGGGTAACCCTTGGATATAAATTGCGCTCTACAAATGACCAGGAAAAATTGACTTGTATGTGCCGTTTAAAAACTCTGTGTATTTTACTGAATGTAAAAGCACAAACAGGCTTAATTAACCTTCGGTGGCGGTGAAAAAGAAAGTTTCTTTTACTGAGTACAACTGCAGAAAAATACTTAGTTAACCCTTGGATGTAAATTGCACAAAAGAATTGAGCAACCACAAACTACTAGCTTTGTAGCGTGTTACAATGGCGTGTTTTTTACGCTACACAACAAGAGAAAAAATTGTAATTAACCTTCGCTTGTGAATTATGCTACAGGAAAAATGTATCTTTTGGTGGTGAAAAAGACAGTTTATTTTTGTCACCACAGCAGAAAAACAACGCTTAATTAACCCCTGGATGTAAATTGCGCAAAAGAATTAAGCAGCCAAAAATGAAGTGGTATTTGTATTGTAAAAACGCTGTTTCTTTAAATGAATACAACAGGAACAGGCTTAGATCCCCCTTGGATATTGAATGTGCTGTGAGCAGATAGCATTAAAATGTATATGCAGCTTCAGTGGACGCACACTGGACTTCAGATCCAATACCCCAAAAAATCAGAAATAGAACATTAAGAGAAGCACTCTGAGAAAAGCTGAGACACCCCACAAAAATCGCTGTATAAAAATCAGTTCTTCAGTAAGAGCAATCACAATCAGCCGCGGCAGCACCTTTCCTGATCAGTACAGTGAGAGGAGTGTGAGCTCCCAGCGTCGCGCCCGGACTTATATAGTGCGGTGATGTCACAGAATCCCGCCCGTCTCTGATTGGCTTCATCTCTGCACATGTCATGCACGCTCTGCCCTTCTTCCTCCCAGAGTTCTTTGCCCCATGTAACGCCATGTGCTCGCAGCCATTTTATCAATGAAAAGCACGCTTCGCTCATCCGAAGTACCCCAAAGTTCGACTTCGTTCAGAACCGAAGTTTTCCTGAAATTCTAAACGAATTCCACTTCGTTAGAATCGATTCGCCCATCTCTAATAATAATAATATACCATTTGTAAGAGCGTAGGAACTGTAATATATAGGATAATAAATACATTGGGACAGAATATTGAAACCATCTGTGTTTTGGATGATAACAATATACCATCTATAAGAGCATAGAAATTGTAATATGTATATGAGACACCTTGATGTTATTTAGGTGATAGAGAGACATTAGTTGGGGTCGCCCTTATCAGGGCGGTTGCTCCAAATATTTTTTTTTTTTTTTGTAGGCTTCTGTGTGGGGGGATATTAGATATAGGAATAATTTTTATTGTAATTTATTAAAGGTTAAGTTTTAGGGGTTCAACTAGGTAAATAACTCTTCTGTGTTGTAAATTTGAAGTATTCATTGAGAGTTGTTACCGAATTATCTATTGGACAGGCCCTAGTCCGCACATTTTTTTGTTGGGGCATTGATTGGTAAATATGGATTCAGTTGCAGTAAGGATCTTTGCCGATCAAACCCCAAGTACATGTAGGGCGCGCATGTGCCATGTTAGAGAATGAGGATAGAACGACCATAGTTTAGAAGGGCATAGACATCCTGCAGTAAGGTAATAGAACTAGGTTCCTAGTTGATATAATGTCATGTAAATGTTTTTAATATGATGTTTTTATGTGTAAAGTGTTAGATTATATATGTGTAAGCTTATTTGAATGGTATTGCAAATGCTATACAAAGGCATATTCACTGTCTTCCACTATGCTTGACAATGGGGGTGTGTCCTACTCCCTAAACGTAGCGCTTGGACATCTCAGAGTTGACCGAGAAGCGAGTAGGATGCACTGCCCGGATCTGATTAGGACATGCTAAGTCCAATGGACGGGATGGTCTTGCTGTAAACTCTTGTACGGCGTGTAACGATAACAAAGTAAAACGCTTGGTATGCAAAGGAGGAGACTCATTTGAGCCATTTCTGGACTTCAGGTCATGTAAGACTATAGTATAAATACCATGTGTGGATGACCCGCCCACCTCAACTGACAAGTAGCTGGTTGCTGTGAGCTCTGCTGAATACTCCTATCTGTTGCTCATAATCTATTTAACCTCTACCATAAACCCTGCCATCCACACCCTGTGGGTTCCAGTAATCTGTTTGGCCAATGAAGCATCTGAGGATCGTTTTTGAGCCGACTACGGTGACTGTACTACACAGTACAGACTAAAGATACATTCATGATCTGTACTCCTGCGGCCTACCAGTCAAGTGCAGCCAGAATGGTAGCGTAGCACTCCACATCTGTGTGGGCATCTGCACTTCCCCCTCTGGTTTGCCTGCAGGCAATGTACACTGACTTTCCAGAGGAAGCTCACTTGCTATTCTCCTGTAGGTCCGGGCTAAGGCTTGTTGGACTGCTCTTAATGACACTGTACTTTTCTAGCAATGGCCAGTTCCTTAACTACTCTGAACTGAGGCTAAGTTGTGGGAAAATGACTGAAGTGTTGGTCCACTCAACAGTCTTGCCTCCTGCATTACAGTTTCACATGATGTCCTACCCAACTTGAACTCTGATGCAGCGCCCTAGAGACTGCGATCTTGTGCGCTTGTGCCTTCTTAAGCTTCTGACGTGCTTGTCTGCTGGCAGCAACTCAGCATTTTCATTCAGTCTGGGCACTCCAGGAACTGGCATGGTTCGCGGGTTATTTCCTATATTCGCCTAGCCCTGTTAACATAGGTGCCTGGTCTTTAATCATAAAGCCGCAATTTCCTCCCGCCGCAGCATGTCCCTCCCTGAAAAAATAAAAAACAGACACTTCCACACAGCATGACTCTGCATTCAGCCGACTCTGTCTATAACCACATACTCCTGTCTCATACAATCTGTTCAATAAGTTGCTAGATTAAAAAAAAAAAAAAAAAAAAAATTAATCAAATTTTTACTCACCTTGTGGGGGGGAAAGGGTCGCCTCCAATCAACTGTCCCAGCAGAGAGTGCCTCCATCAACTGTCCCAGCCAAGAGAGCGCCTCGATCACCTGTTACCCAAGCCAGAGAGCGCACTCCCCATCAACTGGTCCCAAGCAAGAGAAGCGCCCTCCATCAACTGTCCCAAGCCAGGTGAGAGCCCCTCCTCATCTAACTGTTCCCTGCAAAGGAGAGCGCCTAAATCCTGCTTGTACCGCAAGCTAGTGTGCGCCTCATCACCTGTCACCAGCCACAGAGCGCCTCCATCAACTGTCCCAGCCAGAGAGCGCCTCCATCAGCTGTCTCAGCCAGAGAGCACCTCCATCAATTGTCCCCTGCCAGATGCATGTCGGCTGTGTGATTCAACTGTCCACAGATAGAGAGCGCCTCTCCATGAATCTGTCCTTCCAGGCCATGAGAGCGCCTCCATCACACGTCCCAGCCAGACTGCCTCCTATAACTGTCCCAAGCCAGAAGACTGCCTCCACTCACAGTCCAGCCAGAGAGGAATGCCCCATCTAACATCCTGTCCCAAGCCAGAGGACTGCACTCAATCACCTGTCCAGCCAGAGAGGCCGTTCCATCAACACTGCCACCAGCACAGAGAGCGCCTCCAATCATCTGTCCAGCCAGAGAGCAGCCTCCTTCAACTGTCCCAGCCTCGAGAAGCGCCTACCAATCAACTTGTCCATACAGGAGAGCGCCTTCATAACTGTCCCAGCAAGAGAGCGCCGCCCATCACCCTGTCCCAGACCAAGAGAGTCGCCTCCTTCAAAACTGTCCCAGCCAGAGAGGCGCCTCCATAACTGTCCCAGCCGAGAGCGCTCCATCAACTTTTCTTTGCAGAGAGAGCGCCTCATCAGCTGGTCCAAGTAGTTAGTATGGACGCCCTCCATCACCTGTCCCAGAACAAAGAGCGCCTACATCATCTGTCCAGCAGAAGAGAGGCCCTACAACTGTCCCAGCCATGAGAGCGCCTCCATTACAAACTGTCCCAGCCAGAGAGCGCCTCCAATCAAACTGTCCCTGACAGAGAGCGCTCCTGTATAACCATGGTCCCAGCTCGAAGAGTGCGCCTCCAATTAACTGTTCCCAGCCAGAGCGCAGCCTCCATCAGCTGTCCCAGTCCAGAGAGCACCTCAAGTTCAATTGTCAGCAGAAGAGCGCCTCCTCATCAACTGTCCAGCTCTCCCATATCTGTCCCAGCCAGAGAGCGCCTCCATCAAACTGTTCAGCCAGAGACTGCCTCCATCAACCTGTCCCAGCCAGAGAATGCCCACATACCTGTCCCAGCCAGATGAGGCACCTCCATCAATTGTCCAGCTAGTGAGCGCTCTCCTATCAAATGCCCTCAGCTGTGTGAGAGCGCCCTCATGCATCTGGCCCAGCCTAGAGAGCGCCTCATTAAACTGCTCCAGCCAAGAGAGCCGCCACCATCACCTGTCCCTGGGCCGAAGAGAGGTCCTCCATCAACTGTCCCAGCAAGAGTATGCGCGTTCCATCAAACTGTACTCAGCCAGAGAGGCCTCCATAAACTGTCCAGCAGAGAGCGCCTCACAATCAAAACTTTGCCCTGCCAGGAGTGTGCCTCATCACATGTCCTGCTAGTAGAGCGCCTACATCTCATTTGTCGCCAGCAAGAGAGGCCTCCATCACTGTCCAGCCAGAGGGAGCGCCTCCCATCACAAACTGTCCAGCAGAAGGATGCGCCTGACATCACGCTGTCCACAGCTCATGTAGATAGTACACTCCCACTCTAATTCGTCCCAGACAGAAGTAGAGCGCCTCACATCAACTGTCCAGACAGAGAGCGCCCTCCATCAACTGTCCCAGACCAGAGAGCGCCTCCATCATATTGTACAGCCAGAGAGCGCCCTCCATCAACTGTCCCCAGCCAGAGAGCGCCTCAATCAGCTGTCCCCAGCCAGAGAGCACCTCCATCATTGTCCCAGCCAAGAGAGCCGGCCTCCATCAACTGTCACAGCCAAGAGAGCGCCTCCATCAAATGTCACAGCCAGAGTGGATGCGCCCATCCATCAACTTTCCCTGCCAGAGTGGCCTCCTTCAAGTGTCCCTGCTAGAGAGGCGACCTCCATCACATGTCCCAGTCAAGAGAGCGCCTCATTCACCTGTCACAGCAGAAGAGCGCGGCCTCCATCAACATGTCCCAGCCAGCGAGACGCTCTCCATCAGCTGTCCCAGCCAGAGCAGTGCCTCCATTCCCAATTGTACCATGCCAGAGATGCGCCTCCTATCACTGGTCCAGACACGACGATCGAGACAGACTCCTTCAAAACCTGTCCCAGCCAGAGAGCGCTCCATCCATCATCTGTCCAGCCAGAGGAGCGGCCTCCTTCAACTGGTCCCAGCTCCAGAGTGCGCTCCATCAGAGCTGTCCCAGCCAGAGAGCACCTCCATAAATCTTGTCGCCAGCCAGAGTGAGGCCTCCATCAACTGTCCACAGCCAGAGAGCTGCCACTCCTTAAAAATGTCCAGCAGGGAGAGAGCCTCGCCATCCACTTTCCAGGACAGAGAGTGACTCGCCGATCAGCTGCTCCCCGCTAGAGAAGCCTCCAATCAACGGTCCCAAGCCAGAGAGCGCCTCCCATCACCCTGTCCCAGCCAGAGGCGACCTCCTATCATCTGATCCAGCCTGAGAGCGCTCCTCCATTTCATCTGTTCCCAGCCAGAAGACTGCCTCCATCACTGGCGCCAGAGCCGCAAGAGACTGCCCACGCCGAGCCTTATCTACCTGTCCCAGCACAGAGACTGCCTCCATCATATTTTTCCTGCCCAGAGAGTGCGCCTCCATACCTG
Source organism: Phyllomedusa bahiana (assembly GCA_025379985.1). NCBI lineage: Eukaryota > Metazoa > Chordata > Amphibia > Anura > Hylidae > Phyllomedusa > Phyllomedusa bahiana. Next base: position 155,290 of record JAODAL010001879.1, read on the forward strand.
TCCACAGCCTCATGAGAGCGCCTACATCAACTCTGTCCAGCCAGAGGGCGCTTCCCATCAAACTTGTACCAGCCAGATACATCTAAATGTCCAAGTCATGGTGATCTTACACTACTGCTCTTCTTTTCCATCGTCTATCCGCTATCTCCACTCTCCTCACACCTACGGCTTAATCCCCAAACTCCTCGTCCTGGAACAGTGCATGAACTCTAAATCTCCCCCTGCTTCTATCATCATCATACCTGTCTGCGTGCCACCTCAACCTCATTCCTCACTGTTATCGCGTGCGCACAAACAAACACTTCCAACCACTACAGTCTATCCTCATGCCACCTACTCACACCCTATACACTTGCCTCCTTTCTGGCTTCCGGGGGGACATATCTCCCCAAACCCAGGGCCGCAGCACATTCCCCACATAGTCTCTGCCTCCCTCTGAAACAGAATACCACTAACTAATTCCGTAATCCTTCATACGCCAGATACACATCCCTCTGATCCGTGCTACCCAACCCCTCTCCTTGGAGATCTCTGGAGACATGACGCGGTCTGTATCGTAATAAACTTCATTACATACCATGACTTGTTCATCGCTCACGCAACTTACTCTTCCTTCGGTCTGATGAAACCCTGGCTTGCTACGCCCCCTTGACACAGTATTCCCTGCCGCACTCTCTTTTAGCAAGGCCTTCCAAATCTTACCCACCACTCCTCAGCACCTTGGGGTAACACAGCTGGTGGAGGTTCGGACTCCTCCTGTTACTAAACACCGGCTCCTTTGTCCCGCTCCACTCTGCGCCTTCCCTACGCTGCTTTTTTTTTTTTTCTCCTTTGAAGTGTCACTCTGTCAGAATAATACGCCCACCCATCGACATCCAAGGTGGCTGTTATTCTAACCGACCGCAGGCCCTGCCACTGGCCTTGTCTTGACCACTTTGCTTCCTGGCTTCTCCATTTCCTTTCCACGACATCCAACTATATCTATGGGAGACTTCAACATCCCAATTGAACACCCCCACTATAGCTTCCAACAAAATCCTTTCATATGCTCCTCTTCAACCTCTCCCAATGGACCTCAGAAGCCACTCACAAGATGGACATCACTGGACCTCATCTTCACCCGCCCTCTGCCCCTCTCTGACATTCTAAATATCCACACCCTCATTTCCGACCACACATGCTTAACCTTCACCACCTATGTCTCCTCCCCACCTGGTTCTCCCGTCTCTTATCCAGTACGACCCCGTCCGTGAAATTACAAAAACCTACATACCAGCAGACCACTCTATCTGTACTTTTTGCACCTCTTTCCCTATCTCCTAATTCAAATGACCCAGACGCGAGCGCCATAACTTTCTACAACCATACAATTCAATACACCGCCATCGACTCAGTCGTCTATCCACACGCATACAGAACCCGCAAAATTCAACAGACAACCTGGCACACAGATCTACCAAAACAGCTGAGGCGTCGTTGACTCACTTCCACAAGCTAGAAATCGAACCGCCGTGGAAAGAAAAAACTCAATCCATTGAGGGACTTTTGCCTTTTTTACAAACACGTCTCTGCAGACATTTATGTCCGCCCACTCGGTGTCAGCAAACAGGATTATTTCACCACTCGTCTATCTCTACCCTGTCCCACAACCCACCAGACAAATTATCAAATCTGTCAACTTCTTCTCCATCCCACAAACCTTATCCCCATTACCTTCCTTTTTTCAGCAGATGACTTTGCCATTACTTCTTCCAGAAGATCACCTCACATCAGAGAAAGCTTCAGCCCGCAGTGTCGCCCACACCACCCTCCCTACCCTATGCAACCTGCTCTTCCCCCTTAACTTGCTTCCTCACGGGTTCACCCTCCATGACTAGCTATCCTCCATCTCACTGTCCCAAAATCCAACCTCACTAACTGTAGTCTTGATCCCCCCCCATGCCATCCCTACCTCATCCCAAGACCTCTCAGTGCTTCTATTCATCAAGACTCACCCATCTCTTCAACCTGATCAAAACCTCTGGAATTTCCCTTTCCACCTTTTAAACATGGCTACTATCTACTCCAATCCTAAAAAAAACAACCCTTGACCCCCTTTTCTCTGTTCACAACTATAGCCCCATCTCACTCCTGTACCTTTTATATTTCAACTCCCGAGCAGTCACGTACTCATCTTAGAGTCCTGCACTTACTCCAACTCTCTTCTTGACCACTACAATCGGGTTTTCGAACCCACACTCTACCGAAACCGCCCTAACCGCAAAGTCACTAATGACCTATGTTAACTGGGCTAAAGCTCATGGCCACTTACTCTGTGCTCCTCCTCTTAAACCTGTCCTCTGCATTTGACACTGTCGACCCATTCACTCCTGCCTACAAATCCTTCCTCCCATCGGCATCCACAGTCTTGCGCTCGGTCCGTGGATCTCCCTCGATACCTCTATGATTCGGACATTACAGGCATTATCATTCTCGTCCACCTCCTCCACCCGGTCCTATCTCTGTCGGTCGTCCCGCCAGAAGGTGTAGTCCTGGGCCCACTACTCTTCTCTAATCTAACCAACTCTTAGGCCTCGGTCAGCTCATAGCTCCAGCTATGGCTTCATTACCACCCTGTGTATGCTGATGATACCCAACTCTACATCTCCTGGCCCAGATGTGTCTAATTCTAGCTACTCTCCGCGATCCCTGACTGTCCTGTCGTCCGCATTTCTCCTTCTTTCTCATCACGGTCTCTTAAAACTAAATGTGGAGGAGAAACAGACATAATCATACTTTCCACCATCCAACTCTACCCATGCCCTGATCTCTCTATTACCAGTCAACGGCTCTACACTCTCTACCGATCCCGCACGTCCCCGCAGCCTCTAGGGGTTATACCTAGGACTAATGCTACTATCTTTCAAAACCACACATCGAAACCCTGACCTCTGACTGCCGCCTCCAACCTGAATAACATCTCTCGCCATACCTGCTCATTTCCTCCAACTAGACACTACTCAAAAATGCTGGTCCCATTGCTTGTCATCTTCCGCATAGACTCTGCAACATCCACTCTCGCAGTGGCCTACATCTAGCACCCTCGCTCCCATCCAAATCCATCTTAACTCTGGCTGCCCATCTTACCACTCATCTCCTGCCACTCTCTGCCTCCCTCTCTCTCTGCAATCCATTCACGGGCTACCCAATTTGCCCAGCGAAATTCATTTCAAGATACTAACCATGCACCCTACAAGGCCACTCCATTGACCTCTCCCCTACATATATCTCTGCTTACTTTCAAAACATTATCTACCCTCACGCACTCTAGCAGGTCTCCTCAAGGACCCTTCTCCTTTGCTCTCCCTTATCAGCTCATCATACAACCGCTCCAAGGACTTCTCCCGTGCTTCACCCACACTCTGGAACTCACTGGCCCCAACACAGTCAGACTCTCCGCTCACACTTTTAACCAGCTTCAAAAGCAACCTTGAAAACCCTTTCTTCAGCTTGCCTATAACCTTCACGTATAAACTTGTCCACTACTTCCTCCACAGACATGTTGCACTCCTCACTCATGTCTCTTTCGCCCCCTCCTTGTAGAACTTGAAGCCTCATCGCGGTAGGTTCCTCTCTCCCTCTGCTCGTTTGCAATTGTCATATCCCTTATCATCTGTACTCGTTTGATTATGTTAATGTATGTAACCTCCTCGAATGTACAGCGCCCTGGTAATCATGAGCGCTTTAAAATAAAAATAATAATAATTAATAATAAAAAACAATTAAATTACATTAAGTCCTATTTTGAGAAGTGATTAAAACTTTAAAGAAAAAACACTCATATGTGAGTGCCGTTGGATATTATATTGGCTTCTCATCGCATGAAATTATTCAGTTGGAGATTTCCTAACATAATCAATATGTTCAGGTAACTATTGTCTTATTTGTTTAAGAGCTTGTAAGATAAAGGTCTTTGGGCGACATGTATGATCGGGCTTTTTGCCTTGTTTTTGGGGTAACTTGCCACCTCCCGGCTGTTCCGAATCCACCCTGTCGGAGCAGGGATGCAGTGTTAGGCGCAGCATTCGCCACTTTCAGCTGCGCCCCTCATGATGGTGCGTGCAATGGGCGCGGTGTGGCCACGGTGTAGGCTTGACGGGGCGGGACGCTGCACACTCGAAGACCCCGAGGCTTGGAAGATCGCGGCTCACATAGCGCGGGAAATGCAGGCTTGCAGACTCCGTGGGGGGACAGCAAACTAGTTTATTTTGGTAAAATTTCTGAATTGCTCCTGTTGCGAGGCGGGCGGCGAAGTGAAGCAAGAAGCGGAAACATGAGAGGAAGCATACAGGAGATGCAAGAGAAAAAAAAAAAAAAATCTCGGCACTCAGCTTCTGTGCGATGGTGTATGATCCCAAAAAAACATTCTCAGAAAAAGAGTGCCAACTCAATAAATAAAAATATTTAAAAAAAAATCTCTTTCCAAAAATCTAGAACGGTGCAGTATCAAGAATTTAGGTTTATTGGAAATTGCTGGGAAATACAGTAATTCATCTGAAAGCTATTCTCATTGGTCGGCAGACAGAAACCGGCCAATATGAATAGGAGCGACAGTGAACCATTAGTAACCTATGGAGAACTATTGACCAAGTTGCAGAATTAAGGCGGGGGGACAGTTTCAAAATACAGTAAAAATTGCTGAAAAGAGATGATTGGCATGAGCTAGCGGGGGCTTGGCTATCCCACAGCCTATCAACGCGCGGAGCTCTTCTCCCATTGTAGTCTATGGAAGAGATGGGCGCAATTTGCAATCTCGGCTGCTCAGCGCTCAGTGCGGCATGGAAGTAGGAATGAAAAACAAATAATTTTTATTAGTTGTAAAACCATATCCTCTGAAAAAGAGTCTCAACCTTCTATAAACATAATCATCTCAAAATCCGAAAACCGCGGTTTTGTCGCCGAGACGGCGCTACATGGGAATTGGGATATAGAGAACTTGCCGGAAATTTACCAGTATTAAAATTCTGTAAGCTATTCTCATTGAGTCGGCAATTAAAACAAGCCAATCAGAATAGGAGCGACAAAGACCATTATAAGCTAGGGAGGAGAATTGACCAGTATCAGATAAGGAGGACCCAAAGATCCCATTATATCCTCTTGGGAGATGTTGTTTGACCAATCCAATTCATAGGAGGAAACTCAGTTCAAATACAGTAAATAATACTGATAGGAAAAGAGTCTGATTTGCTGAACTAGCGGGGGTTGGCTATATCTCAGCCAATCAGACGCAAGCTATTTCTTCCATTGTAGCTATGGAGAGTCGGAGCAATGCATTCTCGGCGCTCAGCGCGTTTGCGGCCTGCGCTTCATCACAATCAGCTCTTTTCTGGCTTTTTACTGTTTTTTGAACTTACCGCCTTTGAAATTATTGTTAACAGATTTCTCATATGGTTAGACATTTGGGCCCACTTGTTGCGACATATTAATGATTGGTGGTTTATGACTGACCAATCAGAAGAGCTTAAACTATTGTGTATTACTGTATTCGCCCGGCTCAATTATCTCTATTGCAATTTAACTTTGTAGCGCGGTCTCGGCGGACAAAGCTGTTGTTAGGGATTTAACTGATTTATTTTTAGATGAAGGTTTCAGCGCTTTTATTGATAATGTTTTCAATTAAATAAAAATGATTTTTTTTTTATTCAATACTCCATGCCGCCGGAGACTTACGTGCGCCGAGATTGCACTTGCGGCCGATCCTCTCCTGTAGGCATTACGCAATGGTGAGAAGTTGCTCGCAGCTCTGATTGGTCCCGACATAGCCAAGCCCCGCTAGATCAGCCATCAACTCTTTTCTGTATTTTTACTGTCTTCTTGAAACTGTCCCGCCTTGATTTGAGTGGTCTAAATAACTTCTCCATAGGATACTAATGGGTCTTTTGTACGCTCCTATTTGATTGGTCATTTCTCTCCCATAGTTTAATTGGGTTCTTGTCGCTACATATTCCTGATTCTGGCTGTTTTATGCCGGAACCACAATGAGAATTGGCCTTACAGAATTTGTATATTAAGTGTATTTCCCGCAAATTCTCTCTATGTTGACTAATTCCGATGGTAGCGCCGGTCCTGGCGACAAACGCGTTTGTCGGGATTGAATGATTTATGTTTAGAGTATGTTTGAGATTCTTTTTCAGAGATATAGTTTCACACTTATAAAAAATGTTTTTTTTTTATTCATACTCAATGCATCCGAACGTGCGTATTGAGAGCGAGATTGCATTGCCGCCCATCTCTCCATAGACTACAATGGGAGACAGTAGTTCGCGCTGGTGATTGGCTGGGTGATACGCCAAGCCCCCGTAGGCTTCAACAATCAGCTCTTTTATCAGATCTGTTACTGTATTTTGAACTGTCCCGCCTTTGATTCGGATTGGTCAATAGTTATCCCATTAGGTTTTATGTTACCTGTCGCTCCTTTCTGATTGGGACGCGTTTAGTAATAGCTTAATCGAGAAATTTGAAATTTACTGTAATTTCCGGACTATGTGTCCAATATCCTAAATGTCTTGATATTGCGCCTTCTAGATATTTTGGAAAGTGATTTTTATTATGTATCTTTTTTTTTTTTTTTTTTGAGGCTTTGAAAGCTCTTTTATGAGAATGTTTCCGCCCTCTATAATAGGCCGTTTTTTTATTCATACTCTTACGCTTCACGGACACTTTAATGATTCTCTGCTGTTCTACAGACCTGTCCTGCGCATCGGATACAATGTGCAGGCGAAGTCATAGCTCATGCGAGCATCTTGTTCCCCGCACTGCGAATTTCCCCGCACAGAGCCCCACACAACTGGCTGAAGGCGCAGGGAAAACTTTTCCACCGATGTATGAGCGCACCTATCGGATGGCGAATCTCTTTGGGCGCGCCGGACCTGCGTGAAATAAAGTTCCCACGCATTGGCCTAAACATGGCGACGGCGCGCGGCGGGACTGTTACTACGGAATGTTATGAGCGCGCCCTGGGGCCCGACCATAAATCAACAAGACAAATTTAGCCGGAAACCGGCGGAAAGGTGCGACCCCGACGTGAGCGAGATTCATACATGTCGCCCAAATGTTGTGGTGGTATGGGTAAACAAATAAAACCAGAGAAGTGAGAAATACCACCAGTCCACTTACAAAGCACCCTAATGTCTGAGAAAGTTTGATCTTATTATGCAGAGAAATGCTTTTCATCAGTTTTATTAGGTAGAGACTATTGATCAGTTAAAAAAAAAAAAAAAATACCGAAGAGGTATTTGGTTGAATATCAGGTCCACGCCTTCAGGGAGGTACAGTACAATATTCAAATCAGGGATTATTCTAATGAAGATCGCTTTCTATTTTAGGTCCTTAATTATTTAGCCAGAGCAAGAGAGGTTATAAAGAATTTCTCTCTCTCTGACTCTCTCTCTAAAACTCTCCCCGTGGAAGAATATGTGGTTTGTGCATCACTTGGACCCATTCAACTTAATGCTTCATCTCTATAAGGTTCTGCAGAGGTGTTTGAAGATTACATGAGAACTGGTGGGAAAACCCTGTGATACACTTATTTCAGGGGAACCATTCTAATAAACATGAATTGTAAAAAGCAAACAATCCCTGTAAAAATGCCAAGTTACACATTTAGGACAAAATTGAAAAGAGTATCATGAATGTATCATTGTCTTGATCCTGTAATTAAGTTACTTCTTCAAACAAAGCTTTTCCATAGTTCTAACAATCAAAGTAAATCACCATTTAAACAGAGCTAAGAAGAGGGACAAGATGGAAGACTTCAATAACAGGTTGCTCAACCAATGTTCTTTTAGAACACAGGACTGACTGTGAGATGTCAACTGTCTACATTTTCACCTGTTTTTTAGATTTATCGTTAAGCCTAACTGACATAAATAACATAGTCTGTTAACCGTCCTAGACAAAGTCAGCTAAGGCGTTTTCTCAGGATGTACATCTTCTTTGTGGTAATTTATTCTAAACTAAACACTACCTGAATGTATTAATCAATATGACAAAAAATATTTTTCACCATTTCATTACTAGTGATCTAGATATTCAGTGTGTGTATTAATAATATGTAGCCTGTAGCATCAAACATTCCCAAATGAACTATTTCATAGATTTTTTTCCAAGGTCTCAAAAAACAACATTAAATTCACTAAGCATGGAAGGTTTTGCATAATGTAAATACCTTATTCAACTTTTAAGGAGTATTCTATATGAATGTTTCTTTATTCAGTACATGCATGTCCATACATTAAAGGAATTGTCCAGTTCCTTAACATTTTCCTATCCTTTGTCAAGAAGGATGTGACACTTAAAAAATGCCGTTCCAATCCTATTTTCTGAATGTTTTTGACACATACAACTGTTTATGATGTTAATGTGAAGTTTATTTGACACTGACAAAAGTGTATTTGATTGTTTCAGGCAATAACAGTTGTTGTACTTGACATTTAATAGGATTTCTGTGTGTGGACACGAAAATTTTATTGAATAGGAAAAGGTTAAAAGTTAATATTAAGCTCTTGGGGCCCCATTAAAAGAAAGAAGCCTATACTCATCTTCCTCCAGTCCTCTGTTCCAGTGCTGCATCTTTCTAGTCTTATGTTTTCTTTCTTCTGCTTCCAAAGGTGTAAACCACTGCTGTAGCCCCTGATTGGATGCTTTAGCAATGGGCCTCTACTTACATCACTGTTCAGAGCTGTTCTCTTCTAAATAGTGACGTAAATTAGTATCATGTGACCGCTGCAGGCAATTCGTGAATAAAGCAGTGATTTTCCCATATGGAAGCAGAAGAAAGAAAACAAAAGACTAGATGCAGCACTGGAACAGAGGACCGGATTAAGGTGAGTATAGGTTTTTTCTTTTAATGGGGCCCCAAAAGATTAATATCATTTTTTTTCGAACTATTGTATACAACCACTTCAACCGCTGACCGACATTTCATGTACAGAAACGTCACAAAATTTGGGACAGTTTTTTTTTTGCAAAGTTTAGTAAGTCCGCTACATAGGTGGTGGGGGCCCCTAAATTTTTACAGTACACCCGTCCCCCAACCAGGGAACAAGCCAACTCCCATCCCTCGTTTTAAAAACCCCTGGACACTGCTGATCTAAATGAATAGGAAAGGTGCTATAAACCCACTACTCCTCCGATCAAATTCTTGCAATGAGATCAGTATGCCTTTTGGGTTTTTCCATGGGGGTGAACCAAATAAAGACTTCCAACCACCATGTAACTTACTAGTCATCCGCTTCAGGCAGGAAGTAATAAAACTGCCATTTTGGTACACCCTTGATAGTGAAGCGAGTGAAGAATAATCCCCCCAAGTCCCTAGAGGGTTTTTAACCTCTTCCTCCTCTAAAAAGGAAGGTTTTTATGGTCATTAGGACGGACTTGGTGTTGGCACCTTCGGGGAAGTGGGGGCCATTCCTCAAAGGGGCCCACTTAATAGCCAAAAATTCTGGTTCCCCACATATAATTCCTCTCTCGGGGGAAAATTTACAGGAAAAGGCAAAGGACAAAGATTAGCCCCAGCAGGCTGACCCCGAGACAAACCGCCCCTACTCCAAACTCAGAAGCATCCCCTCCACCCGAAGGTTTTGTAGGGTAAACTTGAACCACCCGGGGGTGCGACAAAAAACACTGCTTAAGTTTTCAAACGCCTCAAGGCCTGGGGGTTGCCACTTACTGATATTTCCCCTTTTTTTAGTCATATCAGTCAATGGCCGGACGCCACGGGAAAATTTTGAAAAATTTCCGATAAAAAATTACGAAACCTAGGAACCCGCTGAAAGGGTTTGGGAAAAGGGGACGAACCCAATCAAGAATTCCGGGACCCCCCCGGGACCCAACGAAATGGTTAGGCTTTTTAAAATATATCCCAGGAAAGGTCCCTCTTGAACACCGAAAACACATTTCCAATTTTGAAAATTTTTAACTTTTTGACCAAAAAATTGCAAACCCCCGCACATGTTTTACGGCGAAGCCCATCCGCGAGTAAATAAAAATGCCCATCCAGAAAACGACCAAAAACGCCCAATAAGTTCCCGGAAAACATATTTCCAAGGTTCTGGAAGACACGGGAGCATTGCATAACCCAAAAGGCATAAAAAGGTATTCAAAATGACCTTCCGGGTAAATAAAGCTGTCTTCCATTCTCCCCCTTTTAATCCAAATAAGGTTTTAAACCCCCTCTCGGGTCCAATTTTTGAAAACCCACTTGGCTCCCTGAATCGATTAAACGAGGGGAAATTTAAAAGGGTTAAAGGTTTTGGGTTTTTTCCCCGTTACCTTGTTAGCCCCCGTATCAATACATGGACAAGGCTACCATCTTTTTTCTTAATAAAAAAGAACCCCGCACCCAAGGGGACAAAAGGTCGGATATGCCCCTTTCTGTAAACTTTTGTATATACGCTTCATAGCAATTTTTCTGGCCCTGACAGTTTGATACCCTGCCCTTGGGGAAAATCTCCCCCCGGGCAATAGTTCAATACACAACATGGGGCCCCTATGCGGGGGCAACTGTCAGATGATTTTTGGAAAAACCAAAAATAAGTAAACAAAAAAGGGGCAGAACTGCTCTACCCCAAATTTTACCAAGAATGACTGGGAGACTTTATTAAACACACTTTTACCCCCTTACTAGTTCCCAACTTCCATCAATCACGGGGTTTGTGTTTTTGAGCCAGGGCAGCCCTAACACCACATCCGCAGGTAAGCCCTCCATGATAAAAGAGTACACACCCCGATGCTAGACCCTCCCCAACTCAAGCTCAGGAGTGCATGTTGGATCCAAACCCTTGTGCAACGGGGGTAGAACATGCAACTACCTCACTGAATCTGAAAAACCCCCGGGGGAAGGCCCAAAGCTTAACAAATGATGCAGCCCCGAAATTAGGGGCCGCTCCCACCAAAAGGCACCCCCCAGAACCAGACAGGGAAAGATAGAAATCTTAATGGAAGAATAATTTTTTCGACAACCATGGAAATCCTGTTCGCCGGGGCCCTTCCCACGATCACCTAGGCGTTGGAGTTTCCGGCGGGGCCCTTTTTCTTGGGAAACTCACGGATGAGGGACCTTCCCCGCCGCAGTAATGCAGGGCCCCCTGAGGGGGGGGCGAGGTGCCCGCGGCCTTGACGTGCCCGCAGAAGACCCCCCTATCTGCAGGGCTCCTCCAAGGGCTCCCCGCTCCGTTTTTCGGGGGTGGTGACAGAACGGACCCGGGGGGAAAGGGGGGCAAGGGGAAGTGATTCTCCGACCTCTCCCAAAAAACCTCTGTCCAACTGAAAACGCCAGAGCCATGGCTATCCAGCGTGCCAGGGCTTGGGTACGCCACCAACAATCCTTCACATGGTCGCTACCCCCAAATCTAAAGCACCAAGGGCGGGGTCAACCCCCCTAAAGGAACACACCAACCCGCCGGAATTTGACAATTTTACCTTCAAATGCCTCTTGCCCTTTTTTAACGAGGTGAGCAGTCTGGGGCCACTGCCCCCTATCGGAGTCGAAAAAAAGTAACCCCAAGGATTCAAAAAATTGGTCCACAGAAGAGACTCCGCGAGTCGGGGAATAAAGAGAACGCCCACTCCTGAGGGGACCCTTTGGAAAAGGGATAAAAAATTCCCACTCTCTGCCCCTAAACCCCGAGGACGTGGGTGGAGACAAAAAAACCTCAACCCCCTTAAACGTTTGAAACCCCCCCTGCCCCGAGAATTATCGGGTAATGGATAGGGGGTTCCCCAACGGGGAAAAAGGGATGCCGGAGGACCCTGGGGCTGAGGGAACCCTGGGGGTCTCCGCTGCTGAAATCTCAGTGAAAGATCCGGACCAACGGGTGAGCCCCTGATCTGCTTTTACCAATGCAGTCATGGGGGTTTTAGTGCTTGGGGAGCATAAAAAGTCGGCCTTTGTACCACTTCAAGGAGTTCGTGGGCCCTGACTGCCACCCACCCACTGTCCCTGCCACTTGCGTGCTGCCCTAGATGGCAGACCCCCCGGACACAGTCCCTTTCGGCTAAGTGCAGGGCCGTCAGGAAAACGCATGGTCAAACGGTCCGAGTCGGTAAAGGTCAATAACGCCAAAGCCACAAACAGAATCCAAGAATAAACAGGAAAAAAGCCGAGGGCATAAAAAGCGGGGAACGAGTACAAAACAAGTCCAAAACGAATAAAGCAAGGAGGCAATAACAAGGAAACAAATAAAACCCACAAGAAACAAAAGGGGAAAAATATCACAGGCAAAGTCTGAGAGGACTGAGCCAGTTTTTAAAAATTTTCCTGGACACCGCCCCAGCACTGGTTTGGTCGGTGTCCCCCCCCTCTGATTGGCCTGACCCCAACACCCCCTTTGGGAGAGGCTGCAAGCTGTCACTCCTGAGCTCCACAGCCGCACCCCTCCCAGGGCGTCGGGCCAGAGCAGAGGGATTAACCCTTCCTGGGCGTTGTCGCACAAAAAGAAGGCACCTGCCTGGACGTAGACGTGAGCGAAAAGTCATCCTGCACCCCCCCTGGCCCCAACCCCGCCCAAAGAAACCGATACAATTGGGAAAAAAAAAAAAGTCGGGCCTTCTACATCCCCGGCATAAGGGTCTTTGTCCATCTCATACTCCCCACATGCCCCGGGCCTGTGCTGCAGAAAGTATAACGCTTGTTCCAGTAAAAAAAGACACAATGGTTTATGTGACAAGGGGATTGTCCTACTCACCATTTTGGTTGCATCTTCAAAACTGTCAAGGATTTTGCAGAGATCCTTAACCTAGCTCCACTCTCTATTGCTCAACACCCCGATGTCCGCACCACTGCTTGTGAGGCCATGCGACACTTCATACTGCTTAATGGCATTATGCTGCTGCCACAATCGCTAGAGCATGTGGCAGTTGGAATTCCAGCATGTTGCCATGTCAACAATGAGACGGTTGGCGGGGAGGTCCAGATGATGCTGCAACGCAGCCAGTCATGCAGAAGCAGGGTGTGAACGCCAGAAGTGTGAGCTAAGACTTCGAGCCTTCCTCAGCAGACAGCCAAGAACCGGGTAGCACTTGAGAAATTTCTGCACAACCAGGTTCATGATGTAAATCTACTGATCCTAAGGGTGAAAAGGAGATTTCTCCCATTGTCGCACACCACATTGCCTGGCAGCAGGTTCTTAGCAACCAGCCCCTGGTCAGTCTCGGTGCAGAGCCGTCCACAGCTCTTGATCTGTGTGTTGATGGTCTCCAAGACACAATCATTTCGGAACGGCCTGGTTTCTCTTCTCACGTGATGCTACCCATGGAGGTTGAGGATCAGGACTCTGCACCATCCCTGCATTGTAGAAGACAGTCGGCCGAGACCCATCACCAGAGGCACTGTCATCCACCAAACTCACCCAGTGAGTAGTAAGTGAGATGTAACGCCCTTGATCATGCTAACTAGTCCATGTGTTTGTAGTGACATGGACTTTGGTGATGTGCCAACGCACTGGAGATCTTTTCTGCAATGTGGCGGGCCAGGGCAGAGACAGCTTTTCTGGCAAAGTTATGCCTGCTCGGCATCTGATATTAGGGGCATGCCAGGGTCATAACGTGGCAGAACCCATCTGTGTCCACCAAGCGGAAAGGCAACATTTCCAAGGCAAACAGCCTGGAAATGCCAACATTCAGGCTTTTGGCTTTGGGATCGTTGGTGTGAAAGCATTTTTTTCTGCTTCCACAACTTGTACATAGAAGGCTGGCTTCACAGGTCCTGGACCTCTTCAACGGTGAAAACCTATTAGCTGTGTTCCCACTGCCACCACTGACCATGGCTGGCGGATTAAAGTCAGTGGACTTGTGCGATCACCCTCTCCCTTTCTGAGGCTGGACCCGCACTGAGACCACCCCATCATCCTCCTCCTGCTCCTCCACTGATGATGCGCTTGCCAGCTGCTGCTGACAAGACCATGTTGGATCCGCAATGTTATCATCATCCTCACAGGTGACTTCCTGTTCCTGACAGTCTACATCCTCAAGCTGTGGGCTAGAAACCACAGGCACTGCAAAGCACCGCTGACCGCTCGATATTTCTGCCGATGGACGGGCTTCCTTCTCCTCCTCTGAGGGCATCAGCGATTGGACATCACAGCAGCCATAATCATCCTCTTTGGCCTCTTAATCTTTTGAAATGCCTTCTGACCCAAACCGCATTGTGTCATTAAAGAGGTCTTCAGAATATGCATTATCGACAGTGATCTGTAAATTGGGTGACATTTGGGCTGTGTTTGCTTCAGGTTGAACTGATGATGATGACGATGATGATGACGACATTCGTGGTCGTGACTGAGAGGATGAGGATGTAAAACCACTCGATACAGGTTGTGTTAACCACTGAAGAACAGATTGCCTCCATATCTTTGGCACATTACAAATTGTCGGTGTAGGCTCTGACTGTGCCAAAGTTTGGAGTGCGACTGTTCATACATTTATAGAACAGGATTATGACAGCTTTTTGTCACAAAGAACGGCAAAATACTGGCACAGTCCCATTCATACATGTCACCCAAGGTGTCTATCTTGCTACATTTCGGGGGAAGACATGCCTCCTTTGTCAAGTTTGGAAATGTTTAACAAATAATGTCGAAAAGTTACCTATAATGGAAGTTCAATGAAGGAACCACAGGTTTTTCCTATGAATGATATTTTACTCCTCTCGCTATGCCATTGTTATGTTAAAGATCTTATATGGATGTTGCAAGAAAGTAAATCTCCATTTGAAATATATCGGTTGAAGGAATTTTCATATAATGTATTAGTGTTTGTGTGGCTTCGATTATTTTATTAAGACTGACTGTTTAAAATAGGTTTGGGGAACCTATAGGAAGCCGTGTGTTGCCTGTGATTTCTATATCTGGATATTGTAGCAGCTCTCTACAGTATAGTATGTTACTACATGTTCTGTATAAACTAGAAAAAGTCCTCTGGCTTCATATATAGAATCGTATCTTTATTATTATTATTATTATTATTATTTATTATGGAAAATGTAGTCATGAAAACGTAGACGCGTTTCGGGTATGACAACCCTTATTTATGGTGTGCATACACATAATACATTATTTCATACCCGAAATACGTCGGCATTTTCATGACTCTTGCTGATATGCTATTTTAAAGAAATTTAATAAAGAATATACGTTTTTATATATGAAGCCAGAGGACTTTTTCTAGTTTGTATGTATACACAGCCCAAAGAATTCATGGGCTTTCTCCAGGCTTCGACTTTTGGGCACACACTCTGAAATAATTGCTTGAGGATAGAGAGGATACTGCTTCTGTGACGTTTGTAGGGGAGATCTCTTTGCATTGCAATACTACATGTTCTGTGCTGCTTTTTACATGTGCTTAGGATCAGCTGTTTTTTGGGCACTAGGCGAGGGAAGCCCCATTCTTTTTTTTCTGCCATAGTCTATATAAAGTACATGACCAAAGAAGCTCCTATCCTCGAAAAAAAAAAAACTTGATTTACAGCTTTAAACAGCTCTTTTTGGCTTTTATGTATGAGGGCCTGCTTTATGTATATTAGTTATCTGCTGAATTTTTCTCTAGTCTCTGTTTTGCATGGTGTTGGATTAACAAGGCCATTTACTCTCCTTCCTGACTAGGTACATTTTCTTTAGTTTGAATGTTAAAACGCTTTCTTGCACTTGGTTATTCTACTAGTTTTTTTACCTGTATGTCACTTTTACATTAGATGTTTTTTTTTTCATTACGGTCATTTATATCTTGGTTATTTTTAAGTTTTAGGGTCATCGGGGGTAAGTCTAAAAGTTGTGGTTTGGGCTGTTAGCATTTATTTTCATTTAATAATATTTTCAGAATAAATATAAAGAAATATATCCCTCCCCGAATGATACACTTTATATAATCCAAAGCACAGTATTACCAATAATTCCAGTAAGACTAAATATCACCACACCATGACCACATACCACCATTTATTATTATTTATTTTTAAGTGCCATTAATTACAGGGCTCTATTAAACAAGTGAATGTGGAAGAAAGTCTGATATATTAAGGTATCCAGAGATAAAGGCAGAGATATTTAGAGGGGGGACAAGTTATGGAGAGTCTTGTATGTCACGGTAGTAACTTGAACTGAATTTGCTAGGGAATGGGTAGCCAGTGAAGAGATTGGGAGAGAGGAGAGGCCGAGAAGGAGCGAGGAGAGAGGTGAATAAGACGAGCAGTGGAGTCGAGGATGGAGTAAGAGTGCAAGGAGGCTGAAGAGAAGTATGTTGCAGTAGTCTAGGTGGGAGATGATAAGAGCATGGACTAGAATTTTTGTAGTACTGAAGTTTAGGAAGTTAAGGAGAAATATTTTAAGGTTGTGGCGACAGGCAGAGATAAGGACTTGAATGTGTGGCTTAAAGGACAAAGAGGAGTGCATTAGACATAGTGGCCACCACGTATAATCACATAGTGATTGCATAATACACCATACCATTACTGAATATAAATCATTATACTACGACCATTTTTGCCACCATACATTGACCATATAGTTATAAATACCAATTGTACAAGGCGCTCTACAGTTGGTATAAGGTTATGTCTATACAACACAGGAATACCGTCAGATTTTCGGCAGTTTTAGTATTTTGAAACTACTGAAAATCCAACGGTACACTGTGCTGCATAGACAACAATGAAAAACCCGTGCTGTAGTCAATACAGCATGGGTTTTTTACCATCACATTAGAAATCTGATGGAATATGCAACATGTTGTATATTCTACCGAATTCTGCTTAGATTTGCCGTCGGCCTAGGTACTCTTTAACTGTTATGTATTCTGACTGTGAATACGGTTTTCATGTTTCTTGCATAGTCTGCAGGATGATGATACTCTGCAGACAAGCTGTGCAGAAGCAGTATATCCCTTAAATGTAGTATGGTTACTACATGGTGATATTTTTGGTTCTATTGTTGTGGTAAAATATATTTGTCCTGGCTAAAAAGCAAGTCCGCGTCAGTTCTTGACCATGTGATTAGGTGTTATTTTTAACTTATTTTCCATCTAATGCTGGTTTCTTGAGATTTATTAGTGAGTTTTACATATTAAAAGGGTGGTACAAAGTAAAGCAGAATCTGTCACAACACAAATGGCATGCCGCTATTTCTTGGCTATTGTTATTCTATGAGGGCTGGAGAGGTTTGTGTGCCAGGGCTGATTTTTGGTCCCAGTCTGGCGCTGTATATATGCCCCTCCATTAGGCAGGTAGTTATATAGGCCCACCATTAAGTGGGTTGGTAGATAGTTATAGAGGCCCCACAGTAGTTAGTTAGTTATATAGTCCCCAGTAGGTACATATATAGGCCCCTGTAGGAAGTTATATAGGCCTTTTATATGTAGGTATATAGACACCATGAGGGTAGGTACCTAGACCCCTTGCAGGTAGTTATTCAACCCCCTATACGTAGATTTATAGGCTCCCCTGTAGTTAGTTGTATAGGCCTCCTGTAGGTCAGTATATAGAACCTCTGTAGATAAATACATAGACCCCTGTAGGTAGGTAAACCCCCTGTAGGTTTATAGGTACCCTGTATGTGTGGTATGTATACAGAGTAAGGGCATGACATCATCACCCTGCCTATGCCAAGACAGTGGTTCCAGCATCTCCTAGGCCAAAAGACTAAACATTTTTAAATAATTGCCTATCCCTTAACCCCATCACTGGGCATTGAGCTCTTTATCTCTCTGCCACCACCAACCTCTTCCCCACTATCAATGCCTTCCTTAATAAACCAACCCAACCAAATTACAGGTCTCCTACTCCCACCTGCTAACACTCTCTCTGCTCCTCCTGGTGGCTGGGGACATATCCCCTAACCCAGGGTCGTCTCAACACACTCCCACTATTGTTTCTCCCTTTCCTAATGTATTTGCCACTAAGAAATCCTTTAATCCATCAAACTTAAAACCTATTCCATTGACCCCTGCACACCCTATTTCTCTCTCCAAAGCTTTCTGGAACGCACGGTCTGCATGCAACAAACTCTTCTCCATACACAACCTCTTTATATCACGTAACTTATCATGTCTTGGTCTGACAGAAACCTGGATTACACCATCTGGTACAGCTTCCAAAACTGCACTCTCTTTCAGTGGCCTTTAATTTACCCATGCTGCCCGCCCCAGTAACAAGTATGAAGGAAGTATCAGCCTTCTCCTGTTTCTTTGTCCTTACTCCACCTCTACCTTCCCTCATACTCCCTTCCTTCAAGGTGCACTCTGTCCGCATTTACTCCCTCTCTAATCTCCAATTGGCCATCGTCTACTGACTGCCAGGGTCTGCCACTGCCTTCCTCAACGACTTTGTCTCCTGGCTTCTCCACTTTCTTTCCACTGATTTCACCACTATTTTCATGGGAGACTTCAATATCCTCTCGACACATCACATTCTGCTGCAACAAACTCCTTTCACTGTCCTCTTCCTTTAGCCTCTCACAGTAGACGTTTAGAGCCACTCACAAAGACCTCATCTTCACCCACCTCTGCCCCTTATTTAACTTTTCTCTACCCATATCTGACCACAATCTGCTTACCATCTTCACCCTCTTTCCACCACCTACCTCTCCTATCTCAAATCTTGTGCAACCCGTCAGGAGCCTTTAAGACCTCAACCTTCACACTCTCTCTGACTCTCTTGCACCTCTTTCTATTATATCCTCATTTGATGACTTAGATGCAGCCACCTCTTTTTACAACAACACAATCACATCCATTCTCGATACAGTCGGCCCCCTTACGCACAACAGAACCCAAAAAATCAACAGACAACCCTGGCACAGAGATTCAACTGGGAAGCTGAGGCGAGCTTTCAGATTTGCTGAATACCGCTGGAAGAAAACCCACTCCACTGACGACCTTGCCTCATACAAGCAATCACTGCACATTTAAGTCTGCTCTCACCTCCACCAAACAGGATTATTTTATCACTGTCATATCCTCTCTGTCTCACAATCATAGACAATTATGAAACATCTTCAACTCTCTCCTTCATCCCTCAGCACACCCTCCCCATCTCTCCTCTCAGCAGATGATTTTGCCACTCACTTCCTAAATAATATAAACCTCATCAGAGAAAACTTCACCCCACAGTCAGCAGCACCCACCTCTATACTTGCATAGTCCCCACCACCCACTCCTATATCTGCACAGTCCCCAATTCCAACCTCTATACCTGCACAGTTCCCACCACCCACCTCTATACTTGCACAATGTTCTTCTCCCTTAACCTGCTTCTCCACTGTTACTCTTGACAAGCCTTCCTCTCTACAGTCCAAATCTAACCTCACTAGCTGTTATCTTGATCCATTGCCATCCCACCTCATCCAAGACCTTAGTGCTGTTATTATCCCAGCCATCACCTATCTTTACAATCTATCGTTAACCACTGGAATCATCCCTTCCTCCTTTGAACATGCTACCATCACACCTATCCTTAAAAAAACATCTCTTAGCCCATCCATTCTGTTCAACTATTGCCCCATCTCACTGGTTCCATTTGCCTCTAAATACCTTGAACAGCACGTCTTTCTTGAACTGTCCTCCCATCTCTCCTCCAACTCTCTTCTTGACCCGCTGCAATCTGGTTTCTGATCCCACCACTCTATTGAAACCACCCTAACCAAAGTCACCAATGACCTAGTAACTGCTAAAGACTCATGCCACTACTGTGTCCTTTTCTTAAACCTGTCCTCTGCCTATGACACTGTAGACCATTCCCTCCTGCTACAAATCCTCTCATCCCTCGGAATCATGGACTTAACTTCGATACTACAGAAATGCTTGTCTATGCTCTTGTCATCTCCTAATTAGACTACTGCAACATCCTTCTCTGTGGCCTCTCGTCTAGCACTCTTGCTCACCTCAAAACCATTCACAACTCTGCTTCCTGTCTTATCCACCTCTTTCCTCATTACTCCTCTACCTCTCCCCTCTACCAATCCCTTTACTGGCTAACCATTGTCCAACAAATCCAGTTCAAATTAATAACCATGACCTATAGGACCATACATAGCCTATTCCCTCCATACATCTCTGCTTTAATCTCTAGATACCTCCCCTCGTGCAATCTCTGCTCTTCACAGGACCTTCCCTACTCTCCTCTTATCAGCTCATCACACACCCATCTCCAAGACTTCTCTTTTGCTCAATTCGTCATTTCCCTCAATGATGTCATGTGACTCTTTAGTGTTGCAAGGTCTCAGGTGTGAATGGAAAGCAGGTGTGTTAAATTTACTTTTATTGCTCTCTCACTCTTTCATACTGGTTACTGTAAGTTCAACATGGTACCTCATGACAAGGAACGCTCCTGAGGATCTGAAAAAAAGAATTGTTGCTCTACATAAAGCTGACCTATATTATAAGAAGATTGCCAGCATCCTGAAACTAAACTGCAGCACAGTGGCAAAGACCATACAAAGGTTTAACAACAGAGGTTCCATTCAGAACAGACCTTTTCATGGTTGACAAAAGAAGTTGAGTGCACGTGCTCAACATCATATTCAGAAATTGTCTTTTTAAAATAGACGTATGAGTGCTGCTAGTATTGCTGCAGAGGTTAAAGGGGTGTTCCAGTGAGACAGCAGTCAGTTGGCAGAAGCATGAGTATAATCACAAATTCTGGAGGTGGCAGCAACATCATGAGCCCACAGAGTGGCAGAATGACAAATTCTAGAGGTGGCAGCAACATCAGGAGCCCACAGGGTGGCACAATGACAAATTCTGGAGGTGGCAGCAAAATCAGGAGCCCACAGAGTGGCACAATGACAAATTCTGGAGGTGGCAGCCACATCAGGAGCCCACAGAGTGGCAGAATGACAAATTCTAGAGGTGGCAGCAACATCAGGAGCCCACAGGGTGGCACAATGACAAATTCTGGAGGTGGCAGCAAAATCAGGAGCCCACAGAGTGGCACAATGACAAATTCTGGAGGTGGCAGCCACATCAGGAGCCCACAGGGTGGCAGAATGATGCAATGTGGAGGTGATGGCAGCAGCAGCATGAGGTCAGATAGTGGCACAATGACAAATTCTGGAGGTGGCAGCAACATGGTAGGCCACAGAGTGGCATAATGACAGAGTGTGGAGGTGGCGGTAGCAGCAGCAGCATCAGCAGCAGCAGCATGAGGTCAGAGAGTGGCACAATGACAGAGTGTGGAGGTGGGTGGCAATTCCAGTCCCTGGTAAAGATGGTGGGAGGCAGATGGAGCAACTGGCAGCAGATGTGTGGCATCAGGCGGGTGGCAGCATCAGAATAGTGGTCGTAAAGGACATGTACTGGCCCTGACTGTAGTTACAGCTCCACATGTCCATGCTGGTGTGCCTCCTGGAAGACACCGATAGTCTCAAGGACTGACCCACCTTCTGTTCTAAATATTTCTGCAGGGCTGGTACTGCTTTTTTTGAAAAGAAATAATGGCTTGAGCTCTCCACCTCGGCCTGACATAAGCCATTAGTTCTCTGAATGGTTCAGAGTCCACCACTTGGAAAGGGAGGGACTGCAGTACCAACAACTTGGACAGGAGCACGGTCAGCTTCTGCACCTTAGGATGGTTGGACACATATTGTTGTCTCTTGGCAATCGCCTCGTTGAACGACTGCTGGCACCATGAGTGGCGAGGAGCAGGAGCATCTGGATCAGGAGATGATGGCCAAGACAAACAGCTCCTTCGGCAGAAGTGGTGGAGCCTTGACTGGCTGAAATGGCATGCGTGCCACTGGCTGCTGTTGCTGCGGCGGCAGGGTGGACCACCACATCTGAGACACATTTCTCCCAGGCCACTGCATGGTGACGCTGCATGTGTTGACGCAGGACCGTGTTGCCAACGTTATCTCCCTGGCCACACCTCACTTTCTGCCCACAGATTCTACATATACCCATATACGGCTCCTCCGGTGTCTTAGCAAAAAACTGCCACACCGGCGAGTAGGTGATTTTACAGCCAATGCTCCGCACTGAGTGACTACTAACACCGATGCCTCACTGAGCCCCTGTGCCGCTACTTTCTTGGACCTGCGAAGCGGGTTTTCTACCCCGTGGCCGTTTGGCTCCCGACCGCATGCTGCCACCCTGTGATCACAGCCAATACCGACTTGCTGGCTGTGCCGCTGCCGGCGCAAGTGCCCTCTTTTCTGACAATGAGTTAAAGCCCTTGCTTCACCGGCCCCCCAAGTCGATCAGCTACGTCTCTCGTTTTGTGTTCGCCCGTCTCTGCTATTCTCCTAAAGGGGTCTCGTATGCAGACCCTTTTGCTTGCAACAAAACCCTCCGTGCCACTCTCAAATCACTACTTTCCGCCTACTGCAAGAAGCTGCGGAGTTCCCCACTTTTGTGACAAGAGTGCTGACGTCCTCAAAGAGTTCTTCCTCCTGTATAGTGGCGCTGACCCGCCCAGTGTGATTCTGGCTGGGGGAAATCGAAGGGGGACAGGGCGGGTTGAGGCAGGTGAGGCGTGACCCGTCCCAGGCCATCCCAACAAAGGGTTGGTTGCGTTCCCACCGACTCTTGGCTGGGGTTGTCAGATGTATTGGGAGGAGTGGATGCCTAGTAACCAATCAAGAAATTTGGGGTTTGCTGGTCAACACACTCCGCTAGAGACACCGGCATTTTTGGCCTCACAGTCCCCCCGCTGCGAGCCCCCTTTCTGTGCTCCCTGTGCCTGCTCCAGGAAGTTTGTGCCACTCCCACTCGCATGTGAGGGCCTGCCCCCTCTCTGTCTAAATACTTTTTGATAAAAAAAATTAAAATTTAAAGCCTTGGGTATAAAATACTGTACAGAAAAACCCAGATGTAAATAGAGTATAGGGACCAAAAAATACAGAAAATCTGTACTTGGTAAAAAATTCCCGCCAATTTCAAGAAGCTAAATTAAGCCCCCTGTGTATGAAATTTTGTAAAAAAAACAAATGAAAATTATTTGTATAGGGACAAAAAAGTAAAGACCCCTGTAATTTTGTCAAATTACCCCCCAATCAAGAAGTAGATTTAGCCCTTGTGTATGGAATATCTACAGAAAAACGATGTTTAAATTTTGGCTTTAAAAAGGGGCAAAAAAAGTAAAAAACCCCGTATTTTTTTTCAATTTTCCCCCTCAAAAAGTTAAATTAAGCCTTTGTATGAAATACCCTACGAAAAACCAGATGTAAATAGGCGTATATGGGGCAAAATAAAAAAAAGACACCCTTTATTTTAAGAAATTAAACCCCCAATCAAGGGTTAAACCCTTTGGGATTAAATACCTACAGAAAACCAGATGTAATTGAGGCATATATGGGGCAGAAGTACACCCCCCCCTGGATTTTGGGGAATCCCCCCAAACTACAAGAAAATAAAACGGGTTTAAATAAAAAGTTGTAAATGCACCATTTTTATGGTTTTCCCCCCCGCGCTGATAAAATGAGTTTTTTTATAATATGTTCAATATGTGCTGCAGCAGCGAGATGCTTTTGGGAGGACAGAAATGAAAAATGTGAGGATTTTAAAATGGGTCCGTATTTTAGGGCTGTGTGTCACAGAAGCCCCCCGATCACTATTGGCTTCATGTCTGCATGTATTGAGGGTTTCCTTTCTTCCTCCCAGGTTCCGCCCTTGTAATGCCATGTCCTCACGGCCATTTTGCCAATAAAAAGACGCTTCATTCCCGCGAATCACCCTATACTTCGGCTTCGTGTAGAAACAAAGTTTTCCTGAAATTCTAAACGAATTCCATTTCATTAGAATCGATTCCCCATCTCTACTTGCTGGTATTAGAATGTTTAAACTAGGCGTCAATCATTTGCCATTTTCCCATTTAAAAGTAACGGCCTTTCCTGGTCTTTTCACCTCCTTATAAAGCTGAGTTTTATTGCTATTTGTTTTATTAAATTAAGTTTTAATCACATTTACACATTTCACTAATATGTAAATTTCTGAGACTTCAGTGTCACGAGCACCGAGGCGAATATTTTTCTACCGTTACATTGCAAACCCCAGCACATTCTTTGAGTATTGTGCCTCTTTTGTTTGCATAACACCCATAGGTGATCTCACGTTAATAAGTCTTTCTTTGTCCTGTACTTGTTACACGAGGAAAGCAGCGCTCTGTTTTTTTATTTTTTATTTTTTATTTCCAAAGAATCAGAATAGAAATTGCAAAGTAATATACATTAAAAATAGAACAACAAAAAAAATGAAAAACTAATGGGTGGAAACAGCAGTCAGTGCTTATGGCAGAAATGTAAAAACTCATCTGAATGAAGTGTGATTTACATATAGAGGAACAAAGCTAAAAACAGCACTTACACCTGAAAAGAAGAAGACAAGTTGCAGTGGGTTTACAGAATTATACAATGTGGAGTATTGGAAGAAAATTATATTTAGGGGTGAATCACCATTTAGTATTGGCCAAAGAGATGATAGCGGAACTTTGGTCTGGCACCATTCCAACAGACGTATGGTGCAACATATATGAGTGCGACTGGGCTAGGTTTCTGGTGTGATTTTCAGCCAAAAAACCTGCTGTAGCCGTGTTCTATAAATATATGAACAGGCTCACGTCCAAATTGGGAAAATCTGCACCACAGCACTTTTAAAGGGTGTCAAGTTTGCGAGGGGCATGTCATGCCAGAATTGTACAAATGCTCCAAAGTTTGGCGGAAAATGTACAAAAAATGCCAAAGTTTGGCGCATTACTGTCATGCAAGTCCATACCAATTTGAAAATGGTATGGCTGAGACAAATTTTGCTGAAGAACGGGACAGATGTATAAAGTGGGGAGAGAAACTTTCATATTATGCCGCCTTTAACTCCTCAAAGTTTTTGAGCGATTGCGTTGGCATCGAGATCGAGGTATCGATAGCGCCGCTATGAAAAAGGGTTTTTTGATAGGAGCATCAAATTATGAGCGATTACCATTAAAGTCTTGGGAGAGCAAAAAACACCTTATTTTACCCCAACAAGGTGGAGAAGCTGAAATTAAAATCCACAAAGTCAAAAGGATAGTGCTAATTTAGGCAACACACTTTGGTTTAAAAGTCAAAAAAAAAGTGACACACCATTCACTATCCCCGTCTTGTCACGCATGACCCCCTTAAACCTGTCACCCACAAATTAAAAAGTGCCCGAAGGCAGTTGATTTGAACCATCTGTTACTTGAACTGGACATTGAAATTTCCCTGTCCCGGAAGCAGCATAAGCCCCAAACCGCATGACCCAGATTTAAAAAAATGCCCCAAAAGGGGTCTTCAACCCCATTTTAGTTTATGGGGCATTGACTATCCTGTCCTGGACCCAGTTGCCATTTAAAACCCGTCTGACCCCAGATTAAAAAAGTGCCGGGAAAAGGGTTGTTATGTTGGTTGTTTTGTTTTGTTTACACGGGGATTTTTTGACCTTTCAATTCACCTGTGGTGACTATGAATTGCTGTTTTAAGATTTCGTGGAAGTGCGTCAATGAACAAAGCTGGGTGCGCAAAAGTCAAAAACAGAATGTTATGTTTTGGGATAATAAACGTATTTTTTGCCCCTTTAATTCACCTGTGGGAATATAAAATTGCTTTTTTAAGATTTCGGGATGCTGCGTCAAGAAAAAAGGGGGTGTGCAAAAGTCAAAAAACACGAATGTTATTTTTTTGGTATAAAAAAAGGTTTTTTTTGACCTTTAATTCCCTGGGTGAATATAAAATTTGCTGTTTAGTTTTTCGGGGGATGCTGCGTCAATAAAAAAAAGCTGGGTGCGCAAAAAGTCAAAAAACACGTAACTGTTATGTTTTGTATAAAAACCGGTTTTTTTGGAACAAAAAACCTGTGTGTAAAGGGGTTGGGTTTATTTAAACTGAAGGTGGTAATAAATCCGGGTGTAAAAAATTAAAAGAACACATATCTGAAAGGTATCAAAAAAAAAAAGTGGGGTTTTTCACCCAAAAAAAGGACCTGCAGTTCCTAGAAAAAAATTTGTATCCAAAAATTTAAATTCGGGGCCCCAAAAACCCGGGAAAAAATTTTTAATAGCAAATGTTAAAAATAAAGTTTCACTACAATGTCTACATAAGTTTGGTGAACTTTACCCCGGGCAAGATAGGCGCGGGCCGGGGGTTTCCCCCCCGTTTTAAGGGAAGCGCAAAATTTTTTAACAAAAAATCCCTTTTAAATAACTTGGGGGATGAAATTAGGGTTTTTGGGGCAGAAAGAAAATTTTGGAAAGCTTTTTTGGAAGGGGACGGGTTTCCCCCATGAGGCGAGAGAATGAGGTGAAAAGAAACCCTGTTCATTTTAAAAATCGTATTTTTGCCAAGAAACCTTTCATTTCCATAAGGACAAAATTCCCCTTTTAATTTGTAATTTTTTGGCCCCCAAAAAGGGGAAAAACAAAAAAGGCCGATTTTAAAATTATCCTTTTTAACCAAATTACCCTAATCTAATTTCCCCCCATAAAAAACCTTTTAATTTTTGTTTTAAAAATCCTCACCTCTCTTTTTTAAAAATCTTCCTCTTTATCTTTGTCCCCCCATAAATTTATCCCTGTGTATTTCATGTACAAAAAAAGATGAGTAAAGTCTTTTTTAAGTGGGTGATTCCATCATTTTGCCAGGGTCTGTATTTGACTGAAGACTGGGAAGTCCTAAGTATTTTGCTTCTAACATTCTTGTTCCATGAGCAAAATCAGGTTTGAACTGGGTAAGAAGTGATGAGCCAGCCACTCAGCAATGCATAACACTGCTGTCAGAGTATATTCTTTAGAAGTTTCACCTCAGCGAAAGAGGAGTTAATCAGAAATCCTGCAAGTATGAGTCTTCCCAAAGGACATGTTGATACTTGATGATTTGTTTTGCTGAAACACTGAGTTTTTTCTGTTAAAAACAGGGTGTGGAATTGAAGAAAAGTTTTTTGTTAGTTTACTTCTTTCACAACCACAAATGGTTGTTTTGATGGAGTTGTTTTTATGTTTCTAAATAAATTAAAGGGTTTTTAAAAAAACCCTTTAAAAAAAAATTCACTCAAACTTTCTAAGACACAATTTTAATAACATTATCATAACATTGGTGCATAAATTTTATAAATCTATCTATCTATTATTATCTATTATCTATCTTCTTCTTCTGTTGTTGGGCTGTCTGTTTTGTTAATGCTGTCGTGTTTGATAGAAAGTGTAGATAGTGAAAAAATCAGGCGATACCTTTTAGAGGCTAACTGAGTATATTTGAAGTGAGTTTCGAGAGGATAGCTCTCTTTTTAGATGTGTTTACAAAAAACTGAAAAATACACAGCTTTTTTTCACCAAAAAACATGGGGGTTAAAACAGTTGGAAACTTGTGGGGTTTTTAAGGGGGGGGTGATCGTAATTATTTCTCTTATCTTTATATGCAATCAGGGGTGATTTGTTGCACTCACAGTTCACACATAGCTTGACATGAAGGTAACGGTCTTAATGGGAGATTTTAAGACTCAAAGGGAGAGGAAGGAATGGGAATATAAATTAAGCAAAAATTTTAAAAACTCTGCAAATGGGTTAAAATTCATGCCAGCTTCATGTCAAGCTATGTGTGAACTGTGAGTGCAACAAATCTCCTGATTGCATATAAGATAAGAAAATAATTATGATCACTCCCGTCACGCCTCACAAGTTCCAGATGTTTTTTCTTGACAGGTTGTAAATAACTGCTTTCGCATTTTGTTATTTTTAGAATTCTAAGATCTTTTGAAGATCCATGTCTTGTGGTGTATAAAAAGTCTGTGTATTTTCAGTTTGTTGTTAACATCAGTCTGAAGAAGAGAGCTAGTCCTCTCGAAAGCTCACTATCAAATATACTCAGTTAGCCTCTAAAAGGTATCACCTGATTTCTTCACTATTCTACTGTCTGTCTGTCTGTCTGTCGGGTCTGTGGGTTCGGCTGTCTGTCTGTCTGTATTTGTATAAAAACCGACATAGCATTTTTTTTTCCTTTTAGTCCTATTTTACACAGATGTTCTGAGTTGCGTAGAGGAGAATCTGTTTGTTGTAACTTGTTCCTCCCGCTCCCATCGCTGTTCCCAGTGAGCTGTCACACCCAGCTATGCAATGCAGCTCCAGGGTGTGTAAAACAGCAGGAACACTCTCTTTTGTCTGATATCTGTATTTCTCATCACCATGTGGGAGAGTGTCCCTGAATTTTATACACATTCTATACATCCACTGATAACACAAATAATAACTATGGTGGGACACCAGATTCCCTGTTACACATAAATGTCCCTGTTCCCTAGGGAACTTTCCTTAGTTCATATCGTTAAGCAATATGTAGGTAACTTTGCCTACAGTATATCCAGCAAGCCAGCACTGGCAGATTTTGATCCCAAAGAATTAAGCATTTTGTTCACCTACAGTGTTTTGGAGTTTTTGGGCTATTGCTGGTTTGACAGAGGGATATATAGAAATTTGTAAGTGAAGAGCAATTAAGGAGCATATCTAGAAGCTAAGAAAATAATGAACCTTTATAAAACAAGTTTTTTTATGCATTACAGTGTTAAAATATTGCTTACATTTGGTATTTTCAATGGCATTTCCAGTTATCCTACTAGGATTTATCTCTGCTTGCACTACTGTCATTTCTTGTATCTATTAAATGGATATATGGTATGGATGCCATATAGTGGCTACATAAGTAGTATGATGTACAAATATGTCTTTTTAAATGTCCCAAGACATGAAACAGTGTATTCTACTACTTTATACTATACTTCATTTTATTTGCTACACTGATACACAGTTAAGTCACATTATTATGACTCCCAGTAATTCCGAGTAACTGTTCTGTGCAGCATGGACAGCAGCAAGACGGGCTGGGAGTGAGTCAAAAAGGTAGGTTGTCACAGGTATCTGGAGCCATACTGCCTGCAGTGCATCCAACAGCTGGTGGAGGATACATGGGAGAGGATCCATAGAGCAAACATGACAATTAAGGTGGTCTCAGATGCTCAATTGGGTTCAAGTCTGATAATTAGGGGGCCAGGGTAGTACTTGGAAGTCTTGCTCATGCTCTTCCAACCAATATGGGACGTTTGTAACTGTATGACATGTCACATTGCCTTGCTGGAAGATACTGTCCTCCCCACTGAAGACAATCAGCATGTATGGGTGTATATAATCTGCAAGGATGGATTTATACCTAGATTATTTGAGAGTGCTTCTACATGGATAAGTGGGCTCAAAAAGTGCCACGAAAACATTCCCCAGACTGCTATCACCATCAGCTTGTGAACTTCCAACAATGGTTGCAGAGTATTTGTTCTCTGATGTTTTTCTCCTTACACACCAACATCCATCCATTCGATGAAGAAAAAAATATGACTTTTCACAGAAGACAACCCTTTGCCAACCAGCTAAGGTTGAATTGTGATCCTGCTTCGGAAATGTAAACTTTTTCTGGCAATGCAACTTTGGTAGCAGAGATGCAGTGACCATCCATCTGCTTCAGAACCTCTTAAGCAGTAGGCTTCACTGAACTGACTTGGTAGCCCCCTGGTTTATTTTGGTGGTGAGCAATTTAACATGTCAGTCTATCCTTGTGCATCTTATTTGTTGACTTTCACCTCTCACATCAATGGCACACAGTTCTCCACAGCTTCCACATTGCTTATGGTGCCATTTGTCCACTCACAATACACTTTTACCACAGCAGAACATAAACAGTTCACAAACTATGAAGTTTCAGGCCCAGTTTCAGGTGTTTACTGTCACTCTTGGTTGGAAAGCCAAATATCATCCCTTTTTGAAACACTGTTAATATTGCCCATTACACCAATGACAGCAACAAGACATATGTGTGAAGACAACCTGTCGCACATCTTATATACCCACCAAGCCAGCTCACAACACAACTTCCTTTGTGGGTTACTTGCAGCTGACATTGAAAATAGAAACTGGTCATAATAATGTGAGTCAACTGCATATATACAAGCCACACGGTGCCCAGAAGGATACAATTTCTTTTGTCTTCTGTCAAACAATTGACATTGACAATTGATATATTTAGTGTGTATGTTGGGACTTTTCTGACTTATACACTAAATATGTGGGAAAATTGTGATGTGACCACCCCTTTATTATGTCATGCATAAGAATGTATCTTATCTGGGAACACAGAAAGTTAGAAGTTCACTTACAAAACAGTTCTGGATATAGATGGGGTAAAGCTAAAGCCATGTGGGGTAAAGCACAGAATGTGTGTGTTCTCAATGCTTACAGTGGGTTGCAAAAGTATTCATAACCCTTGATTTTATTGATATTTATTGTGACCCCCCAAAGAAAATTTTTCTTTTCAAAATTTGGAAAAATTTAAAAAATGAAGGTATTTTGCCCAAAACCCCCTGAGTCAAAACTTTGTAGGACCACCTTTAGCTGCAATAACAGCTGCAGTCTGTTGGGGGGATGTCTCTACCAGTTTGGGCACATGGAGCGGAATTTTGCCCAATTTTTTTTTGCAGAAATCCCTTTCTTGCTCAGTCAGATTAGTTGTCAAACGTTTGTGAGCAGCAATTTTTAAGTCTTGCCACAGATTCTCAATAGGATTAAGATCTGGACTGTGGTTGGACCATTTTAACACAAGATTATGCTTTGATTTTAAAACCTTCCTTTGGGCCTGGCTGTATTTTTGGGGGTCTTTGCCCTGCTGGAAGGGAAAACCCTACCCCAGTTAAAGTTTTTGCAGATTCTAACAGTTTTTTCTAGGATTGCCTTATTTAGCTTTTCATCTTCCCATCAATTCAGCCAGTTTCACACCCCCTCTGAAGCAAAGATCCCTCAGATGTCGCCCCCTCCTTTTTTCACGGGGGGGAGTGTGTGTTCGGGGTGATGTGCCTTTGGGTTTCCTCAAAACATAAATTTTGCATTTAGTCCAAAAATTCAATTTTGGTTCTTTGGGCCAGAGCACCTTTTTCCCACATGCTTGCTTTGTCCCCAAGCTTTTTGCAACTGCACACAGGCTTTTATGGTTGCTTTAAAAAGTAGTTTTTTTCCTTCCACTTTTCCCTAAAGCCAGACTTGGGGACAAAAAATTATTAGTTTGTAATAGGGGAAGTTTCTCCGATTTGCCAATGGCTTTTTCTTTTAAGTGGACCCCCGAGTCTTTTTTAAGTTAGGGGTTGTGACACCCCTTTAGGGGTAATGGATTGAACTGCTCCATGAGTTTTTCAGGCTTTGGCTATTTCTTAAAACCTAAAGCTAAATACTTTGCCACAACTTTTACCCCTGAGCTGTCTGGGGGTTTTTTCAAAAGGGGGGTTTTGCCAAATTTAAATTTGATGTGGGATTCCCAAAAATGGGTATTTAATCACTTTTTAATTATGTCTCAAAAAAAAGTGAAGCCTTGAAGTACACCCTTTACATCCCCTTGTTTCTGCGTTTAATTAGCATGACCGGGATTTGCAGGGCTGATTGGCTGGCTTGCATGTTTGCACTTTTTATATGATGGAGGGAAATGAATGAGCTTTTTAGGGATGGGGAAAAAACCTATGTCTTTTGTATAAGAATACAGGTTGTAATTAATTAACTGAGTAAACATGCAGGCTCCCCGGGCTCTCTGCTCGCCCCCCTCCTCCCCCCTGCAGTGTTCGGAAAGGAATGAAAGAAGGTGCCCCTGGGGCTTATCTTCTCTCCTAGCAAAATTAAGGGGGAAATAAAACGCATGTAGCTTGTGGCAATACATTCTCTGTGGTTTAGCAAACAATGTTTGCTCAACTCAGAGAGAGTATCGGAAATTTTATGGGAGTGGAGTGATGACATCAAAGAGGGGGTAATTTTTTTTTTAAAAACAAAAACAACCCCCTTTTTTTTAAGCTCAAGAGGGGATTTTCAACCTGTTAGGTAAGGGAATCCTTCTTGGAAAAAAACCCTTTAAAATTTTAAAATTTTGTTGTTTGTTATAAAGTTTCTAAAAACCTTGAGCCTTCACAAAACAGCTGTACTTTTAGAGAGTAAAAAACATAAAGTACTCTGTTCAAATTGGTGACTTTAAAAAACAATTTGTCACCTGGATTTTATTTAGTGGTATAGAGAACAGGGGGGAAACTTCTGCACCACATTTTATTTTTTAATTTTTTAAAAATTCAGAAAGGGGCGTTATTTTCTTTACACTTCAAAACACCCTATAGCACTTTTTGTTGCTCTTCAATAAAAAATAAAAAATACATTTAGTTTGTGGGGTAAAAATTTTCAAATAAGGAACAGTTCAATGGGTATGAATACATTTGCAACCCATTGTAAATCCACATAAATTCCTCCATCAAACTGCATCACATTATTTGTCTAACACAAATTTGTAAATTCGTGTGTATGAAAAAAATGTCCCTTACTGGCATACAGAATTTTGTAAAAAATAGACTTGCAGAGTTGTACTTGAAAAATTTACGCACCGAAAAGTTATTCAGTTTTTTAGTGCTTTTCAATGGCTTTTGTAGTGATCTTATAAAAGAAAACCATCATATCACTGTCAAGTTAAACTTTGCTACAACTCTATTTCCTATGGAGATTTGTGTTTTGTGGAAGGATTCCAACAATTCTGTCCATGTGTGTATTGCCCTGGTTCTGACCAAATGTTCTATGAACCTATCATGACTGTATCTCAATAATTTACACTTCCAAATGTCATATGAACAGTTTTTATTATACACTGTAATACACAAAGCTATGACACTATATAACAATGACCCCAGAATTTTAATATATAAAAAATAGAGGGTAGATAAGATGCAAAAATATCAAACTTAGAACAGTCAGCAAATGAAATGATGGGATGAGTTGTGTGTACCTCTGTATGCAGCAGTCATATTGCCACTCAGTGGTTGTTCCTATGAAGCACATATCCTTATGATCTGTGTGTGCTCCACCCTTCCTATAGAAATATACCGTGCTCACCAATAAAATCAGAAATTGCACGTTTAGTTGGTGTTGTGTGTCATGAGAAGAAAAAAGAAACTTTTTTATAATTCACAATTTTGTAATAATGATCTTGAGCTATGTATGACTCACACTGGTTATATAAAACTAATGGTTTCCCTTGAGAAATCTGTGACTGTACATTCTTCTTAAGTTTAGTAAGTGATGGTGTCTTTGCAAAAAAGTACAGTAACTATGTAGAGATTGTTATGCAGAATAAGGTCTTGTGGCAGAAATGTACTAAGGTGTACAGAAACTAAACATAAGTTGAGCAGGGAACCCATATTGGATTTGTTTTTAAAGACCTTTGGTACGAAGGAAATATATTTTGCTGAGGGACAGTGGAAAGAGTCAAGAGACTGTCTAGATTCTGTTACGTAAAGTATGAGGGGTGTTCAGTATGGTATTGTCATATTCTGCATACTTTGCCAGTAATTTTGTGATGGTACCAGGTACAGATACTCCTTGATGATATAAAAGTAAAATTTCAGCTTGTTTGGACAATACATTGTAGTTATTTTTTTAACAAGGAATACAATTTTTAACGTGTATCAAGAAGTTGTAGTTTCATTTTCCATAGCTCAAAAGTGGTCGAGTGAATTTAAGAGAGGCAGGGAGATTACCAAAGATGACTAGTGTCACAGACAACGAGTTGAAGAACCTACAGACAAAACTGTAACAATATCATAATGGTAGATGGTGGAATTCAGCTGAATTGGTCAAAGGTCATTGCAGAATGGATACCTCAAATGCTTACAGCTAGGGATGAGTGATTATAATCGACAAAGTTGAAATCGGCACGATTTTTAGGCTGATCGGAAATTTCTGATCACGCGATATTTTAGGTGACAATCTGCAGATAATCTATTACTATCGTGCCATTTTAGTCGCTTCCTGTCACTTTGACGGCCAGCAAATTAGTTTAGAGCATAGAGCAGGGTAAGCTGGGTGTGCGACGTCATGACTGTGATGTGTATGGTTGTCTTTGGCTGGAACAATCACATGACCTCGTTTTGCATAGAACAGCTTTTCCTGTTCAGTACTAGTCTTTCAGTGTCGATCACTAGAGCAGGACGTGTGCTGCATGTCTCTCAATACAGCTCAGCTCAGAGACACCGTTCTTTTCTTTATTCATACAGACAACTATGCTTTTAGCTGTGAACATTAGAATATAGGTAGATTAGGGAATTTCAGTTCTTATTTAGACAGAGACTTTTAAAAAAGCATCTAGCGCTGTACAGCCGTGGGTGAGGGAGGGGGCGGACTGACGGGCAAACAGACAGACAGACAGGCTTTGGAAAGGAGGGTGCATATTGTGCAGCCCAGACTCTGCTTTGAACCTGCATTAAAATGGCATTTGTTTTTACCACTTTTTGGCCACCACACCTCGCACCTGAGCTGAAATTGTTATTTTGTGCATCCCAGTTTTTTTCACAGAGCCACCTTGTACTTAAATTTGGATACAGAAATTTTCTAGTAACTGTTGGTGTATTTCATTGGTGCAAAAACCACCTTTTGTTATCCGTATAACTTTTAAAAATCTGTATTGCACTTTGGAGTGGCCCAGTTTTGTTCAAAGAGCCACTTTGTACTTAAATTTGGATACAGACATTTTGTAGTAATTATTCACGTGTGTCATTGCTGCAAAAAAACGCAATTTCTCATCTGTGTAACTTTTGAATAGTTTTATTGCGCTCGGTGAATCTCAGTTTGGCGCAGATAGCGCACTTGTATGATAGTTTGTTGAAAACTATCAATTCCTAGTCCTACTGGGCAGTTGTAAATCTCTAGGACTGAAGGAAGAACATTGTTGATTTTGTCTTACGGTTCTTCCACCAGACCGCATTTCACCGGTATTCGATTGAAACAATTCTGTTTCTAATCCTAGTTGGCTGTTGGAAATTAGAGGGATTTAAGAATAGCTGTGATTTGCCATCTTTCAATAAGAGACTGTCAAAACTCTTCCATACCTTCTTACATTTTTATCTTTCTTAACATGGAGCGAAATGCAGGTGGTAAGCGAGCAAAGAGGGGTGTAGGACATGGAAGTAGAGGTACAAGAGAAGGGCTCCTTCCATTATAATCTGTGGGTCCATGCAGATTATAATGTAGCAATTTTTTCTGCGGATCCCAGGACAGGCATAGTCAATGTCCAGTTCAACTAAAATGGTGGTTCAAAGACTGCTTTTTCTGGCACTTTTGTAATCTGGGGGTCATGCAGGTTTGGGGCTCATGCTGTGGCCCAGGACAGGCATAGTCAATGTCCAGTTCAACTAAAAGACTCCTTTTTCCTGCACTTTTTAATCTGTGGGTCAGACAGGTTTAATGGTCATGCTGCGGTCCAGGACAGGCATAGTCAATGTCCAGTTCACCTAAAATGGTGGTTCAAAGACTCCTTTTTCCGGCACTTTTTTAATCTGGGTGTCATGCAGATTTTTTCATGTATGATACATAGCATAAATGCTTCTTTAGGGATTTCCACGTAGTGTATTGCCCTTTTTGCTGTAATGTGCAGCTGGCGGCGGTCTGTGTGTGTACATGTATAATTACATGTGTGCCGCAGCCCTGCCAGTGGCACCCAGGTTTGCATTCGTTTTTTCAGAAATGTTTTTGTGTGCAGAAACTTATGTTATACTTGGTGTACATTGATTTTAACCTATATGGGAAGGAAGGGGTGCTTCCATTTTGGGTTTCTGTCCCTGCCTACTCTCACAGGCTGTCATAAGAAGGGCAACTTGCAGGTTGGGTGTTTTTTATTTTTTCTCTCTGAATAATGGAGGTCGGTTGACCCAGTGAGAAGCCTGATTGGCTCGATTGAGAGGTAAAGATAGCATAGGACTGCCCGATTTTGAGATCACGTTGAAAGTCGTGGGCAGCTTAAACATCTTTTGATCAAAATATGTGAACCGAGAGTCTCAAAGTTTTTTCAGTCATGCAGGTTTGGGGCTCATGCTGTGGCCCAGGACAGGTATGGCCAATGTCCAGTTCAACTAAAATGGTGGTTGAAAGACTCCTTTTTCTGAAACTTTTTAAGCTGTGGGTCAGACAGGTTTAAGGTCATGCTTGCGTTCCAAGGACAGGATCGTCAATGTCCATTCAAGTAAAATGATGGTTTCAAATAATACTGCTTCGGCACTTTTTAATTTGTGGGTCATGCATTTTAAGGGTCATGCTGTGTTACAAGACAGGGATAGTAAATAGCCCTTGTCTTTTTCTGTGACCTTTATAGCCTAATTGGTTCTTGCCTAAGATGTAGCACGTATCCATTTCCTTGTGGTGTTAATTCCAGCTTCTCCACCCTGTTTGGGTGTAAGAATGAAGGTGTTGTTCCTCTCCCATAGACTTTAATGGTCATTGGCGATAATCTGTTATCGACTATCGGATATCGTCATAATAATTGCCGATACCGACCATCGAATCGATAACGATAGTGGACACAATCGCTCATCACTACTTACAGCCTCATAGAAATGGGTTTAAGTGAATTGTAGGAAAGTGTTTTTAGAGCTGTGTGGTGATGATCTGTCATAATTACTGATCAAATTGGGAATGGAGATGAAACTTGGGTGCATCATTATCACCCACAAAACAAACATGAGTTGATATAGTAGGTCAAAAAAAGGAAGAGGTTTAGTGAACCCATAATCTGGAGAGCTGACAGCCATGTTTTTTTTTTGTTTTTGACTGCAAAGGAATAGTACTAAATGAATATAAAGAAAAAGGTGAAACTATCAACCGGCCATCATAAGCTGCTTCTTTAAATCGATTACAACATACCATGATAGAAAAATGGTGAGGTAATTTAACTAAAGGAGAACTGCTACTCCATGACACAAGTTGCAAGGGCTATTGTGTGAGGCTGTGGATTTCAGGAAAATAATCATCCACCATATCATCCAAACTTAGCGCCAGTAATTTCAACCGCTTCCTTATTTACAGAAAACAACAAAATCTTCATGGAAAAGCAATTTCATGATAATGACGAGTTGAAATGGACAAAAATTAGCAATTTTTCAGGGAAGGAAGAAAAGCATTTTAAGGAATAGAAACTTATCTTTAGATGTAATAAATGTACAGATGTTAATATAGAAAAATAAAAATATATAAGCTGAGGCACCTAATTTTACCACATAAAACTGGGAAAACTTATTGACTCGAGTATAAGCCTAGGGTGGAAAATGATAAATTTAAAAAATATAAATGGATAAAGTAAAATTGCATAGGCAGGTGTAGGCAGTTTAATGTCCCCCATAGGCAGGTATAGGCAGATAGAGGCAGGTATATGTCCCCCATAGGCAGGTATAGGCAGGTATATATCCCCATAGGCAGGTATAGGTAGTTAAATGTCCTTTATTGGCAGGTTTTTAAAAAAAAAAAAAAAAAACAAGTAATCAGCTCTCTCCCCTGCTGCTCCGAGGCGCTACGTCTTCTTCCCGAAAAGGGGTCGTGATATCATCAGGCCACGCAGGCCACAGGATAATGACATAGCTTTTTTTTTGGGGGGGGGCCCCCAGTGCCGAGATTCCCCGGGGTAGGCTCCCAAGTCTGCTTGCGGCCTTCTGGGGGCCCAACTAAAGAGAAGGGAGCACTCGCGCTGTCTGCCCCCAGAATAGTATCATCAGCTGTTTTGCGCCCCCAAAAGGAAAGAGTCCCCATACAGCTAAAGAGTTCCCCCCGCTCCCGGGGGCCCACCCCCCGGGGAAAACCCTGGACTACGATGGCTGACTAAAGGGTTAAAGCCGAGGAGGGCTTTTTTCGAAATTTTTTTGTGATAAAAACCTGGGTTTTGAAACTCGAGTACATTACGGTAAAAATTTTTTAAATAATAATTCCTTGTTTAACCCCTTTTTTTCCCTTTGAGTATGCTTTAACGTCCCCAGGACGTTTGGGGGTTCACGCCCCCTAGACGTTTTGCTTTCGTCCTGAGGATGGGTGCGGAACTCAAAAGCAGAGTTGCCCCGCGATCGGCGCGGGATGTCAGCGGGTATGTACAGAGAACTTTTCTGTGAATACCCCCCGCCCCGAGATCATTTCCGGGGGGGGGGGGTTTAACCCCTTATTTATAGTGCCCAATCGGGTCGAAATAATAAGAGGGGAAGTGGGGAGGAGATGGGCCTCCCCCTGTGTCTCTGTGGGCGTCAGCGGCTTTGATCGTGCGGTGCTGTTTTTTTGGCTGCCCGGGGAAAAAAGCACGGAGGGCATAGAACCCTTTGGGGTTTTGTTGTAAAGTCACGATACCCGGCCGTGCCCTGGGGGCCATGGAAAGGGCATCGTGCTGACAGTTACCTTGGGGAAAAACCAGTGCCCAGCAAAAAGCTGTGCATTGTTTTCCTATTGAATGAGAGATTTAAAGATTTTCTTTTTCAAACCCCCCTTATGGGGAAAAGAAAAAAAAAAAAATTTTGAAAAGAAAAAAAAATTTAAAAAAACAAGAAAACCAAAACAAAAAATAAAATAAAAAAACACGTACACCCCCCTTTTCCCCTTTACAAACGCCAATCCCCCCAAAAAAGTTTCAAAAATAAAAAAAGTACCCTATTTGGCATCACCGAATGCTAACGCCCCTGCCCTAAAAATCTGTCATGTTATTTACCCGTATGGTAAAAGCCGTAAAAAAAAAACTTTTTAAAAAACAATAAAAAATTAAGATTTTTGTTCCCCCCGAAGCACAAAAAATGAAAAAAAGCGTTTAAAAAAACCCTATAAACGCTAGCGTTGTACCAAAAAAAACCGCCCAATTTTCATTCCGCAAAAAAAAATTCCTTACACAGCTCTGTATACGGAAAAATAAAAAAGTTATGGCTTAGAAGATAGGATGCATAAATTTTTTTTTCACACTAAAAACATTTTTTTTTTTTTTTTAAAGTGCTTAAAACTTTTAAAAAAAACTATATAAATTTTGGTATCGCCATAATCGTTTTCGACCCCAGAGAAAAGGGCTCCCTTATTATGGATACTGCACAGTGAGCGATGTTAAAATAAAAAATAAAAAATTTTACTAGGATTGCAGTATTTTTTTTCACTCTCCCCTTCCCAAAAAAAATGGTTTTAAAAAATGATAAAAAAGTTTTGCCCCCCCCAAAAGTACCAATAAAAATTTCAATTTCCCCAAACAAAAAACAAGCCTGTACACGCCCCCATACACAGAAAAAAAAAAAAATTTTATGGCTCTCAGCTATGACGATGAAAAAATTTGTTTTGGGGTTTAAATTAAAAAGTGTTTTTATTGTAAAAAAAGCAGAAAAAAATAAAAAAAATTTTTAAAAATTGGGTTTTGCTGAAATTGTATCGACACCCCCCGAGTAAAGCTAGTATGTCATATTTTTAAAACGGGAGTGACCCCTATAGAAAAAAAAAAAAAATCTACTGGGGATTGTGTATTTTTCCAAAAAACCTCAAAAAAAAAATTTAAATTAAAAAAATTTTGAAACAAAGGGTTGTATGGCACCCTAATGGTCCCAAAATTAAAAGCAATTCCCCCCGCAAAAAAAAAGGCCCTACCAGCTTGCACACGAAAAATAAAAATTTTATGACTTTTCAAAATGGGAAAACAAAAAAAAACGAAATTTTTTATAGCCCTTTTTCTATTGTGAAAAAAGTAATAAAAAAAAAAAAACCCGGGGAAATAAAAAAAAAAATTTATAACATTGCTAATTTTTCCCGGCCCCCCATTTTTAAAGTTATCACTCATTTACATGCACGTCGAAAAACTGAAAAATTGGGAACCCCAAAAAAAAAAAATTTTGGAAAACTGCGTTCACCCCCCCCCTCCCCTTTTAAGGGCCCTATATTAAAAAACGGGGAAACCCCCTGTGTCCCCCAAAAATGCACAATAAAACCCCTCTATATGACGCCCTTAATGGGGTTTTGAACTAAAATGGGGCGATTCTTTGGAAGATTTCCCCTGTTGGTTTTTGGTGGTTTTGAAAAATTGCGAAAAGGGCCCTCCCAAAAAATCTGCTTTCCCAAAAGACGAATAGCGCTCCCCCCCTTGTAACCCTCCCAAGGCGCCCAAAACGCAGTTTAAAACCAAACATGTAAGGTTTTGGCCAAACTTGGAAAAAATTGTTTTAACAAAAGTTTTGGGGTTTTTTTTTCCCAAAGGAAATTCCTTGAAAAATGTAAAAACTTTTTAAGCAAAAAATTTGCAGATTATTGGAAAAAATTTTTTTTTAAAAAATTTTCACAAAGTTAATGCAAAAAAAAAATTTGGGTGAATCACTTGTGGGGTCGATTACTCGCTAAAAACCTGTATATTTCCCTTTAAAGGGGGGTTTTGTTTCCAAATAGGGGGGTTTTTTAAGGTTTGTTTTTTAAGTTTTTAGCCCTTTAGGGCTTCCCAAAACCTAAAATTTGGCGTTTAAAATAAAAATTGCATTAAAAAATGGGGAACCCGGGGTCCGTAGGTGCCCCTTCCTTTTCTGGGGTTTAGGGTTTTGAGCTAAATAATGCACTAGGGCCACTTTAAGGATATTTTTAAAATGGCGGGAACGGGGGGAAATAAAATTTTAAAATTGCATTTACCTGTCACATTTACCGTTTTTCCCTTTTGAAAAATGGATAAATATTGAAAATCTGCAAAAATAGTGAAATTTTAAAATTTTTCACCCCCACTTTACTTTAATTTTTTTGAAATCCCAAAAAGGGGGTTTTAAAACAAACTTCCAAAACCCAATGTTGAAAAATATTTTAAAGGGGTTAGTTTCTTAAAAGGGCCCACATTTATAGGGGTATTTAACTTTACGGCCCCCCCAAAGCCAGGGAAAAAAAACGGGAAAGGGGCCCCCAAAAAAAAATGGTATATTCCCAAATTTTTTCGTAAAAAAATTTTTGGGGAAATTTCCCTACAAAATTTTTTAAGCCCCAAAAATGTCTTAAAAAGGACATTTAAAAAAATGATGCCAACCTATAGGGGAAACATATGGTAGTGTAGTTATAAACTATTTTGTGGTGAAAAATTTTCCCCCTGCCCTTCCCAACCCCAAAAAATAAGGCGTAAACCCTTATTTTTTTTCCCATAAATGTATTTAAACCATTGGTTTCTCTATGGTGCCCCAAAAAACTTTTTTTTCCGAAACCCAGGGGGGAAAAACCAAGTGCTTTCTCTTTCCGGGGAATAGAAAAGGTGGAGCATTCATTGCGGGGGGGGGGTTTTTGGGGGAACACCGAAAAATTTTTGAGTAGGGAATCCGCGGGGTTTTTCCCGAACTTAATAGAGGGTTTTAAAGCTGGCTTAAAATTTTTAAACCAAGGGACTCATGAAATTTTATTATTGGGGTTTTTCTTTTGTTTTAAAATTTCCCCTTAGGATGTTTCCCCCTCCCTTTTTTTTTGTTTTTTTT
Organism: Phyllomedusa bahiana; assembly: GCA_025379985.1. Classification (NCBI taxonomy): domain Eukaryota; kingdom Metazoa; phylum Chordata; class Amphibia; order Anura; family Hylidae; genus Phyllomedusa; species Phyllomedusa bahiana. Next base: position 196,564 of record JAODAL010001879.1, read on the forward strand.
TTTTCTTTTTTTTGTTGGGGTTTTTTTTTTTTTTTTTTCCCTTGTTTTTTGGGTTTTTTTTATTTTGTTTTTTTTTTATATAAAGTTTTAAGGGTTTTAAATTGTTGGGGGAGGAGTAAATCACGTGACTCTCTCTCGGGGGCCATTTTAGCATCGTATGCCTTTTGTGTGTAGCTACGAAAAAGAAAGGTTTTTTTTCGAAAACGCGTCAGTTTTTTTTTCCCAAAAAGCCGTCATTTTTAAACGCTCCCCCATGCATGGGTGTTTCTTTTGGTTTTTCTAAAATTTTTTTTTTAAAATGAAGAATTAAAAAAAGCATCAAGATTTTTTTAAACTCATCAGCGGTTTGGATATTGTAGCGGTTTCCTGCATTCTTTCTGCATGCCTGTAAAACCATGGGCGGTGGCTACAACCAGCTCTACCTTTACACGGAGCTTTTATTTTTAAAAGGGGGTGAGGGGATTTAAATTTAATATTTATTTTTCTATACGTTGTTTTTGCCTTTTTAAGTCCGGCCCCTTCTTTGCATTTTTTTTTCCCCTAAAAGGGAATGGATGATATGGAGCAAGAAAAGTCGTTTTTTAAAGAGCAGAAAAAATGAAATTTTCCCTGGTAATAAGGCAAGGGGCAATGGGGTCTCAAAGACAATGAACTTTATCCCCTGTTTAAACCCTTTGGGGAAAATTGAAAAAAAAGGAGGTAAAAAAAATTTGGTGGGATGTTACAACTTGGGAAAACCATATTTTCCCCCGGGAAATGAAAACCCCAGAGGTCGAGGCTTAAAAAGATTCCCACAACGAATTTGATGATGAATTTCCCAGGGATGAAAGGGACATTTTATCGAATTGTTTCTCTAAAAAACAAAATGCGGCTTTTAGTGGAATATGGGGGAAAACCCTATTTGTTATTTAAAAGACCAGATTATGGAAAAAAAATTTAACCCAAAAATTACCCTTTTTTTTTTTTTTTTAAAAAAAAAAAAAAAAAAACATTTCCCCCAAAAAAAAAAAAAAATTAAAGGGGAAAAAAACCTTTTTAAAAAAAAACAAAGGGGGGCCCCCCCCCTTTTTTTAAAAAACCCAATTTTAAAAAGGGGAAGGAAAAAAGGAAAAATTTTTTTTGGGAAATTTCCCCCCCTAACCCCCAAATTTTTTCCCCCCCCACCCCCCCCCCCCCCCCCCCCCCCCCCCCCACCCCCCCCCCCCCCACCCCCCCAAAAACCCCCCCCCCCCCCCCACCCCCCCCCCCCCCCCCCCCCCCCCCCCCCCCCCCCCCCCCCCCCCCCACCCCCCCCCCCCCCCCCCCCCCCCTCCCCCCCCCCCCCCCCCCCCTCCCCCCCCCACCCCCCCTCGTCCCCCCCCACCCCCCCCCCACCCCCCCCCCCCCCCCCCCCCCCCCCCCCCCCCCCCCCCCCCCCCCAAAACCCCCCCCCCCCCCCCCCCCTTTTCCCCCCCCCCCCGCCAACCCCCCCCCCCCCCCCCACCTTTTTCCCCCCCCCCCCCCCCCCCTTGAACCAAAATTTTTTTTGGGGGGAAGGGGGGAGGGTTTTTAAAATTTTGGGAAAAAACCTAAAAACCAAAAAAAAAAAGGGGGGAAAAAAGGGGGAAAAAAAATTAAAAAAAAACACCCGGGGGGAAAAAAACCCAAAATTTTTTAAAATTTTTTTTTTGGGAAAAAAAATTTTTAAAAAAAAATTTTTTAAAAAAAACCCCAAAGGGGGAAAAATTTTTTTAAAAAAAAATTTTAAAATTTTTTTAAAAATTTTTTGAAAAAAGGGGTTTTTTTTAAGGGAAAAAATTTTTTTTTAAAATTGAAAAAGGGGAAAAAAACCCCCCCCCCCCCCCCCAAAAAGGGGGGTTTTTTTTGGGGGGAAAAAATGGGGGGGAAAATTTTTTTTAAATTAACCCTTTTTTAAAAAAAAAAAATTAAAAAATTTAAAAAAAATTTTTTGGGGGGGGGGGTTTTTAAAACCCCGGAAAACCCCAAAAAAAAATTTAAATTTTTAATTGGAAAAAAATTTGGGGAAAAAAAAAAAAAAATTTTTTAAAAAAGGGGGGTTTTTTTTTTTTTTTTGGTTTTTTAAAAAAAAAAAAATTTTGGGGGGCCCCCCCCCGGGGGAAAAAGGCCCCCGGGGGGGGGTTTTTTTTTTAAAAATTTTTTTGGGGGGCCCTTTTTTTTTTAAAAGGGGGGTTTTTTTGGGGGGAAACCCTTTATTTTTTTTTTTAAAAAAAAAAAACCTTTTTTGCCTTTTCCCCCCAATATTGGGAAAGGGGTTTTTTTTTTTAAAAAAGGGGGAAAAAGGAAAATTTTTTTTTCCCAAAAAAAGGCCCAAAAAATTTTTTTTTAAAAAAAAAAAAAAAATTTTTTTTTTCGGGTTTTGGGGTTTTCCCCAAAGGAAACCCAAAAATTTTTTTTTTTTAAAAAAAAAAATTTTTTTTTAGAGGAAAAAAATTTAAAAGGGGGTTCCCAAAAATTTTTTAAAAATTTTTTTTTTTGGGTTTTTTCCCCAAAGGGGGGGCCCCTTAACCCCCCCTTTTCCCCGGAAAAAAAATTTTTCCCCCCTTTTTTTTTAAAACCTTTTTTCCCCTTGGAAAACCCCCAAAAAAAAAAAAAATTTTTGGGGGGAACCCCAAATTTTTTTTCTTTCCCAAATTTTTAAAAAATTTTTTTGGGGGGCCCCGGTTTTAAAAAAGGGGAAAAAAAAATTTTTAAATTTTTTAAAAAATTTTTTTTCCTTTTTTCCCAAAAAGGGAAAGGAAATAAAATTTTTTAAATTTTTTTTTTTTTAAAATTTAAAAATTAAAAAAAATTTGGTTGGGGAAAAACCCCCCCAAAGGTTTTTGGCCAAAAAAAGGGGGAAAAAATTGGGAAAAAAATTTTTTTTTTTCCCCCTTTTTAAAAAATTTTGGGGGAAAAAAAATTTTTTTTTTTTTAAACCCCCCTTTTGGGGGGGGAAAAAAATTTTTTTGGGGGGTTTTTTTTCCCCCCAAAAAAAAAAGGGAAAATTTAAAAAAAAAATTTTAAAAATTTTTTTTAAAAAAAAAAAAATTTTTCCCCCCCCCCCCTTTTTTTTTTTTTTGGGGGGTTTTTTTTTTTTTTTAAAAAAAAATTTTGGGGGGGGTTTTTTTTGTTTTTTTTGGGGCCCCGGGTTTCCCTTTTTTTGGGGTTTAATTAAAAATTTTTTTTTTTAAACCCCCCAAAATTTTTTCCCAAAATTTTTAATTAAATTTTTTTTTTTTAAAGGGGGTTTTTTTTTTTTTTTTGGGGGGGGGGAATTTTTTTTTTTAAAAAAAAATTTTCCCATAAAAGATTTTTTTTTAAATTTTTTCCAAACCCCCTTTTAAAACCCCAATTTTTTTTTGGGGGGGGTTTTTTTTAAAAATTTTTTTGGGGGGGGTTTTTAAAAAAATTTTGGGGGGAAATTTTTTTTTAATTAAAAAGGGGCCCCAAAAAAAAAAAAATTTTTTTTAAATTTTTTTTTTTTTTAAAAAAAAGGGGGTTTTTTTTTCCCTTTTTTTGTTTTTTTTGTATAATTTTTTTTTTTTTTTGTTTAATTTTTTTTGGGGAAAAATTTTTTGGGGGGGGGGGAAAAAAAAATTTTTGGGGGAAAACCCCTTTTTTTAAAGGGGTTTTTTAAAAAAAGGTTTCCCAAAAAAATTTTTTTTTTTTTTCCCCTTTTTTAAATTTTTTTGGGGGGTTTTTTTTTTAATTTTTCCCTTTTTTTAATTTTGCGGGGCGGGGATTTGACCCTAAATTTTTGAGTAGGGAATCTCGCTGGATTTTCCGAACTTAAATACGAGGGTTCCAGCTGGCTTAAATATTAAACAAGACATCATGCATTATTATTAGGTTTTCTCATGTTATTATAATGCCATAGGATGTTTCCCCCCTCCCTTTCCTTTTTTTTTTTTTTTTTATGTTGTGGTTTTTTTTTTTTTTGTATAAATTTATATAAAGTTTTAAGGATTCAATGTTGTGGGAGGAGTCAAATCACGTGACTCTCTCTCGGGGGCCATTTTAGCATCGTATGTCATTTGTAGTGTAGCTACGACTAAGAAAGGTTTCTTTCGAAACGCGTCAGCTGTTTTTCCCTATAAGCCGTCATTAGTATACGCTCCTCCATGCATGGGTGTTTCATTGGCTTGTCAATACTTGTATTTTTTAATGAAGAATTAATAAAGCATCAAGATTTTTTTAAACTCATCAGCGGTGGATATTGTAGCGGTTTCCTGCATTCTTTCTGCATGTCTGTGAACCACTGGGCGGTGGCTACAACCAGCTCTATCCTACACGCGAGCATTATGTTTAAGAGGTGAGCGGACTTATTTATATATATTTTTTCTATATGGTAGATATTAGTTACAAACTATTTTGTGTGGAATAACTATCTGTCTTGCACACAGAAAGTTTTGAACTTTCAAATTCATAGATTTTTCAAAATTTTCATGAAATTTTGATATTTTTCACAAACAAACAAGGAGTGTATGGATAAAATTTTCTTACTAACTTAAAGCACAATGTCACGAGAAAACAATCTCTGAATCACTTGGATAGATAAAAGTGTCAAAAAGTTATTCTTACGTAAAGTGACACATGTCAGATTTCAAAAATAGGGCTGTTTCAGGAAGGCCATAACTGGCTGGGTCCTTAAGGGGTTAATGTAAATACCACAAATTCATTAAATGCCCTAGTATATTTTAAGGTTCGTATTTGGGATGAATGTATATATGATGTTGCTGAAACTGCAAACAAGTAGATGGGCAAGCTGCTTTACACTGTGTTCCACATTATTATGCAAAAGGTGTTTAGGAGTGATAAGGTAAGAATTTTTTTGTTTGTCAGTTAAACTCATTGATGGTCATGTGTGTCAGGGCTCTTTATATCACTGAAAGCATTTGCAGACACCTGTGCTAATTGGATTGGCAGGTGTGTCCAATTAAAGGCAAGACTACTTAAGAAGGCTGTCTCACATTATTAAGCAGGCTACATTTTCAGCCAAAATGGGGAAGAAAAAGGATGTGTTGGCTGCTGAGAAGCAACAAATTGTGGGGTGTTTAGGTCAAGGCATGACTACAATCAACATTGCCAAGACACTTCATCGTGATCATCGCACAATCAAGAAGTATGTAGCTGATTCACACGTGTGCGTGCTGATAAGGGAAAATTGAGGATTCTTTCCAACAGGCAATTACGTCATGTTAAAAGAGCAGCTGCAAAAATGCCTTGTCATTGCAGCAGACAAGTTTTAGAAGCTACTGGTGCCTCCAACGTCCCCCAAACAACAAGATACATGGTTCTTCAGAGGTTTGCAGCTGTGCGTAAGCCATCCTGTCGACCTCCTCTATCCACTGCAACACAAGCAGAAACGGCTCCAGTGGGCCAAAAAATACATGAAAAATGACTTCAAAACTGTTTTGTTCACCGATGAGTGCCGTGCAACGCTCGATGGTCCAGATGGACGGAGTGAATGATGGCTGGTTGATGGACACACCATGCAAACACGGCTACGGCGCCAACAAGGATGAGGTGGAGTAATGTTTTGGGCTGGAATCATGGGGAGGGGAATTGTCGGTCCCTTCAGGATCCCTAAAGGGTTTGTAAAGAGAACTCCATAATGTATGTGGAGTTTCTCAAACAGCACTTCCTGCCATGGTTCAAGAAGAAGAACTGTGCATTCCGCAGCAAGATCCTTTTCATGCATGAAAATGCACCGTCTCATGCTGCAAATAACACATCTGCATCTCTGGCTGCTATGGGCATAAAAAAGGGACAAACTTATGGTGTGGCCCCCATGCTCCCCTGACCTCAACCCCATTGAGAACCTCTGGAGCATCATCAAAAGAGTGTCCTATGATGGGGGGAAAGGCAGTTCACATCTAAGCAACACTCTGGAGGGTATTCTATCCTCATGCAAAACAATTAAAGCAGAAACCATCCAAAACCTGACAAATTCAATGGACGAGAGAGTTCAGAAGCTCATTTCAAATAAGGGGTACTATGTGCACATGTAACATCTCGAATAAAGTTTTGACTTGAAAACTGTTTGATTTCAGTTTGTAATAACCTGCTAATGCTTATAATTTCACAAATGACCATTTTTTTTGTTCGTTATAAAAATTAAAAGGTTGAAAACTCTGCTGTGCATAATAATTTAGAACATGCATTTTGAGGTTTTTTTTGTATAAAATATACTGTTATCATGGGCAGTTTGTTCAGAAACCTTTGAATTATACTCTAATAGTTGATGACTGGAAAATTACAATGACTGCAATTCATATAGGTAATTTTGGAAAATAAGAGAAAATATTATTTGCATAATAATTTGGAACACAGTGTATTTAAAGGAGCTTAAAAATAGAAATTTGTGACATGCTTTATATGACAATATTCTTTTGCCAAATAAGACAATTTTGCCATATATGAATCTGATTGTCCACTTACATTTTTTCCAATTTCTAATATTTCATTGGTTTTAGTATGTAAGGGGTGTACCCCAGGTTTTTGTCGAGTCCTGTGAGACATACTAAAAACCACTGCAATGGCTGTGTCTTCTGTCTCTCCTCATTGGTTGTAGTTTATTTTCCTTTAGGGGGAAACAATCTAACAAATAATTTGAATCCTGCAGGCAATAAGAGATTGGACTCCAAGGTTTAATTGAGAGTCTACCCATAGTCTGCAACAGTAGGCTTCATTTACACAACAATCTAAAGATCAGTATTTTGCATCAGTATTTGGAAGCCAAACCCAAAAGTGGGTCCAAAACATGGAAAAGGAGCATGTTTATTGTTTATATACCATTGCTGATTTTAGCTTACAAATACTGACATGTATGAACGGGGCTGCCCCAGAAGTCTGGCTTATTTTCAGCCAGACATCAGATGCAGCCCCGTTCGTTTCACTAAAATGCCTCCTGAATGCCATTATCAGGCGCATTACAGAGCGCAAGCAGCACTTTGTAATGCGCCTAATTTCAGGGGGCGTGTGGGAGGTGGGCCGCGCTATAACTGCGCGAAGCTATAGATTTATAGCTTCACTATGGCAATTCTAGGTGCATTACTACTGGAACAGGCTATTTTAATGCGCATGAAATTCTGCGTTTAAACACCAAATTTCATACATGTGGTCCCAAATGCTGACCCTATACGGAATGTGAGTGGCCTCATACTATAGACAAAGCTTCTACAATTTCTATTAGATCCTGTCTTAAATATTCCTGTTGCAACTTTTTTCGCATGATTATATGATATCTTGGAGAAAGGAAATCTGGAAACAGTGAATAGATATTTAGTAAGCTACACAGAGAGTATCAGTGTTTTACCCATAAATTCTATTCTTTTTTACCCAAAATCTGGCTCACTGAATGTTTGTTTTTCAATAATTTAAGCCAATGGTGATTGCAAATTAGCATGACATGTTTCTATGACAGCCTGAGGGGTTCTAGAGGAATTTTATAGCCTTTTAGTATTCATGGCTGACGTGGTTTATCATGTTACATTTATAGGATTCCTAATTATGCTGCTTAGATTTTATATCACTAATATTTGGGGAAATATAAGACTGTAAAGTGCTGTGAAAAACTAGAGATCTGATATATGAGTAGCTGGATTTATTACCATGTTGCTATTACAAATGGTTATAAAAAATATTTTAAAATCCATAAAAATATAATGATAGACCACTTTTAAAATAGTTTTATGACAGTCCAAAATGGATAGAGAATTATCACTAACACAGAGATAAAACACTTCAAACTTCTGTGACTAGGTTACATTTCTTTCTAAATGCTCTAAGATAAAGGTCTGTCTTTCTTATTTGAGTTCTCTTGGCAGCAAAACGGAGCAGGATGTTATAAAAGTTTCTTTTTTAAGGGATTTTCAGATTAAGCACTGCGATCAGCTGATCACTATAGGTCCAACCTCTGTTAAGTTTAATCATCCACTTTTTTCTGAATTGTCTGATGCAGGCCAAATGTGGGATTCCATGCCAGGCATTCAAGCTTAACATAAGGGCAAGCCAAGTCAACAAGAACAGAAGCCTCTTAGCAGCTCTCTAGATTGTAGAGAGGGGACACAAGTAGGAATCTATAGAATAAGGTATAAGGAAATGAACTGTCGTAGTGAGATGACCCCCCCCCCTAAAACTCTGTGAGCAATTCCACCCTCTACTGAATGAACTCTGCATCTGAGGCTGCGTAGAAGAGCAATATTTTCTACCCTAAAGCTATATTTACATGACGTATTTTGAAACTTACTGTGTCACGTATTTAGTGATGAAATACTGGCCAAAATAACCTTCAAGCAATGTTCTAAACACGTCTCATTGATTGCAGTGTCAAATACGCAGTGTCAATCACACAACAGGTATTTTACAAGTGTATTTACACTTAGTAATTTGAGACGATTTTACTTGCATTAATGTAAGTGCCTTATCAATTCTTGAGGCATTTACGTAAGTAAAATCCTCTCTGGTTACAAGCTGGATCTCTGTACTCAACTAGTATAGTCTCCACAGTACAGCACACAGTATACAGGGCCCCGTTGCTCTATATCACCCGCCAGATCATTTGTCACCGTGTCACCTCCCCAGATCTCCTGTTCCTGTGTCTGTCCTCTCTTCTGGGAAGGTGACACAGGGGATCTAGCAGTTGTTATTGAAGGATGGGGCCCTGTATGCTCCCTGTGATGTTTCTCCCCATAATGTTGATCCCCTTCATGTTTCTCACTGTAATGTAGCTCACTGTGATGATGCCATGATGACCATTGGTAAAAAGAGGCTCAGTTTTAGTTGGGTTTGAGTAAGTTTGGGGTTTGGTTTAGGGCTAAGGCAGGGATAGGGATAGGCACCATTATTTTCTGTAACGAAGAAGTGGTCATCTTGGAGGTGTGTTTCGGGACATTATCATATTGGAATACTGTCCTGCAGCCCAGTTTCCAAAGGGAGGGGATCATGCTCTGCTTCAGTATGTCACAGTAAATGTTGGCGTTCATGGCTCCCTCAATAAACTGTAGCTCCCCACAGCACTGTAGCTCACCACAGCGGGCAGCACTCATGCAGCCCCGAACCATGACATTCCCACCACCATGCTTGATTGTAGGCAAGACACACTTGTCTTTGTACTCCTCACCTAACTGCCGCCGCACACACTTGACACCATCTTAACCAAATAAGTTTATTTTGGGTCTTATCGGGACCACAGCGGGCAGCACTCATGCAGCCCCGAACCATGACATTCCCACCACCATGCCTTGATTGTAGGCAAACACACTTGTTTTTGGGTACTCCTCACCTAACTCCCCGCCGCACACACTTTGACACCATCTTAACCAAATAAGTTTATCTTGGTCTTATCGGACCACAGCGGGCAGCACTCATGCAGCCCCGAACCATGACATTCCCACCACCATGCTTGATTGTAGGCAAGACACACTTGTCTTTGTACTCCTCACCTAACTGCCGCCGCACTCACTTGACACCATCTTAACCAAATAAGTTTATCTTGGTCTTATCGGACCACAGCGGGAAGCACTCATGCAGCCCCGAACCATGACATTCCCACCACCATGCTTGATTGTAGGCAAGACACACTTGTCTTTGTACTCCTCACCTAACTGCCACCGCATACACTTGACACCATCTTAATTAAATAAGTTTATCTTGGTCTTATCGGACCACAGCGGGCAGCACTCATGCAGCCCCGAACCATGACATTTCCCACCACCATGCTTGATTGTAGGCAAAGACCCCACTTGTCTTTGTACTCCTCACCTAACTGCCACCGCATACACTTGACACCATCTTAATCAAATAAGTTTATCTTGGTCTTATCGGACCATAGGAAATGGGTCCAGAAATCCATGTCCTTAGTCTGCTTGTCTTCAGCAAACTGTTTGAGGGCTTTCTTTTGCATATATATATATATATATATGACTAAATAAACCTTTAGGAGTAAATTTCCTCCTCAAATTCAGCTTAAAAATTTGCTTCAAAATGCCCCTTGAATCAGTAAATATCAGGCGTTTTTTGGAGCAGACTTTGAGACTGGATTTTAAAGAGAAAATTTACTCTTCAAAATACAATGGGGGACATGTATGAATGGGGCTTCACCAGAAGCCTGGTGTATTTTCAGCCCAACATCAGGCGCAGACCCATTTGTATTAGTGAAAAGCCTCCCAAACGCCATTATCAGGCGCATTACAGAGCATTACACCCGCGGCACTTTGTAATGCTCCTGATTACAAAGAATTGTCGGCAATTCTAGGCGCATTACTACTGGAACAGGTAAACCACTTTCAAAGTGGTATACCTGAGACAGAAAGGTCATCCTAGTGCTAGAATGCGCCTGATTTATGACCCGCTGTAGTGCTAGTTCATAAATCAGTCGCAATCTAGACTAATATTACGCACATGAAATTTGGTGTGTAAATGCCAAATTTCATACATGTGACTCTGGGGAAAAAAAAACCCAAAAAAACCCCCCTTTCCCCTCATTAATCTTTACAATTTTTAAATTTCCCATTTTTAAAACAAAAAAACTGATTATCTATTCTAAAAAACAGAAAGTCCCCTTTTTTTTCCCCAAAAGGAAAATTGTATGGACAAAATTGGGGAAACCCCAAAAACCCTATTGAAAACTATTTTCCCCCACGGGTTTAAAATTTGGGGGGCCCATTTTCCCCCACGTATTTGGGGGCATATTTCCCCTCAAAAAACGAGAAAAAAATGTCCCCCCATTTCCTTTAAAAAGGGGTAATCCACATTTTCCCCCCATAGAGAATATGGACTTTTGCCTCCTTCCCCAAAACCCCCCGGCACAATACCCCCCGAGCGGGGAAAAGAAGTGACAGGCAGGCCCGGACTGAGCACTTGTGAAAACCGGGCGAATCCCCGGGGGGCCGTGTGACTTCAGGGGGCCCCTACAAACTTGTAATCAGCTGGCGCTGCCCCCCTTCCTGATCTTTAGGTGAGCAGCCCCCGCGGGTGGGGGGCCCGAAAGGCCGCCGTAAATGGGCGGCTAAAGTATTATGCCCCAGGGCGGCACCCAGAAAATTAAGGGGTTGCGGAGGCCAGGGGGCTGTCCCCTAGGGGCCGCCCCCCACGCCTCAGTGTTCAAAACGGAGCATCAGGGGTAAAAGGGAACTGTGGGGAATCCCTGATGCTGCCGGGCCCCCCCAGCTCCGCAGGGGCCGTTTCCTTTCCCCAGTGAGGAGGGGGCGCAGGAGGGGGAAAGGCCCCGGGCCCAACCCTCGTGAGCTCAGGGGGGGGGGGGCCCGACAGCTCCATACATAGTGCGAAGGGGCACTGACTGCCCGGCGGGGAAAAGGGGGGACATGAACCCCTGCCTTTGAGGGAGCTGCGAGGACTAAATCCACCCAATAGTAAGTGGTTTTAAAAAAACTTTATTTTTGGGGGCTCTCCCAGGAGCCCCCCCCCCCCCCCCCAACCTCAGCACCCCACCCCCCCCCCCTCCAGGCCTCAGCAGCGATCCCCCCCCCAAAGGCCTCGCAGCAAACCCCCCCCTCCGGGCCCCCTCAGCGGGAGATCCCCCCCCAGGCCTCAGCACCCAAACCCCCCCCCCCCAAAAGGCCCCCAGTGGGCTACCCCCCCAGGCCTAAAGCAGCTAGCCTTTTCCCCCCCCCCCCCTCCCCAGGCCCAGCAGCTACCCCCCAAACCCCCCCCCCCCCCAGGCCCCCCGGGCAGCAAACCCCCCCTCTGGTCACTACCCCCCTTCAATTTTCCCCCCGGGGCCTCAGCAGTAGCCCCTCACCCCCCAAAAGGGCCTCAGCAGCTAGCCCCCCCACCTCCCCCCAGGCCCAGCAGTTTACCCCTAAACCCCCCCCTAAAAAAACCCTTCACAGTTTAGCCCCCCCCGGGTCAGTTAACCCTTTTTAAACCCCCCCCCCAGGCCCTCTGCGCTACCCCCCTTGGGTCAGCTACCCTTTTTTCCCCCCTCCCCGGGCCCTCTTCAGTAGCCCCCTGGGTCATTAGCCTTTAAAACCCCCCCCCCCAGGCCCCGGGCCAGTTTGCCCCCGGGGAAGCTAGCCCTTTAAACCTCCCCCGGGGGGGAACTTTCAGCTAGCCCCCGGTCAGTGGGCCTTTCCCAACCCCCCCCCCCCGGGGGCCTCTGCAGTACCCCCCTGGCAGCAACCCTTTTAACCTCCCCCGGGGTCTGAAAAGCAAACCCCCTTTTCGGGCCCAGTAGCCTTTCACCCCCCCCAAAAAGGGGCCCTCAGCAGCTTGCCCCTCTGGGTCATTTACCCCCCTTCACCCCCCCCCCCGGGGGCCTCTGCACTACCCCCCCCTCTGGTCAGCTACCCCCCTCACCTCGCAGCTACCCCCTTGGTAAACTACCCCTTTTCCCTTTGCCCCCCCAGGCCTCTGCAGTTTAACCCCTCTGGTCAGCTACCCCCTCACCTCAGCACTGGGCCCCCCCTGGTCGGGTTTCCCCCCCTCACCCCCCCCCCCGGGCCTCTGCAGCTAGCCCCTCTGGTCAGTTTCCCTTTCAGCTCCCCCGGCCTCTGAAAGCAGGCCCCTCTTGGCAGTAGCTTTTTTCCACTCCCCCAAGCCCTCCCAGTTTACCCCCTTTCTGGTCAGCGGGCCCCCTCCCCCTCCAGTAGCCCCTCTGGTCATTTACCCTTTTTTCCCCCTCCCCCAACCCCTCGCACTACCCCCTTGGTCAGCTACCCTTTAACCCCCCCCCCAGGCCCTCTGCGCTAGCCCCTCGGGTCAGCTTACCCCCTCACCTAAAGAAGCTACCCCCTCTGGTCAGCAAACCCCCTCTCCCCCCCCAAGGCCCCTTACCGGTTGCCCCCCTGGCCAGCTGGGCTACCCAAAGACGGGTTTGGGATCCCAATTTTTTGTGGAGTGATGGGGCCCTTTTCCTTTAAATAGGGGCCTATGTATCGGGCCTTTTTTTAATTGAAAAATACCTACCTAATAGGGGGCCTAAAATTCTTACCTACCCCGCCTAATTTAAAAACCCACCTACCCCCAAAAAGGGGGTCTACCTATTTACTTAAAATTTTGCAGTGTAAACCCTTTTTCCTGTGTGAAGGGTTTTAACCCTTTTCCTATTATATAAGGAAACAAAAACAACTTAGACTGTGTACAGAAAGCGGGAGCCCCCGAGCTGTCTGTGGGAAAAAATTTAGGGGGTTGTTCACAAGGGTTTTTCACTCAGTTTACAAGTGCTTTCGGAAACCGTCTTGGAGGGCCGCACCCCGTCCTTCCCCCCAAAACGGAACTAACAAATTTGCAGGAGATTAAACACTGAAAAGGGCTATGCTAACAAAGGAACGGCGTTTCCCCATGAGGGAAACGCCGCTGGGGGTTTCAAAAGCGCCAGTCAGCTTTCCCTCTTGGGGAAAAAAAAATTTCATAATTTCAGATCCCCCAAAGTGAACCGGGGCGGGGTGTTCGGGATAGACACAGTGATTTAAATTTTCCTGCCCAATTTTTTAGATCCGTCTTGGGGGCCACAGTGCGGACTCCCAAAATTATCCCTAAAGCCCCTTGTAACACGGAGTTTTAAATTCCCTGGAACAAGCCCTTAAACCCTTAGGGGGCCCCAAAGGGGGCCATTATAACCATTTGGGGGGGCCCTTTGTATTGGGAGTTTGTACAAAAGGTGGGACGGAGGGGAAAGAGCTTTCTGGGAAAATGAGAAGTTAAGATTTTGGGGGTGGGAAAAATTTCCCGGCCCGAGTTATGGTGGAGAAGGCATCAGGCGGTCGGAAACCCGGGTGGAGAAAAAAAAAGGGAAAGAAAGCCCACTCTCAAAGATAAGCCGTCTCCTGGATTCCCCCGGGGGTTTTCCCGGGTTTTTTATCCTTTTCTGTTGGATCAGGTTTCTGGTTTTTCCCTTGTCATGTGATGGGGGACCACTGGTGATTTGACCCTACGTAGCGGTATTGTAATATTCAAAACTTGTTTAAAGGGGCAGCTACACTTGTCCCTAATTGTAAAAAAAACTGTACGTTTGCCCCCTAACCTGTGTTTTTCTCTGCGCCTTTTTAATTTCTTGCTGGGTTTTAGTGGTGGTTATTTTTGCAAATTTTGGCAAAATTGTATGTGGGGCAGAGGCGGCGGAATTGTAGTGGGCTGGTTGGGGCATTTTGTCCCAGGGCTTTTTTTTTTTGGGTCCCAGCCCGGCCCTGGGGCAGGTCAATTTTTTCACGGCACTTACACGCCCAAGTAATGACGTCAGGGGGGGGCGGGGGTGCCGGGGCCCCCCAACCCCCCCCCCCCCCCGCATCGCGCAAGTAACAACTTCCGGCGTAATTGTGGGGCATACTGTATCCCCCTGCTTTTTCCGTGTAAAACTTAGCCTAAGGTCCAAGATAATTAATTTTTAGGGTTTTTCCCAGATGAAAGAAAAAATTTACTTGTCAGATTCTCATCGGATGACACAATTTTTAATGAATATTTCATGTGGATTTAGGCTGTTTTTTTTCAGAAATTTATATAAAAAAATGAGTCCTATTCATCTTTAAGGGATTTTGGGCGCATATGCCATCCCCATTGACCTCAATAGCAAATCTTGTGTGTGGAATGTGACAGAAGACTGAATATGTTCTAAGTCTTTTTACATTTAAAAAGAAACCGACGAAATGCGCGTTGTATGAACTACATGTCTATACTTTTGGTTTAGACAAGTATTTCAAGTCAAAATCCACATGGGGATGTACCCTTACTTGTCGTACTTTGCAACACAATTTTAGGCTGGAATATTGTCACCATTACATACCTCCCAACTGTCCCGATTTGGGCGGGACTTGCCCGATTTGAATAGGAGGTCCTGCTCTCGTGATTCACATAGCAAAAGTCCCGCTTTTCAGATACTCACTGCTCCGGGCTGGCCACGCCCCGCCTCTCTGCTCTGCCAGCTGAGCCAGGGAGCATCTACAAATAGCTCTGTGTGTGGCAGGCTGAGCAGCATGAGCATCCTACTGGACACACAGAGCTTGTAGACACTCCCTGGCTTCCTGGTGCTATCTTCACACATCATTGGACAGCATAGGAGCGCTGCTCATATCCTCTCCCTCCTGCTGGCTCTGTATCCAGTGGTAAATGTAAGTGCCCTGACTGTCCAGTAGTATAGAACAGAGGTTCATCTGTCTGACAGCCCCCCTCTCTTCACTCCTGGCTCACACCCCACTCGACCCCCCTGACACCAATCACTCGACCACCCCCTCCTCCTGACACCCCACTCGACCCCCCCTCTCTCCCTGACCCTCCACTCACCCCCGCTCTCTCCCTGACCCTCCACTTGCCCCCCTTTCTCTTCCTGACCCTCCCACCTCTCCCTGACACCCAACTCAGCCCCCTTCTCTCCCTGACCCTCCACTCGACCCAACCTCCCTGACCCTTTCCCCACACACCCTTCCTTTACTCCCCGCCCCCCCCCCCCCCACACTGTTTCCCTCCTTTCCACAAGGCCTACCCAGCTTTCCCCACATGCTGGAGGGGCTATCCAACACCTGGGAAAGCTGAGTGAAAAACCCATCCCCCATAGAAGGCGCCCATCGTTCCTGGAGGCCTGCTGTGAACCAATGTCACCCAGCTTTCCCCGATGCTGAATTAACCCATCCAGCTGGTGAAAACCCTCCAAAGCAGGTGTCCAGAAAAGCTAGGTGCCTGCTGTGGCGGATGGGTGCCACTCAGCTTTCCCTGGTGCTGCATAGCTCATTCAGCATGTGGGAAAGCTGGGTGAAAACCCTTCACAGCAGGTGTCCAGGAAAGCTAGGTGCTTGCTGTGGCAGATGGGTGCCACTCAGCTTTCTTGGACAACTGCTGTAGGGATGTCACTAAGCTTTCCAAGGCACTGTGTCAAGTTAGTAATTTAGGAAAAACATTAAATCCTGTTCTAACCTCAGAACCTTATTCTGCCTTGTCAATCCTGTCAAGTAGTGGGTTCAATCCACTTCTATTGCAGGTTTATTATTTCATTATCAAACGTAATGAACTTATCAGATATTATCTACAACCATCTTTATATTGCTTATAGGCTATTCAGCACCCTGGAAAGCTGGGTGACACATCCCCCACAGCAGGCATCCAGTTTTCCTGGGTGCCTGCTATGGGGGGATGTCATCCAGTTTTCCCGGGCACTGAATTGGTTATTCAGCATTCCGGAAAGCTGGGTGATGCCATTTGTAGGGTTGGTGGTTTTTTACAGGTTTCCCCTTTGGACTACGACGGACAACGTTGCATCTATTTCTTTAATAAAATGGATTATGAGGGCTGATGTGGGGGAGTGTTTATTTAAATAAATTGTTTTTTTCTGTGTCTGTGTTTTTTTCATTTTCTTCCAGTGATAGTACTGAGGGTGACTGACAGATGCCTCCAGTACTATCGCTGGGGCTTGGTATCAGCCAGTGTTGTTTCTTGTTGCCCTAGGCTGACACTAACCCCGTGTCACTATTATCTCAGTACAAAACACACCAGGGGAAGAGCCGGTAACCATCAGCAGTGGACCCTCTAATGTGATGGTCTACTTCTAGAGCAGCTGCAGGCTGGTATTTTTAGAATGGGAAGTTACCAGTATCGATGGTTCTTCCCATTCTGATAGTATTAGGCTGCCACTGTTAGTTTTTCTTTGGTTGGTTATAGAAATGGGGAGCGGGGACCCCATGTCGTTTTTTTTTTCTGAAAATGTGTTTATTTAGTGAGAATCTGAACCTGAGAATCCACTGTAATGATTATAGGAGGTGCCCACTGTAGGATTCTCAATAAATTAATGATTTAAAAAAAAAAAAAAT
>JAODAL010001880.1:0-213256 GCA_025379985.1 Phyllomedusa bahiana
GGTAAGGGCCCCAGTTCTTTCCAGGACCACTTAGATATGTAGATCTTCATATGCAGGCATTGTCCAAGCTTAGCAGACTTTTATGGCTCATAACAATTTTGAATGTTGTTGGAGAGTAGACTCTACAAATAATCATTTCTCCACCCCCATCAAACCATCAAAGAAAGCCCCCAAAATACCCACGTATGGGCAGGTTTTCCTAAACTCTACACCTATTTTGGTTCCTTTCCCAATACTGAAAAATTTTGATTTTTGACAAGTTTATGATGTAGGTATCTAGACCACCTTAACTCTTACAACTTTTAATTGACTGTGCCCATAGATAACCTTCGACCATTTGATAGCGTGATCTGGCTTAAACTTAAAGTGAACTTGAATCATTCAAAATGCTATCAGATTTGTGAACAACATGTTATAGAGCAGAAAGAGCTGAGTAGATTGATATATCGCTCTGTGTGGAAAAATCCCTGCTCATTTTGGGTTAAGGAGTCCAATAGGCGGTCTTATCAGTGATTGACAGCTATCTATGTATGCACACTGATACAAGGAAGGCTGTCAATCACTAATAACCGCCTACTGGACTCCTTAATCCACAATAAGCAGCAATTTAAATGAAAAAAAATACAATTTCTGCTGAATTTTTTTACACAGAACAATTTTTCTATCTGCTCTGCTTCTCTTCCTCTATAAAATGCTATTAGTAGATCTGGTCATTGTGACAGGTTCCCTTTAAGATCTGTTTTAACCAGGGCACGATAATCTAGGCCTAGGTTTCTTTTTGACAAACCCTATATGAAGCACTAGAGAGACACATCTTAGATTGGTCCTATATCTAACTACTAAGGTCTGATTTTAAATCTGATAAATACATAAGATTTATTGAAACAATTGTCAGTCTGTTTTGTTGGAAGTGGTTGTGGATTCCTTTCACAGTGCTTTCTTGGTATTTCTGTCAGGGGTGGAAAATAAATAAGTATCCTGATAGGTTTCAGTGGAAATGTTTGAAATGAACAGTCATAGTCCCTTCCTTGTACCAAATATAGTCATCAGTAAATATTAGAAACATTGTTGAGATATTCAGTGTGAGTATACGTATGCTCTATCACTACAGATGCACACTATATGCTTAATAACACCTATTTTCCTATCCTAGAACAGCAATGTTCCCTTCACTTCTGCAGTAAAATCTACCAAATTGTTACAGATGATTGCTCGAAAAATGTTTTGTAATTATTCCCATTACAGAGAGGGGAGCAGGTCAATCTTTAAGCTATGTGGTTTGGAAATTCTGAAAGCTGTAGTCATTTTAATTGAGTCAAAGGAATTACTCAGCAAACCCTTGGGAAATTGGAAGTGCATAAAACTACATGAGGTGAAGGACGGGAAATATAAAGCTGACTTTATAAGGTCTGTAAAAAAAGTAAAATGTCAACAACTGGGTTGAAGAAATTTTTAATTTGTTGTACCTGATAGATTTATTGGGTTGCAGCTACTGTCTGGGTAGGTTTGCATATTTAAAGGACATTTTCCAAAAACTGAATACTTAAAAGGGGTTGCTCACTTTCTATTTTTTTTATTCATTATTTACAGACTACAGTTTTCCAATATTGAGGTATTTGAAATTTGGTTCCTCTACTGGTGCCGTGGTGCCTCTTCCACATCCTTTTTTTCTAACCTATTTCTTACTTATTTCTCATATTTTTCTTTTCTTTTTTTATCACATTTGCTCATGAAGCCTCTCCACTTAAGACAAGCTTTGTCAGTTGCCCTATATTACTACCACTTTGTGAATAAAGTATCATTTATTCTACCATTTACTGGATGGTCACAGTGGTTTTCAGCCCATTTGTTGTTCAGTCTCCCGGTTATTAACCCTATCTGACTCACATTTATGTATTTAACTACACTTCATTACTTGGTTTCTATTCATCTCTGAATATGGAGATAGTTCTGAGTGATAATTACTCCTCAAATGTTTTGTAATCATATGAGCATCTACATTTCTTATTGTCATTGAATTCACTCTTAGAGAATCTGTAGTTGTCTTCTTTTGTCTTAGAAGATAAATCAAATTTTGATTCTGAGAAATACAATTTAGCTCCTATACCTTTCTTAAATGGTATAATCCACTGATGAACTAACTGTACACTAAACATGGCATCCAGGGCCGCCATACAGGGGGTACAACCGGTACTCCCGTATGGGGCCCGGTGGAATAAGGGGGCCCGCGGCAAGCGGGCCCCCTTATTCCTCACGGCAGAGCGGGGCCCGGCGGCGCTGCCGCCGAACCAGGCTCCGCCTGGCCCACAGTGGGGGCCCCCGAGCTCCTGGGGCCCCGGGGGCCCAGTGCCGTCGCCCCCCGGGGCCCGGCCGCGCATCCGGTCCTCTAACGCCCGGGCCCCGCGTCCCTAGCACTCCTAGACCGGCCCGGGATTTGGGGACTGTTGTCCCAAACGCCCGGGTCTGCGCGGTGTCAGCGGAGCACAGCGCCACTAGTGATGCTCTCCGCTGATCTCCCCGGCAGGCTGAAGGCTTAGGTCTTAAAGCCTGCCGGGGCCGGCCCCTACTGCTTGACGTAGGCGGCACGGTGACGTCACTTCACCGCCCCCTATGCAGGGCGCAGGAGCCGGCAGGAGTACGGAGCGGCCGGGAGCGGGAGCGAGGCTCAGGTAAGTGACTGATTTGGTTTTTTTTTTTTAAAAAGGGTTTTTATAAAAAGGGGGCCCTGACTGCTGCCTATATCAAAAGGGGGGCCCTGCTGCTGCCTACAACTAAAGGGGGCCCGGGACTGCTGCCTATATCTAAAGGGGGGCCCTGACTGCTGCCTACAACTAAAGGGGGCCCGACTGCTGCCTAAAATCTAAAGGGGGCCCTGGCTGCTGCCTCAACTAAAGGGGGCCCTGACTGCTGCCTACAAATTAAAGGGGGCCCTGACTGCTGCCTATATCTAAAGGGGGCCCTGCTGCTGCCTACAACTAAAGGGGGCCCTCCTGCTGCCTACAAAGAAAGTGGGCCCTGACTGCTGCCTAGATCTAAAGGGGGCCCTGGCTGCTTCATACAAATAAAGGGGGCCCTGACTGGGGCGGGCCTATATCAAAAGGGGGGGCCCCTGGTTTGCTGCCTATATCTAAAGGGGGGCCCTGACTGCTGCCTACAACTAAAGGGGGCCCTGGACTGCTGCCTATATCTAACGGGGGCCCGGCTGCTGCCTACAACTAAAGGGGGCCCTGACTGCTGCTACAACTAAAGGGGGGCCCTGACTGCTGCCTATATCTAAAGGGGGCCTGGCTGCTGCCTAAACTAAAGGGGGCCCGGGCTGCGGCCTAAAACTAAAGGGGGCCCTGACTGCTGCCTATATCTAAAGGGGGCTGACTGCTGCCTATATCTAAAGGGGGCCCTGACTGCTGCCTATATCTAAAGGGGGGCCCTGACTGCTGCCTATATCTAAAGGGGGGCCCTGACTGCTGCCTATATCTAAAGGGGGGGCCCTGACTGCTGCCTATATCTAAAGGGGCCCTGACTGCTGCCTATATCTAAAGGGGGCCCGGGCTGCTGCTATATCTAAAGGGGGCCCTGACTGCTGCCTATATCTAAAGGGGGCCCGGGACTGCTGCCTATAATCTAAAGGGGCCTGGCTGCTGCCTAACTAAAGGGGGCCTGGCTGCGGCCTCCCAACTAAAGGGGGCCCTGGCTGCCGGCCTACAACTAAAGGGGCCCATGCTGCTGCCTACAAGTACAGGGGGCCCTGCTGCTGCCTACTCTAAAGGGGGGGCCCTGCTGCTGCCTAACCTTTAAAGGGGGGGCCCTGAGGCTGCCTAAAACTAAAGGGGGCCTGACGTCCCTTACCTCTAAAGGGGGCCCTGCTCTGCCTAATCTAAAGGGGGCCCCTGGCTCTCCTACCCTAAAGGGGGCCCTGACGCTCCAACTAAACTCTAGGGGCCCACTTGCGGGCCTAACTATGGGGGCCCCCTACTTGGGCCTATCTTAAAGGGGCCGGGCCCTTTGCCTATACTGAAAAGGGGGCCCGGCCCTGCTTACAATTTTAAGGGGGGCCCTCTCGGCTACACTAAAGGGGCCCCTGATTCCATAAACTAAAGGGTGGGCCCTGCTTGCTGCCTCACTAAGGTGGGGGCCTGAGCCCCCCCCCCCCCACCCCCCCCCCCCCCCCCCCCCCCCCCCCCCCCCCCACCCCCCCCCCCCCCCCCCCCCCCCCCCCCCCCCCCCCCCCCCCCCCCCCCCACCCCCCCCCCCCCCCCCTCACCCCACCCCCCCCCCCCCCCCCCCAAAAAAAAAAAAAAAAAAAAAAAAAAAAAAAAAAAAAAAAAAAAAAAAAAAAAAAAAAAAAAAAAAAAAAAAAAAAAAAAAAAAAAAAAAAAAAAAAAAAAAAAAAAAAAAAAAATAAAAAAAAAAAAAAAAAAAAAAAAAAAAAAAAAACTTGAAAATTGGGATTCAAAGTTTTGAATTTTGCAGGGAAAGGTTTGGGGACAATTCATGGCGGTGTGGAATGGATGCAGAAGAAAAGGGAATAAGAACGACTCAAGAGAAGAGAACGACTCCTCAGATTGACGTCCTTGGTGATCCCTGATTTCAGCGGTTATTTTGCTTTTTATATTGGATCAGTGCTGTATTCACTGTAATGTGATGTAACCTAGCTGGTGTCTGACCTCTATGTGGTCTCTTATACGGCAGTGTTGTAGGTTAAACCTGAGCTGTGTTTTTGACCTCTATGTGGTCTCTATATGGCGGGGTTTGTAGGTTATACCTGAGCTGGTGTCTGACCTCTATGTGGTCTCTATTGGCGGTGTTGTAGGTTATACCTGAGCTGGTGTCTGACCTCTATGTCTCTATATGGTGGTGTTGTAGGTTATACCTGAGCTGTGTCTGACCCCTATGTGGTCTCTATAGGCGGTGTTGTAGGTTATACCTGTGCTGGTGTCTGACCCTCTATGTGGTCTCTATAATATGGGGGTGTTGTAGGTTATATCTGAGCTGGTGTCTGACCTCTATGTGGTCTCCATATGGCAGTGTTGTAGGTTAACCTGAGCTGGTGTCTTAAACCTTATTGTGGTCTCTATATGGCAGTGTTGTAGGTTATACCTGAGCTGGTGTCTGACCACTATTGTGGTTCTCTTATGGGGTGTTGTAGGTTATACCTGAGCTGGTGTCTGGACCTATATGTGGTCTCTATATGGGGTGTTGTAGGTTATACCTGAGCTGGTGTCTGACCTCTATGTGGTCTCTTATATGGTGGTGTGTAGGTTATACCTGAGCTGGGTGTCTGACCTCTATGTGGTCTCTATAAAGGTGCTGTTGTAGGTTATACCTGAGCTGGTGTCTGACCTTTATGTGGTGTCTATGTGATGATGTTGTAGGTTATACCTGAGCTGGTGTCTGACCTCTATGAGTTCTATATGGCAGTTGTTGTAGGTTATACTGAGCTGGGATTGAACCTCTCTGTGGTCTCTATATACTGGTGTAGTAGGTTATACCTGAGCTGGTGTTGGCCCCCTATGTGGTGGTGTTGTAGGTTATGTCGGCGCTGGTATAATGCAGCGTACATGTGTCCCTGATGACCCTGTGATAGAGGGACACTTACTTTCTTGCTGGTGTTTATTTTAGAAGGTGGTGAGGTGCGTGACCAAGGGACACATGGAGGGGGATAGTGTATGTGGGCTGGTGGGGGGGGATATTGTATGTGGGCTGGTGGGGGGGGGGGGGGGGATATTGTTTGGGGGGGCGGGGGGGGGGTGGATATTGTATGTGGGCTGGTGGGGGGTGGATATTGTATGTGGGCTGGTGGGGGGGGATTTTGTATGTGGGCTGGTGGGTGGGGGGGGGGAGGGATATTGTATGTGGGCTGGTGGGGGGAGAGGATATTGTATGTGGGCGGGGGGGGGAGCGATATTGTATGTGGGCTGGTGGGGGAGAGTTGGATTAGTGGGGGTATTGGGTGGGTGGGGGAGGGATATTGTATGTGGGCTGGTGGGGGGGGGGGATATTGTATGTGGGCTGGTGGGGGGAGCGGATATTGTATGTGGGTGGAGGGGATATTTATGGGGGGGGGATAAAGGAAGGAGCTACTTAGCCTGTGTCTATGATAGTGGAGACAGACAGACATGTGACTCACTTGCTATTGTACTACACAATACAGTTCTTTTTTGCACACTGTATTATGTGGTAAAATGGGCGCGTTTATGTCCGAGAGGCCGTTTTTTTGCTGGGGGCGGGGCGATTGGGTTGCTGGGGGCGGGGTTTACATGGGGCGGCCCAGGTGCTTCAGCTGTATGGGGCCCTGAAATTTCTGTTGGCGGCCCTGATGGCATCACACAAACACCATAGTTGTTGAAGGAATGACCATATTAATTTTAATTATTTCACCATTATTACTATTGGGTTTCCTCATGGGTGTCATGTAACCCTGTTCCAGAATTACTGCCAGAGATCACAAGACTGGTGATATGTTTAGTCTATACAGTAAGCTCATTAACAGAGGTTTTCTCACTACAAAGACTAGCTTTCAACATATTGGGACAGGTAATCGTAGACTTTTTCTAAATACATTGGTCTCTTGATATTACCTTGGTCAGGAAATAAGAGATATTTTATCTGCTCTGAGTACATTCTCTGGTTACCGTCCTGCTCTCCCTTCTTGCTTAGACAGAGAGCAAAAGTGACGTTACAACGGTAAGAATGAGCAGTCCTTATCTTGTATTCACTCCTCACAAACCTGTACCATTTGTTTACTGAAGACTAAATCTCCTGCCCTTTTATCAGTGTAACGGTTCAGCTAGTTACAGAGGAGCTAAATATGTTAATCACTGCTATAGAATCACCCACAGCCTGACCAAGTAGTGCAAGTCTCACTACTTTAACTCATTTAATGCATTCCACAGGACTACATTATTGTGGGCTAAATATTCTACTATGCAGACAATTGCTACTGCACTGGAATAAGAAAGGTATATAAGCAGAATATTAAATGCAGGTACTATTTTGTTTTTTAGATAAGAATACATTAAACCATATAAAGCAGAAACCCCTTTAAATTTGACTTGAAATAGGTACAATATCCCACTTATTCAATAACTGTAATTATAGGTCAAAGCAGGTGTGAGCTATTTATTTATGGGGTCCTTGACATTGAAAGCTCCTTTGCTTATTTCTTACAATGTCAGTGAACATCTTTGTCAGTTCTGAAGGCACAGAAACAGCTACTGGAACCCTTGAGTATGAGGATGCCACATAGGAACATCTAGTTCATAGATTGTGTGAACATGCCTAAAATTATAAAGGTTTGGCTGGAACAGTCAATTGACAAAGGAACAAGCACTAATCAGTTTAGAAATTAAACTGTTACTATGTTATAATATCTTCCTAAAATGGTGTAATGTGGAGGTATTCTATGTACTCCTTGTAAGGCAATGTTCACACGGCTGCCGTGCAGCGGGGGCGGGGCGGAGGGCCGGCAGCTCGCCCGCCCCATAGACAATCATTATTCACGGCGCGTACACGCCGTAAATAATGTGCATGTCATTTTCTCCCGCCTCGGCGGATTCGCCAAGCGGGGAGAAGAGACGGAATCCATAGTTCTCTATGAGAACTGTGGATTACTGTAATGACTGGGACGGATTTCAGCCGTACTGTAGCAGAAATACGGCACGCAATACGGCTGGAATCAGTCCCAGAATAAGCCGTGTGAACGAGGCCTTAGCTTACATTCATGCCTGAAAAAATGTTGACCCTGTAAGACAGGTTATCAGAAGCTTTCATAAAAATGATTATTGGACAAACCTGACAATGTTATCTGGACCAGCCTGACATGTTATGTGTACCAGGGTGTTTAGACATTTCCAACAGCAGATATTGGGGAAAGCAAATACTGGGCAGCTGAGATACCTGTACAGATAGAAGTTAATTAACAAAGGAACAAACATCAGTTTAGAGGTTAAATGGGTTTTGCCACGATTTAATGTTGACGTGGGATCCTCCAAAATGGGTATTTAATCACTTTTCTAAATATATGTGATTACAAAAATTGCAGCCTGAGAGAGCTACAGGCTGCCATACCTGCCCTTAGTTACTTAAAAGCTTCTATTAGATACGACCTGACAAGAGCTGCTCGCCCGGCTTGTGCAGAGCACACCTCTTATCTGATGAAAGGGAACTGAAGAAGCTTTCAAGGGACTGGGGAAAAATATGTTGTCTTTTGTATACAGAATCCACTAGTTGTAGTGTGATTATCTGAGTAGATCCCTGCTTTATCTGAAGACAGGGAACATGAACGAGCTTTCAAGAGGCCGAAGGAGCTTTCAAGCTGCTGTGGAGAAAAGTGTTGTCTTTTGTATACAGAATCCACTAGTTGTAGTGTGATTATGCGAGTGAACATTGCACACGATCCCTTATGCATGGCTCTGTGCTCTGACCAGCTCTCTCTCTCTCTTTCAGCTCAGCCTTGGCTTGTTTACTTTGCTTCTTAGCAGATAAGGCACGTCCTGGCAAAACCCCTTTAAGCTGTTACTTTTGTACAATATCTCCCTAAATGGTGTGTTGTAGTGGTATATTATGTACTCCTAACAAGCATTGAGAGTAAAGAAGGGAGAATAACTTGGGACTCCCACCTCATTCATGCCTAAAGAAATGATGGCACAAAAAGAGAGGTTGTCAGAAACTACCTAATGGTGACCATAGACATTAGATGAATATTGGGTAAACCTGCCAATTTTATTGGCACCAGCCAAACATGTTATGTGCATCAGGTTGTCCTGACATTTCCAACAGAAGTTGTCGAGGGAAAGAAAGTTTGGGCACTTAAACCTATACACATAGGAGTAACATTGTCTGAATATGTTGTTTTATAGGGGTATACCAACAAATGATGTCAGGGGTAAGGAAAATCAGGCAAGTTAAATTTCTCCTTTCTTCTTATTGAGAACATACATGCTCTTCTGAGTTGAGTGTACAAGATGTGATGTGGAGGAAAATTAATTGACAACTATCTAAAGTATATAGCCACCTTTATTGTAGCAATGAATTATGTTGACCCTACAGGGTGTAAGAAGTAGATGCAAGCATGTATATTTTAAGTCAAGATGCCAATATATAGCTCCCATCCTATTGTATATTTTGTGATGTCACTGTGTATTCCTGTATTCGGACAAGATGGCTGGAGCAATAAAAGCAGGTGGTCGTAACCTAGAGACACATATACATAACCAGGAGATAAGATATACTCTAACTCTGAAATGCAGCAACATCGGAACAGCAATGTATTAATATTTATCTATCTTGCCTACATGTTTAAGTTAATCAATGTAATGAGAAAACCGCTTTAACTAGATACTAATATTGGCTGATGCAGCCCTATCAGCTGTGTTATGCATTGTTGAACATATAAAAGAGGAGGCACCACTGGAAAATGTAAATTCAGCCCACCCACACCTACACCACTGCTTAATTATTTTGTGGCAGGGTTTCCTGTCATATTTTCCGGGGTCAGTAAGGACTGACACCATAGATGCCTGGTTAGTTGTGGAACGTCTGGGCCACCGCAAGCATAGATGGTAAGGTAGAATCTTCACTGGATCCCACCACAAGGGCGACTGACTTAGCTGCAGGGTACCTCCAGGTCACTACCCCTGACGTGGCTACTTGTGGTAACAGTCTAAGTGTAGGACGGAAGGCACCAGGTATAGGCAGAGGTGACGGGTAACAGCAGGTATAGCCGTAGTCAGGTTACAGAGTCCCAGGCAGTTAAAAGGATTTGGTACAGATAGGAAAACAGCATTTGTTAAAAACAGCAGATAATTTTTGATAGCACGGGGTTTAAAACATGGTGGAACTGTAGGTCATTGAAATAGGCGGGGTTTAAAACAAAAGTTATGGGTAACAGCAATAGAACAGCAACGGGAAGGGTCGGGGATACTGTGATGAATATCAAGGAACCGATGAGGAACAGAGGCAGGAAGTTCCTTAAAGAGTGGAGGTTAAAGGTCATTGGACACTGTCCCTTCAAATCCAGCAAGTTTCTGTGCTTGCCCTGGGGCACAGGACACTAGGGGAAAGGAAAAGGAGGGAATAGGGAGTTAAAATTTAAACAAAGGCAGTTTTTTCCCGGGACCTAAAAACCCTCACTGCTGCGGGGAACAGGGGTAACCAGGGGCCAAAGCAGGGCAAAAGTTTGGCGCGGGGGACAAAGGAAATTTGGGGGAAACAGGCAAAAGGGCCAACGGGGATTTCGTGGTTTCCCCGGGAAAGGGGGCCGTGGGGTGAACCGTAACATTTCCATTGTCTCCTTCTTTTGTAGTAGTAAAAAAGAAACATGACTTTCCACCCAAATTCCCCCCTTGGGAAACCCATTGAAAGATTTACCTGGCCAAAGAAAAAAAAAGGAAGTGGTCAAATTTTGAAATGTTTTCCCCTTTTAAATAGCCCTCTAAATGGTATTTTGCATCCTCAAATTTTTTTTTTAACATCAAACACTGGTTTTTTGTTATTTTAAAAAATTTAAGCAGAATCTTAAAGACATCAATACCATACATGTGTATCCATGTTTCTGTCAAGCTTTTGTTTGCTGGGGGGGAATGCTACCTGGTTAGGTGTGGTTGACTTTGCTTTGGGAAGCACGCGGGTCCTTCTGATAAAATTCTTACTCCCAAAATTTTGGGGTTAAGCATTTTCATTTTTTTTATTATGTATATTGTGTATATAAAATTATATTTTAATATATTTTTTATATTTATATTTTAAAATTTAAAATTTTTATATATTATTTATTTTTTTACCTGATTATTTTGCGGACGTGTGACTATTGACTAGTATTTATACTATTTATGTACTTTTAATATGGTCTATTAGAGAGGTGAGTGGGCATTTTTATTTATGGGCGTCTATTTGTATTCCAGTTTTTTTATATAAAGGTTGCATATTTTATTTATTGTTTGGTGGTCTTTTATCGGTTTGATTCTTCCATACAAACAACAGAAACCTGTCAGACCCCTATTGTAAGTAAACTTAACCCGTTAGTGTTTGTTGTGAAATAAACGGGTTTCCCAAATCTCTGTAATGGAGACTCCAGACAAAAACCTTGTTCCTGTTTGTAAAATTTAATATTTTGGAATATATGTGTATTTGTACCTTTTTTTTGCGGAATATTTGGGGGCTATTACTCATTTATTTTAAACTATTTATTTATTTGTAAAAGGGTTTTTGGGGTGGTTGAGCAGAATTTTTAGGGGGTTGGGTAACTATTGTATTTGAATTTTTTTATATATTAAAAAGCTTGTATATTTCATTTATTGTTTGGTGGTCTTCTTTGGTTTGGTTGTTGATCTTGTTATATCACCAACATATATAATTATGTTGTACAATTCCCCATCCCTTTTTGTATAGGTTGTTCTGTTTGTACAGAATAGCGCCCAATTTTGCCCGTGCTAAATTTTTTTTGTCGTTTTTTAAGGGAAATATGGATTTCAGATTGTGAACCAGGCTTTAAAACCAAATTTTTGTGTGAATGCTATGCTTTGGCTATTTTCCTGAGTTTTAATTTAAATTCCCGGGCCCTTATGCTAGAAATAAAAAAAAAAAATATCAAAAAAAGAATTAAAATTTTTGATATAGAAAAACTGGGTTTTTGTAGACAGCGGTAATATATGGGGCATTTAAAAAACCCGTTAACCCTTTCTGTTTGCTTTCATGAAGGGGAGGTGGGGCTCTGTGAAAAAAAACATAGGGCATTGTGTTTCATTTCATCTCAGATTCTTTTTTAGTTTTTTGTTTTGTATCACAGTATACTGTTTTACTTGAATGGGGAAGGGGGTTTTTTATGTTTGCACATTTTTGCCCAGGGCATTAACCTGATACACTGAAGCTTCCCAAAGTACAAAGCATTGGAAAAAATAGAAGTCACACATATCTGGTGTTTGCCTCCGTTTCTTGTGTCCTTTGCTGGCCTATTTATTTGAAAAAATTTTGGGAAAATTTTTTCGGGCCCATTTTAACAGAAATGTTAAAAAGCTGGGGGATCACCCAAAAAAGGGCAAGGCCCGAAGAGAGCCATTAGTCTTTCCGGGGTTTTAAAATCTTTTATCTTTTTATTCTATGTATTATTGTACATTAAGAGAGGGGCATTGCTATAGATGTTTGGGGGGCCTGTTGCTTCAGGAGCTTCTGCAGAAAGCTGTAATTATGTTTTATGCTTTTCTGCATTCTCATTGATGCCAAAGAGTGCACAGGTTCTTTGGGCAAACCATAAAAAAAGAAAAAAAAATGCTAAAAAAAAATTTTTTTAAAATTACTAACTTCCCCGGGCCCCCTTTATTTTGGTACACCCCATGCTATTAAAAGGGTTGGCCCCCTTTTTTCCCTTAAAAATGCCTCCCAAATTTTTGTTGGGGTAGATTCCACAAGGTGTTTTCAAAAGAAAAAGTCAATTTTGGGCCAAGGGGCCCCAAAAAGTGCCAAGGGAAAAAATTCCCCACACCCTGACACCAACCCCCACCAGCCTGAAAAAAGTTGATAAGAGGCAGGAAAGGATCCCTGCCCTTTTATGTTTTTGACGCCAAATTCCCGAAACCCTTTCCTTTCCCAATGTCGCAGCAGAAATCAAGGGCTCTTCATCCCGGCAAAGTTTTTCCAATCTTTTAATGTTTCCCAAATTTTGATGAGCTTGGGCAAAAATTTAAAACCCCCAGTTTCCTTTTTTCTTTGTGAAAGGAGTGGCAACCCCGGGGTGGTCTTCTGCTGTTTTTAGGCCCCATATTTCCTCCCAAAATTCGCCGACTGTTTCGTTCCCGAAAATGCTCTTCTGCTCCCCTTTGGGTTTTAAGGGTGGCTTTTTTGAGGCACTGTTGCCCTTTTTAAACAGCTCAAACCCCGTCGCCCCAAATTTCCTTTGCCTCTGGCATTCAACAAAAGGGATTTCCCCACAGGGAAATGCCGGCCCCACTGGGTTTTTTTTTCCCTTTTTTTGGGCCATTCTTGTAAACCCTAGAGATGGTTGTGCATGAAAATCCCCGGAGATCAGCAGTTTCTTAAATACTCAGACCAGCCCTTCTGGCACCAACAACCATGCCACGTTCAAAGGCACTCAAATCACCTTTCTTCCCCATACTGATGCTCGGTTTGAACTGCAGGAGATTGTCTTGACCATGTCTACATGCCTAAATGCACTGAGTTGCCGCCATGTGATTGGCTGATTAGAAATTAAGTGTTAACGAGCAGTTGGACAGGTGTACCTAATAAAGTGGCCGGTGAGTGTATATATTGTATACTATAATACTGTGTACTGTGGCTGGAAGGGAAAATAATGGAAAAAGATTAAATATGATTGCAATAAAAAGGAGGAGAAATATCATTACTGCATTAGAAGCACAAGACAGCTAAATGCTCAGCAGAAAGTCCAGCAAACACAAGATACCAGAGCACAAAATATGTTGTGAGGGTATTGCACCCTGGAAAAAAGTTTAATCCAGCCATGTCTCCAGGATATAATTATTTTGTTTGATCTACATGACTTTGGAAGCTTGGACCTTTTTGAAATTACTGGACAATGCCAGACCAGCAATAGGCAAAGTAGACAATCACCAATACTGGGAAGGGATAGACGCACACTTTTAGAAATATTTATGTGTATCTAATGATGCATTTTAAATATATGACATGCAGCACATGAAGTAACAATCACTAGCTTTGTGGGTATATAAGGTGTGTGATAGGCTGTCTGCACACATTTCCCTCATTGCTGCCATGAGTGAAAGGGGCAATTTATCAGAATTGCAAAATGCGATGATTATTGACTTTGAAGCCAAGGGTGGCAGTATTTCTGAAACTGCACAGTTTGTGAACTGTTCACGTGCTGCTATAGTAAAAGTGTATTGTGAGTGGACAAATGGCACCACTGCGAAAAGGCAAAATGGAAATTGTAAAGCCCCACGTGCCATTAATGTAGAGAAGCTCACTGCCAAAATGAACCAGGGGGCTACCAGACTTGTGTCTAAAAACACAGAACCTAACTGCATATGGAGCTCTGAAGCACGGATGGTCACTGTACCTCTGCTAACAAAGTTGCATCAGCAGAAAAGGCTTCAATCTTTATGGCAGTATCGGTATTGAGCCTATGATGATTGGCAAAGAGTTGTCTTCTCTGAGGAGTTACGTCTTCTTCTCCATCGAATGGATGGACATTGATGTGTCAGGTGAGAACAAACACCCATACATGCTGCTTGTCTTCCCTGGGGCAGATGGGATCTTCCAGAAATGTCTGGGATTAGTTTTAAAGAGCATGTCCAGAATTTGCAAGTACTACCCTGACCCTATAATTCCCCAGACTTGAACCCAATTGAGCATACGTGGGACCAGCACAGTGGTCATGTTTGGTCCATGGATTTTCACCGATCAGCAGCTGCGGGATGCACTACAGTCAGCAAGATACCTGTGACAACCCACCAGGACCTTATTGAGTCACTCACAGCCCATTCAGTTGCTATCTGTGCTGCACACGGTGGTACTCTGGATTTAAGCATGTGGTCATAATAATGGGACTTGACTATGTTTGTGCATGTATACTGCGTTATAATGGAGTCTGTCGTTCTGCCATGATGTCAATCATTTTGACAAGATAAATGGTGCTGTTTGCACAGTTATACCATGTGCGATGCTGCTTATTAAACAGGTGGTCTCACATTCTGGCAGCATGCAAGGATCGAGAAGGGGAGAGAAAGTAGAGTATGGAAACGGGTTATAAATAGGTACCCTAAAGAAAAGTACTTAAAATCATTTATTTTCATATTATGTTTGCAAATAAGTGTTTAAGAAGTGTTCTAAATATTCTGAAACCTCCTTTAAAGGGAAAATGTCACATAGGTTATGCCCTCCTTACTGAGGACAGCACAAGATAGTGTCAGACATGCTGTTTTCAGTGCCGTGTCCCTTATTCTGTAAGGTTCAGTAGTTTCAGAGCATTTGATGCTCAAATCTGGCAGTTTGCACTGCAGCCTATTTTGTCAAACAGTAGTCAATTTTATTCATGAGCAGGTGTTCGAATAGCACCGCCTACCTGCTTGTTATTCATAGGTTCCTACCTATTCAAAGTACAAGGTTGAAGCAGCCAGGGGTTAGGCAGAGCTAATACCTGCTCATGACTAAGCTGGACTCATCTCTGGCAGAACAGGCTGAAAACTGCCAGATTTCAGCATTTAAACTCTGAAACTCCTGTATCTTACTGAATAAGGGATAACGCACTGTAAACAGCATGTCTGTCACTAACTTGTGCTGTCCTCACCAAAGGTGGCATAAGTTCCTTTTAAGTTAGACACATAATGACAGTTACTCAGGAGAGGGGTGCTACCAATCTATTTGCCCAAAGTCCTCCACCATCCCTGACCTGGCTGTGGTTATAATACATACTTAATATTCCACAGAATATTAGTGGCTGAATATTATATTTTACTTCCCCTACAAGTTCCACTTGTAAGTGCATTATTAAATACAGGCAGTCCCCGACTTACATCGTTCCGACTTACATACGTCCCCTAGTTACAAACGGAGACTTATGGGGCGTGGCTGTCATTCAACACTGAGTCACGCCCCATGATAACCAAGTGTCAGCATGCCACAGCTGCACAGGAGATACAGAATGTTAGGTGAAATCTTCTAAAAAAGGCCACAGACAGCAAAACAAATGTAAAAACCCTTCCCTGTATGATCCGAAACTAAAAAATTTTTTTTTGCTGGAATTACATTTAATAAATCTACCTGTTCCGACTTACATACAATTTCAACTTAAAGACAAACCTACAGTCCCTATCCCGGTTGTAACTCGGGGACTGCCTGT
Source organism: Phyllomedusa bahiana (assembly GCA_025379985.1). Lineage (NCBI taxonomy): Eukaryota > Metazoa > Chordata > Amphibia > Anura > Hylidae > Phyllomedusa > Phyllomedusa bahiana. Next base: position 15,830 of record JAODAL010001880.1, read on the forward strand.
ATATCCCTAGACAGAAAAGAAAATTGAAAAACCTTCTAGGTAAATTTTAAGACTATAATCATGCCACATAAGTTTCTAATACGCTTAAACATGAGTCACTTATAATCTACTACAGAGTTCATTGTCACCGGGTTTACTTTTGCTTTGTAAGAGTATAAACAGGATCTTGACTCATACCTTAAATGAGAGGGAAAAGTTAACAAACTAGTTACATAAAGTGAGTTTCTTGATCTCAGTTTTAATGCTTACTTGGCACACTGCTGCTAGTGGTGCAATGATATAAGCTTGAAATTTGCTGTATGTGCTGGGAAATCACAATTATCCATGGGGTTCCATTCACATGATGGAGGCCAAAATAGTGTGGTTTTTTTCTACTCTATTTCTACTGTTTTCCTATGCAGGGGCCTTAGCAAAAACAAATATACCATGACCATTATGTCTTTTCAATTAGAGTCATTACATTGTAGTGACATATGTCAGAGGTGGAAGTTGGGAAATCTTCATTATGTACTGTATAGAAGGCTCAAAGGCAAGTGTGCAGAGTGTTACTGCTACAATCACTGGAAAGAAGCAAATGTTTCTAAGGCACTGGGTGTGGACTAATACTTAACCTTTATTAAAGGGGTTATCCACTAGACAAAAATGATTTTTTAAATAATCTCCCTCTCCCAAGTCAGGCACTTTGATAATGCACTTTTAGTCAATTTTCTGTGTCGAGCCCAGAAGATCATGTGACCAAAGGAGTTTAGCTTTTTTTTTATAGGGCAGTCTTTAATGCCACAACCCATTGGACCTGCCTTCCTAGACTTTCAACCTGAGGTAAGAAATATGGGGCATATGCCAAGACTGAGGTTGGGAGGGCGAAAGATAGGCTAAGCACAACAAAGGTTCCTTGGACTTGTAGTTTTATAGGAAAAGTTGCTGCTGCTTGAGTCCAGAGAAAGGAAGGCTACATACAGCTCAAGAAATGCACAAATTAGGTCAAAACACCTAACATGGAGATAAATAAAGACTCAGAAAAGCTATTTGAGATTTGTTTTCTGGTTTGCTGGACTACCTCTATAATGCATAATAATAAAAATACAGCTTTTAGCCTCACAGTTCTTTTTTTCAAGACAATGCCATGGTTCACAATTCTTGGAAGGTTGCAGCTTGTAGACATAGTGGAAACATGAGGATAGGATATTGTTTAAGAATACTTTGAGGGATACACCAGTAAATAAAGCTAGGTAATGTTTTAATATACTTTGTGTAGTAATTCCTCACAGTTCTCAAGATTTCTCCTTTTCTCAGATTGGGTGGAATACTTCATTGTATGCTGCCAGAAAAAGAAAATCAGTCCAGGTCCATGACTTGCCATAACATACTGCTCTGGTAACCAGGCCCGGACTGCTCACAGGGCAAACCGGGCATTTGCCCGGCGGGCCGCAGGGCTGGCTCAGATCGCCCGCCGTGGGGACCAGTGTTTCCCCCCGGCGGGCCCCGAGTCCCGACGCTGGTCTGTGGCGCTCTACAGATGCCACAATGGTCGCATCCGCGACCGGACCCCTGTGGCAGGGGACTGACAGGCCCCCATCGCCATACGGCTGCACGGCTGGGTCACCGATGCAGCCATCACGGCCGCCGCCTGCACCGCACGGTGTAAGCAGCAGCCGAGATCTTCTGATCCTGTCTGTTCAGCTCCCAGGAGGCCGGGGGCAGGTGCGCGATGTGATGACGTCATCGCGCACCTACTCCACGTCCCGCACACTTCTGCCAGCGGCCGCTCCAGGGAAGAGGACAGAAGAGGAGGGAAAGATATCAGGCATTGTTTTTATTTATTTTTTTAAAACTACTAGCCCTGTCTAGCTATATACCAGCCCTGTTTAGCTATATACCAGCGCTGTCTACCTGTATACTGCCCTGTCTACCTATACACCAGCCCTGTCTACCTGTATACTGCCCTGTATACCTATAAACCATCCCTATCTACATAAATAATGCCCTGTCTACCTATATACAGCCCTGTCTACCGATATACTGCCCTGTCTACCTATATACAGCCCTGTTTACCTATACACCCTCCCTGTCTACCTACATACTGCTCTGTCTACCTATATACAGCCCTGTCTACCTGTATACTGCCCTGTCTACCTATATACAGCCCTGTCTAGCTATATACCAGCCCTGTCTACCTATATACTGCCCTGTCTGCCTATATACCAGCCCTGTATACCTGTATACTGGCCTGTCTACCTATATACTGCCCGGTCTACCTGTATACTGCCCTGTCTACCTATATTCCAGCCCTGTCTACCTATATACTGCCCTGTCTGCCTATATACCAGCCCTGTCTGCCTATATACCAGCCCTGTCTACCTATATACTGCCCCCGGTCTACCTATAAGTGGCCCTGTCTATATACTGGCCCTGCCTGCTTACATACTGGCCCTGCCTGGCTATATAATGGCCCTGCCTGATTACTGGGGGCAGCCCTAGCTACCTGGCTGATAACGGGGGGCAGCCCTAGCTACCTGGCTGGTTACTGGGGGCAGCCCTAGCAACCTGGCTGGTTACTGGGGGCAGCCCCAGCAAATTTGGCGGGTTTAAAGGGGGGGGCAGGCCCCAGCTACCGGGCTGGTTTACTGGGGGCAGCCCCAGCTATCTGGCTGGTTACTGGGGGCAACCCCAGCTACCTGGCTGGTTACTGGGGGCAACCCCAGCTACCTGGCTGGTTACTGGGGGCAGCCCCAGCTACCTGGCTAGTTACTGGGGGCAGCCCCAGCTACCTGGCTGGTTACTGGGGCAGCCCCAGCTACCTGGCTGGTTACTGGGGGCAGCCCCAGCTACCTGGCTAATTACAGGGGTAGGCCCTGTCTACCTACCAAATTAATGGAGGAAGGCCCTGTGTACCTATCTAATGGGGGGTCTACCTGTTTACATGCCACTTATCTGACATTTTTTAATTTCAAATTTTTAGGGTCTAGCATACGCTGTTTGGGGAATTGATAGGAAAGTGCTGGAAAAGAGAGGAGCTAAGATGTTTTTTGTAGTAAATTCTAAGGGAGGAGTAGTGACCACTAAAGAAGACACTGCATGCTGTACGGACAGAGAAAAAAAGGAAGGGAACGACTCATCAGGGAAGACATCATGGAGGTTTGGGCCAGATGGAGAAGAAAAGGAGAAGAAGACAACTCCCATCAGAGATGACATCTCCTGTGAGTCCCTGCTGTCAGGGGTCATTTTACTTCTGTGTTGAATCAGTGCTGTATTCATGTGATGGTGACCTGACTACTGGGGATGTGATTGGTGGGGGTTGTAGGTTATATTGGTGCTTATGTAGTGTTAGTGCGGGCTTGTCCCGGATTGTAAAGCAAGTGCACACCTGACTCTGTGATTAGGGTTTCTCTGCACCACTTTTTCTTTCTTGCTTGGGTGTATGGTGCTTTCTCACAGAGCGGTTTTGGTGCATTTTTTGATGCGTTTTTTTTTGTGCAGAAATGTACAGCATTAACTGCTCCGCCTTTCTGCACAAAAAAGCACAAAAACCACATAAAAAATGCACCAAAAATGCTCCGTGTGAAAGCAGCTTTATAGTGTAGTTTATTTTAGAAAGTGGCGAGGTGCGAGAACAAGGGACATTTTGTAAGCGGATATTGTATGTGGGCTGGTGGGGGCTTTGTGCCAGGGCTGATTTTTATTCCCAGTCCGGCCCTGCTGGTAACTGTACTGCAATGAGCTGTGCACCAGTGACTAGGGCAGATAATCATCCTCTGGAATGAAACAATAACCATAAAAAAATTAATTTTTATAGAAGCTGTATTTGTTCAACTGGAATACCTCTAAATGGGTTCAAAATACTATACCTTCTTATTTTATCAATTAGAGCTCATCTACTGCATGTGTACTTCTTTATGCTGTTATTACATGCTATCATATTAGAGTAGGGTGCACATTTATTTCCAGATCTAATAACTATTGCTGATACATGAGTAAGGTACATACAATTGAAGCCAGAAGTTTACATGCACTATATAAAAAAGACACATATGCATGTTTTTCTCACTATCTGACATGACATCAGAATAAACGTTACCCTTTTTAAGTCAATTAGGATTATCAAAATTATTTATATTTTCCAAACGCCAGAATAATGAGAGAAAGCACATTTTTAAGGCATTTTTATTACTTCCTGCAAAGTCAAAAGTTTACATACACTATGATTACTAAGCCTTTAAACAATTTGGGAGAGCCCATATGATGATGTCATGTCTTTAGAAGCTTCTGAGACACAGCTATGGATGTATTTTAATTCACACCAGAAACACCCTGTTTCTGTGTGTAACATCATGGGGAAGTCTAAAGAAATCAGCCAAGATATCAGGAAGAGAATTGTGGACTTGCACAAATCTGGATCATCCTTGGGTGTAATTTCCAGATATCTGAAGGTGCCTCGTTCATCTGTACAAACAATTATACACAAGTACAAACAAGATGGGAATGTCCAGCCATCATTCCACTCAGGAAGGAGACGGGTTTTGGGGCTCAGAGATGAACGAGCTTTGGTCAGACATGTGCATATCAACCCAAGAACAAAAGCAAAAGACCCTGTGAAGATGATGGCAGAAGCCGGTAAGATTGTGTCATTATTCACAGTGAAACAAGTACAGTATCAACATGGGCTGAAAGGCCATTCTGCCAGGAAGAAGCCATTACTCTAAAAGAAACATATAACAGCCAAATTAATGTTTGCAAATGCACACAGGAACAAAAACATGTCTTGTGGTCTGATGAACCTAAAATTGAACTGTTTGGTCATAATGACCATTGTTATGTTTGGAGGAAAAAGGGAGAAGCTTGGAAGCCTAAGAACACCATCCCAACTGTAAAAGACAGGGGTGGCAGCATCATGTTGTGGGGTTGTTTATCTGCAGACGGGACTGCTGTACTTCCCTAAATAGATGGCATAATGAGGAAAGATGATTATGTGGCAATACTGAAGCAACATCTCAAGACTTCAGCCAGGAAGTTAAAGATTGGGTGGAAATGTGTCTTCCAAATGGACAATGAGCTGAAGCATACTGCCAAACTGGTTACAAAGTGGCTTAGGATAAGAAAGTAAATGTTTTGGAGTGGTCATCACAAAGCCCTGATCTCAATCCTATTGAAAATGTACAGGCAAAGCTGAAAAGGCAGGTGCAAGCAAGGTGACCTACAAACATGGCCCAGTTACACCTGTTCCGTCAGGAGGAATGCTCCAAAATTCCTACCAACTATTGTGAGAAGCTTGTGGAAGGATATCCAAAACGTTTGACCAGTTTAAAGGGGTTTTATCGTTACAAAGATCATGTCTCAGATTATGGGGACAGTAAAAATAAGCACTTTTGTAATTGGGTTGCATTACCTCTGTCACTTGGTTTAGCAGATATGAGCATCTCTGTAAAGCTGTCTTCTATTTCTGCTGTTGCTGGTCAGAACGCCCCCTGGTCGATTCTCGCACCCTAGACACTGCCCCTGCACTGTGATTGGCTGGCTGACATTTCATTCAGCCTGTTAGGATACGCCCCTAGACCGGAACCCCCCCCCCCGGCCACACCCCCTGCGCTGTAATTGGCTGCCTGCACACTCTGTGTTTACTCCCCTCTGAGCTGTTAAAATCGATAGTGAAACCAAGGTCTGCTGCCTCTATGTACATCTCCCAGCTTTAGGGTCAATGTTCTGGGCAATTACTGGCTGATTAAGGGGCTTTTGCCAAGAGGTTGATTAACCTCCTCACAGATCCAGTCCTTAAGCTGCTACTTGGAAAAGAGGGCGTTCTGTTCCTCAGATCGAATGCAAGCCCCACCTCCTTATGACGTCATCACCTGTAGTGTATAACATAAGGATTCAACACTGCATCTGTATAAGCTGCTTGTATAGTGCAGTGCTTAGGTGATCAACTCTGCAAGAGAGAGGTTGGGAGTTCAAGCCCCATCAGTAGTTGTTTTTTTTTTCTTTCTTTAAAATTTGTACATATATGTAAAGATATGAAAATATATGTGTAGACATCTATAATTTTATTCATATACACACACAAAGCTCCCCTATATAGTGTCCTATCCTTGCAGTCACACCAAGCACTTCCAACATATGTGATACAATGCATATATTCTGGGTGATGAGACATGATATAGGGGAGCTATGTATGTGTATATATATCATTATAGAGATTAACATATATATTTTATGTCTCTCTACATATGTGTAGAATTTAGAGGGGAAAAAAAATATACCCTGTGAGGGACTAGAACTCCAAACCCCATCGTTGTAAAAGCAATAGTCTACCACTGATCTACCTCTGCACCACCAGCCCAGTTAGTTACAAGCTGAGCAGGGCCTTCTCTCAAAGCTGATTTGCTGCTCTCCCCATTGTTTTCACTCACATGTCACTGACAGGAAGCAGAGATCTTTACTTGAAGCTGACATTTGTAGTTGAGTAAAGATCTCTGCCTGTTGTCAATACAATTTGGATGAACACCACTAGAAGTAAGAGCTGCTGGCTTTCAGTTGTGTGTAAACTAAGACATATGACAGGTGCTTGCTGGAGTTTGGAGCCTCAAGGCTGCAGACATAAGCAGGCAGGAGGCTACAAAGCTGTTATATCCAGACAACCTTCTGCATCCCCTGCTTTAACCCCTTAACAACCTTGGGCGTATGAGTACGTGCCAGGGCCGCTAAGGGGCTTTGCAGGGGTTCTCGTCGCGACCCCCCCCGCACAGCCGCCGGGTGTTAGCGGCAAATCGCCACTAACACCCGGCAGTAACAGCGCCGGCGGGTGGCTCCGCCCGCTGGCGCTGTTTTATCCATCAGACACCGTGCCAAAGATGGCCGCGGCAGCTGAATGAACGCCGATCGGTGATCGCAGCTATGCTGCGCCGATCCGACGACCGGGCATGGTGGTGGGGAGCCTTGTGAAGGCTCACGTCACTTACCCTGGCCGGTTTGCCCCACTTCCGTCTGCAGACAGGAAGTGGGGAAACCGCCATCTATGTACACCCTAATGCATTGCCTATGAAATGCATTAGGTTGTATTAACAATCGCGCCACCTAGTGATCAAGTACCATAGGTGGCCTCAATGTTACAGTAAAAAAAAAAGTTTTAAAGTACAAAAAAAAAAAAAAAGTATTAAAAGTTCAAATCACCCCCCTTTCCCCATTTTACAAGTAAAATCATTAAAATAATAAAAAAAGTTACACATATTTGGTATCGCCGCGTCCGAAAAAGTCCGATCTATAAAAATATAACATCATTTATCCCGTACATTGAACACCGTAGAAGAAAAAAAATTGCAAACGCCAAAATTGCGTTTTTTGGTCATTTTACGTCACTGAAAAAATGGAATAAAAATGATCAAAAAAGTCGCATGCATTCCAAACTGCTAGCGATAAAAAAGTACACTTCAGCCCGCAAAAAATGCCCCCTCACTGATGTCCGTAGGTGTTAGTACAAAAAAGTTATTGGTCGCACAAAATGGCGCCGTGGCGCAAATTTCAAAAACAGAAAATGTTTGGAATTTTTTTACGGTACCAAAACATAACGGAAACCCTACATGTTTGGTATTGCCGGATGCGTAACAACCTGTAGAATACAGATAACACATTATATTTACCGAAGATAGAACGCAGTAAAAGCAAATCCCTCGCAAACATGGCAAAAATACATTTTTTTTTCACAATTTCCCCACTTGGAATTTTTTTGCGGTTTCCAGTATATTCTATATTTATAGTGAATAATACCATTAGAAAGTACATCTTGTCCCGCAAAATAAAAGCCCTCGTGTCTATGTAGGTGGAAAAATAAAAAAGTGATGGCTTTCAGAAGGCGAGGAGGGAAAAACGAACGTGTCACCAAAAAAAAAACGCCTGGTCCTTAAGGGGTTAAACAAAATGATGATGTCACAGTTCTTCAGTGAGGACAGACACGCCTCCTGGGAGGAGAGGCACGCCTGCTGACAGGAGACACACGCCCCTGTATTTCAAACTCAATCTGAGAAAATTAGCTGAACAGTACGAGCAGCTCAAACGATAACACCCCTTTAAGGGCAATGCTACCAAATACTAATGAAATGTATGTAAACTTTTGACTTTTCGGAAAGTAATAAAAATGCCGTAAAAAACATCTCTCTCTCTCGTTATTCTGGCATTTAGCAAATATAAATAATTGTAATGTAAACTGGGTAAGGTTTATTCTGATTCATGTCAGGTAGTGAGAAAAACATTCATATGTGTCTTTTTATATAATGTATGTAAACTTCTGGTTTCAACTGTATATTGAGTTCATGTAGCTAAAGCTTTAAAGGGATTTTCTGGTTCTAAAAGGATAGGCCATAAATATCAGATTGGTGCAGGTCCGGCATTCTTTCCACAGAGCACTGTGTTCCCTACAGTGTTACCTAGGCACAGCACCTTGCCCTGGCCATGCCTGGTATTGTAGCTAACTGCTTTACCAAGACTTTTATGAACCTCCCTAGCACTGTGCTGAAACAAAAAATGAACCCATACTTACCTCTGCCATCAACACGATTCCAGCGCTTTCAGTGTTTCCCACGGTCTCTCACGGATGACACAACAATCACATGATGCTGCAGCCAATCACTGACCTCTGTACATGGAAGCATGTGGCTGCTGTTTCCAGAGATTGGTTGCAACATCTTGTGATCCATGAACGTAATATCATCAGTGAGAGACCCGAAGGGACCACTGGAACGATGGTGATCGGGGGAGGTAAGTATGGGTTAATTTTCTATTTAAAGGAGTTGTCTCATTACGAGCTTTCAGCCTGTCAGTGTCCCCGGGTAATTAAAACTGAGGGGCGGGGCTAGCTTGTCTGTCTCTTCTGCTCCCTCTCCCCCCTCCATCAGCACCAGGCAGCTACGTAACTTCTATACAGGGGGGGGGGGGGGAGGGGGTTTGCTCTCAGAGTTCACCCTGTGGGTGTCTGCCTAGGTCTGTTGCAGGAGAGGGCTGATCTATGAGTGTGAAGTGGTGGGGCTAAAGAGCAGAGGGGATGCATGTGGTCATATATCCCCTGCTTAGCTTACAAGTCTCCACATCTCCAGCAAAAAACAAGGGCAGTGTTACTATACTCAGGATGTGTCCCTAATTACAGGAGAACATAAAGTATTCACATGCCCCCTGATCTGTATAGTATTAGTATAGTCACAGTTCCAAAGACATATCATAACAGACAGGGTCACTGCTGTCACATCTATCTGTGTAGAGAGCAGGAGGAAGCAGGCACACACAGGGTTAATCCAGGACACAGACACCAGAGTCCTCCTCCCCCTCCTTCCACTACAGAAGCATTCTGTGCGGGAGGGGCTCTCTGCTCCAACCTGTCTTCAAAGGTGATGAGTCATTCAGACCTGACAGCCAGTAAAATAAGGGTCAACAGGTCGGCTACTATAGAGATTTGAGGAGCTGATGTAGTAATACTAACAGGGCTAACTCAAAATCAGTAGGACATTTGTAATGAACATATATTGCAAAGCTGCTTGTTTTTTAAAGATCTTTAAATTAAAACCCAATCATTGTAGCGAGACAACCCCTTTAAACACAGGGAAGAGAGTTAGGACTCTAGCACCATATACTGTAGCATCCTTTAAAATCACATTCAACCCATTAAGGATTTCAAACCAAGCCTGTAACTTCAGTGTGTTTGCCCTTCGTCAGTACACAGCAGGTTGTTTAGGTGAGTGGCCTTTAACTTGCCCATAGGGCATAAAGCTTCTTTCTGGATAGAGCACCACAAGGGTGAATTGAGTCTTTAAGGCCATGCAATGCTCCAAGGGAAATATAACATTCAAATAAACTCCAGGAAAGAGAGCTAGAACTTTAGTACCATGCATGGGAAGTAACATTCCTTAAAGTAACATTGCCTGCACTGAGGAGATGCTTACACCTCATAACAGATGGGAGGTTTTCACTGTATGGAAGAGCTATGTTCTTGGCCTGAAATCCCTAGTAATGTTTCAAGGAGTGGAGTTGGGGACACTACTTCCAATAGGTGGTACCAGAGTCCTAACCCTGTTCCTTGGAGCTTATTTGAAAATTCCTTTCAATGTAAATAATATAAATAAATTAGGAACTGTATATATTAATTTATTTGATCTGATACTAAAAGTTTGCTGGTTTCAGCATCATGGTTCAGTTGTAGAAAAAAAATAGGTTGTTCAATTTCATATGTGTGCATTGTGCCCCTCCAGTCAGTGATTCACAACCTTTTTTACAATAGTCATCCATGAATTTATTATCTGAGGAAAATTGTACTCCTACTTTGCATTACTTATGAGGGAGGGAAGGTCGTTAAGCCAAATACAGCAAAACAGGAAGGGGCCGTTTACACGGCAGTGGACAAATACCGGCTGGTTTGCCGGCCGGTATTTGTCCGCTTTTGCGGCCCTCCCCACGGTCGCGGGGGGGGGACGGCTTTTCTCCGCGATGAGTGGAGAACAGCCCTCCCCCCTCCCATTGAGATGCACATGTTCCGTCCGGAAACCGGACGGAAAATTGTGCATGTTCAATGTTTTGTCGCCGGGCGGAAATCCCGTGCAGTGGGGACTGCTGCACGGGTTTTCCATAAAGCACAATTGTGCTCATTTTCGGCCGGTTTTTCAGGCGGTCTGAAAAACCGCAAACCGACTGAAAACCCGTGCAGTGGGGACATGCCCTAATAAAATCATGGCAAAAACAGAGAACTAAGATCCATAGAAGGTGTTGAAACTTGCTCACAGCCCTTGATTGTTCAAGACTAATCTGTATTCTGAAGCAAAGCTAACAGATGATTGCCTGATGTGTATTTATGACTACTAGTGCATCTGAAAAAATTAGAATCACTAAAAAGATAATTGATAACAATAATTTAAGTCAAATCGAGAAATCCATATATTGAATAGACTCAAGAGTATGAATGTCAAAGTTTAATACATTTGTGAGCCCTATAACAAATAAAAAGAAAGTCCTGGAGAACCCCTTTCATTTTCAATAATATTCAAATTTTTTAGATGCACTAGTATTAGACGAGAGCAATCTAAGGGCATGTCCCCACTGCACGGGTTTTCGGACGGTTTTTCAGCCGGTTTGCGGTTTTTCAGACCGCCTGAAAAACCGGCCAAATATGAGCACAATTGTGCTCTATGGAAAACCTGTGCAGCAGTCCCCACTGCATGGGTTTTCCGCCCGGCGGCAAAACATTGAACATGCACAATCTTCCGTCCGGTTTTCGGACGGAATCTGTGCTTCTCAATGGGAGGGGGGAGGGCTGTTCTCCGCTCATCGCGGAGAAAAGCCGTCCCCCCGCGGCCGTGGGGACGGGCGCAGAATAGGACAAATACCGGCCGGCAAACCGGCCGGTATTTGTCCTGTGCCGTGTAAACGCGCCCTAAGTGAAAAGCACAAAATCTGCTCTGTTCTCTACTGACCCAATTTCTTTTTTTTGTTTTTTTCCCTCTAGACTTGGCTATGTGTCTGATCTATAGTTTGCAGTGTGTAATGAATTATGGCCTAAAAATAGTTTTATAGCTTCTAGGTAACATTCCACTTGCAATCCTAAGTACAAGAACCCTTTTGCCTTGATAAATCTGGCCCAAACTGTAGATGAAGACTAACTTGTGGTATGTGTTTTTTTGTAGTTAAGGTTGGTATGTTGCAATGTATGCTTACATGACCGGAAACCTTTAAAGCTGTATTGTGCTACAGCATTGCTATGATAGTGTAGCATAGCATGACTCTCTTCTGGGAAATTACTGCCACCAAGTGGCTTTTCTCCATTACACCAATTGAAATGTTTCTCATCTTTATTTAGTACCAACTGTAAGTGAAAGGAAATGAAGTGACTTATTTCCAGACAACATGCATGAATATGAGAGTTGTGAGGAATCGAGAGCTTTCTTTCCCCGGGGAGGGAACTGGGGACCCATGGCATCAAAAATAAAAACCCGTGGGGATTCCACAACATACAGGATCATCCTCTGTTATGTGTTCATAAGAGAAAAGAGCAATGAACGGACACATCTAGGTGAACTCCATGCAAGACTTTTTCCATTTTTACTAGTGCATCTCAAAAAATGTGAATATCTTTGAAAATTAAAGGGGCTCTCCAAGAGTAGCTTTTTATTTGTTATACAGTGGGACAGAAAAAGTATTGCCGCCACCCTTTGAATTTCCCATTTAAAACCCTACCGACATTTGAGACCCTATCTCAAGGTCGGGTAGGGATTCCCAAAAATTTACGTAGGGAAAGTCATGGCGATCTTGTGCGCTCACAAGCGGATCGCGAAGATCGCTGCATGGAAAACACGGTAATTACCGCTGGCATTTTGCCGCAACCCCAAGGGGATTTTAGCTCCGGCCGGGGGGATTAACCCCCCCGTGTTGCGACAACGTGGTCGCGACATCGCAGATGCATGCAGCAGGGTGAGCTCCTGCTGCCCGCGATCCCCCCCCTATTTGGGTTCCCTACCAGACACCCGAACGCTGAAAGACGCATCGGGTTTTTGGTGACGTCTGATGCCCCAAGCATTTTGGGCAGGTGACTGAAGGAACCCGTACACCTTTTAAGCTGTGTTCTGTCTCCTATTGTTTGAACGATTTGCAAACGTTTATACAAAATTTCCCCCCGGGAAAGTGAAATAAGTGTCAAAAGTATAAAAAAAAAAAAAAAAAAGTGTAAAAAAGTAAAACAGAAAAACAAAAAAATAAATAAAAACATACATCGCCCTTTTCCCCCTTTTCAAACGCCAAAAACCCCCCAAAAAAGATAAAAAATAAATAAAGTACCCCCAATTTTGGGATCGGCGGTCCCCCCCGCCACCCATAAAACTGTCATGTTTTTAAACCCCCTACGGTGAAACGCCCTAAAAAAAACCCCCCCAAAAAAAAACAGTCACAAAATTTGCGATTTTTGTTCATCCCGCAGCACTTTAAATGGAGTAAAAAGTCATCAAAAACTCATATAAACATAAAAATTGGTCCCCAAAAAAAAACGTAAAAGCTCATCCCGCAAAAAAAAAAAGTCCTTACACAGTTCTGTATAGGGGAAAAAATTAAAAAAATTTTAATGGCTAAAAAAAGGATTTTTTTAAACACAATAAAAAAACACTTTAAAAAAAAAAAAAAATTTTCCCAAACTAAAAAAAAAAACCCCTTATAAATTGGGTATCGCCGTTATCGTCAACTGTTGGATTGCAGTTTTTTCTTCCCCTTTCCCTTTCCCAAAAAAAAGCGGATTTAAAATTTTAAAGTTTTGCCCCCCCAAAATGTTTCCCAATTTAAAAACTTTAAAAATTTCATCCCGCAAAAAAAAAAACCCCCCTATAAAAACTCGGGTAAACAGAAAAAAAAAATTTGTTATGGCTCTAATCTAGGGCAATGTTTAAAACGTTTTTTCCCTTTTTTAAAAATAAAAAGTTTTTTTTATTTTGTAAAAGCAGTAAAAAAACTTTTAAAAAAAAAATAAAAAATTTTGGTATTGCTGTAATGGGTATAAACCCTGCGGGAAAAAAAAATAGATGTCATTTATCCCGCACAGTGACCGCTGTAAAAAAATAAAAAACCCTCCCGGGATTGCTGTTTTTTTGTTAAAAATGCCGCAAAAAAAACCTTAATAAAAAGTGTTTAAAAAAGGTTTTCAATGCTCCCCGTAATGGAAACCAAAAAAAAAACTTTCGCTCATCTCGAAAAAACAAGCCCACAATCAGCCCCCATTAAAAAAATAATTAAAAACCCCTTAGGCTGTCAAAATTGGGGAACAAAAAAAACGAAAATTTTTATTAATTTCTTTTTCTATTGTGAAAAAGTAAAAAAAACAAACGAAAAAAAAATTTTAAATATCTTTTTTAAATTTTTACCGACCCCACAGTAAAGGGTTATCCTTTTTTTTTCCCATTTTTCCCTTTTGGGGAGGTACTGAAAAAAAATAAACCCCAAAAAACCCAACAATGGCGGAACTGCGTTTCCAACCCCCCCCCCCCCCCCCCCCAATTTTTCTAGCCCAATGCAAAAAAAAAAACCCCCCGGAAAAATTTTGTGCGGAAAAAATGAAAAAATTTACACCTCTAGATTGAGTTTCCCGGGGGGTTTGTTGAATCCAAAAAGGGGGCGATTCTTGGGGGTTTCCCTTTTTCTAGTTTTTTTGGTGGCTTTGCAGGATGCCAAACAGGGGGAACCCCCCCAAACCCTGCTTCCCAAAAAGGCAAAAAAACACTCCCCCCTTGTACATCGGGTTAAAAGGCGCCCCAAACAGCGGGTTTACACCCACATTAGGGTTTTTGGCCGGGAATTGGGGAAAAAAATTTGGCGTAACAAAATTTTGGGGGAAAGTTTTTTTTTTCCGGGAAATTCCTTTTTAAAAATTAAAAACCTTTTTTCGGGTAAAAATTGCAATTATTGGAAATTTTTCATTTTTTTTTTCCCAGAGGAAACGCAAAAAAAAATTTGTGAAACACCTGTGGGGTTTTTGGGAATTTACTCACGGGATTTTGGGGATATATTCCGAAAAGGGGGTTTGGGTTTCCCAAATTTTATTTGGTCTTTTTTGAGGAGTTCAAGTTTTGGGGACCTTAGGGTGTCCGCAAACCTTAAAAGGCGGGCCAAATAAAATTGTAATGAAAATGAGACCCCAAAGGGCCCGGGAGGGGGGACCTCCTATTTTTGAGGGGTTGTGGTTTTAAACCAAAAAGCGCAAATTGGGGGGGCCCCTATGGGTTCTTTTAAAAACGTCAGGGAATTTGGGAATCGATATTAAGCTGATTTCCAAAGGTTTCCCCTACTGTGTTCCAGTGAATAATGATTAAAAATTGAAAATTGCAAAAAAAAACAAAAAAACAAAAAAAAAAAAAAAAGGTGAATTTTGAAATTTCACCTCCACTTTGCATTAATTTCTGTGAAATATCTAAAGGGTTAACAAACTTCCTAAATGCTTTTTTAAATACTTTAAGGGGTGTAGTTTCTTAGATGGGGTATCTAACATGCAGACCCCTCAAAGCCACGTCAGAACTGGACTGGTTCCTAAAAAAAAAAAAATCAATTTTGCTAATTTTCTTGAAAATGTGAAAAATTACTACTATATTTCTAAGCCCCTTAATGTGGTAAAAAAAAATAAAATTTAAACAATGATGCCAACCTACAGTAGACATATGGTAGATGCTAGATATAAACTATTTTGAGTGGAATAACTGTCTTACACGCAGAAATTTCTGAACTTTGAAAATTGCTAATTTTTGCAAATTTTCATGATATTTTTATATTTTCACAAATAAACAAGGACTTTTTGGACCAAAATGTATTAATAACTTAAAGCACAATGTGTCACGAGAAAATCTCTGAATCACTTGGATAGGTAAAAGTGTCAAAAAGTTATTATCACAAAGTGATACATCAGATTTTAAAACCAGGGCTCTGTCAGGAAGGCCAAAACTGGCTCCGGCGGTAAGGGGTTAAAAAGATGAAAGGCCTGTAATTGACATCATAGGTAGACCTCAACTATGAGACACAAAATGAGAAAACAAATCCAGAAAATCACATTGTCTGATTTGGGAAGGGAAACATCTCTCCTTAAGGAGAGCACCGAACGAACGGCATGTAGAGATTTGTTTTGCCTTTTTGCACTCTACGAAGCATCTGCATATCACAAGACATTATGGGAAAAGGGCTGAGAAGCCCACAGCGCCCTCTGTTGGTTGTAACAAATCCTCAATTTGCTTTTGACCTACTAGGTCTTGAGAAAGCAAAAAGATTTTAGCCAAGCCAGTATCTCTCATCTACAGACAACGCTGTTTCGGGATTTTTGGCCCTCATCAGTGCAGAGCAGAGCGATACTAGCTGGCTATGTGGGAGGCATCAGACGGCTCAGGAAGGGAAACATCTCTCCTAAAGGCCGCCTGATGCCTCCCACACAGCCATTCTTCTAATGCACTCTTTAGAAGAAAGTCCCCATACCAATTTACCATTACAGTCAAGGAGAATTCTTATTAGGTTATGTAGAAACGGTGTGTATAAAATAATAAAATCACAATGTAATAGCTAAACCATATGTACATCACCAAAATGGCTCTGAATCATCTATGAAGTTTGGAGACATTTAGAGGCAAACTATTCCTAAATAGTTTTATATATTGTTCCTAAATCGTTTTATATATTGTTGCTGAAGCCTCTGTTTAAGTTTCAGATACAGGGCTTTGCTTATTTGGTTCAGAAATCTGTGGCTACTATTGACAGTCTAGATCAGGGGTCCTCAAACTACGGCCCGCCGAGGATTTTTATCCGGCCCGCCGCTGCCACCAGCGGCACCGGTGGTGGCAGCGGCAGAGCCGCAGTCCACTGAGTTACTGTGCACTCTGGCCCCTGCTGTCGCGCTGCCTCACATCACTTGTCACCGGCTACAGCACCTCCCACATGATGGGAGGTGCCATGGGCGGTGACAGGTAATATGAAAGCCACTGCGAGCCAGGCGACAGCAGGGACCAGCTTCGGGGGGCGGACACTCTGCAGCGCAAGGGAGGTGCCTGAGGGCGGACACTTACAATATATGGGAGGTTCCTGTGAGTGGCAGAGGGCGGACACTGTGCAATGTATACGCAGAATGTCCGCCCTCTGCCCTCACAGACACCTCCCATATATTGTAAGTGTCCGCCCTCAGGCATGTCCCGTCCGCTGAAGAGTGTCTCCCACCCACAGTCGTCCCCGCCGATGCCGATCGTTTAGGGTCCTAAGTCAATACCGAAGGTAACGGCTTAGGACCTTAGCGATCGGTGATGGCGCTGGCTAACGTTTGGCGTCCGCCGGCGCACATACAGATGCTTCTGCGGAGAGCAGGGGCTCTCCGCTCTACAGAGTACTCTGATGAGGCGCGGGAAGGATGCGCCTTCACCAGGTCCACAGCACGGGCGGCGTGAGCGTCAACACGCTGCGGCACGGCCTGGTGACGTCACGCCGCCCGAAGAAGAAGCCCGGGAGCAGCTACAGCGGCGGGGAGCCAGGTAAGTGAGTGATGTCAGTTTTTTATTTTTAATTATCTCTACGCCTGCTGGGGGCCTAATTCTACCTACACCTGCTGGGGGCCTAAATGTACCTACACTGTGGGGCCCTAATTCTACTACACCTGCTGGGGGCCCTAAATCTACCTACAGACCTGCTGGGGAACTAAATCTACCTACAACTGCTGGGGGCCCTAATTCTACCTACAGACCTCTGGGGGCACTAATTCTACTACAGACCTGCTGGGCGCACTAATTCTACCTTACAGACCTGCTGGGGGCCCTAATTCTAACTACAGACCTGCTGGGGGCCCTAATTCTACCTACAGACCTGCTGGGGGCCCTAATTCTACCTACAGACCTGCTGGGGGCCCTAATTCTACCTACAACCTGCTGGGGGCCTAATTCTAGCTACAGACTGCGGGGCCCTATTTACCTACAGACCTGCTGGGGCCTAATTCTACCTACAGACCTGCTGGGGGCCCTAATTCTACCTACAGACCTGCTGGGGCCCTAAATCTACCTACAGACCTGCTGGGGGCCCTAAATCTACCTACAGACCTGCTGGGGCACCTAAATCTACCCTACAGACCTGCTGGGGACCCTAAATCTACCTACAGACCTGCTGGGGGCCCTAAATCTACCTACAGACCTGCTGGGGGCCCTAATTCTACTAACCTGCTGGGGCCCTAAATCTACCTACAGACCTGCTGGGGGACCTAAATTCACCTACGTCTGCTGGGGACCTAAATTCAATAATAAATTGGGTATCACTGTAATTATATCGACCCACAAAGTAAAACTTTTTTTAAAAACTATATTCCGGCCCTCCCATGGTCTGAGGGACCGTGAACTGGCCCCCGGTCTAAAAATTTGAGGACCCCTGGTCTAGATCCTAGGTTTTCAGACTTTGGTAAGTGTACACCAGATGAACATGTCACGTCTCTATGCAGTACTTGCACTTTGCATGTACTGCAGTTCCTAGACAGCACAGCTTATGCTCAGCATCTTGCCACTTTCAGCAGTGCCACAGAGTTGCACGGTCAAAGTGCTTCTAATTTTAATACCGCCTTAGAGACATATTGTTAATTGTATTGCCCTAGAAGCAGTAAGACTATAATCGACCATCAGCAGTCGATTAAAATCTATTTATTAAGTCTAAAAATAGATTAAAAATATTGTGCCTGAAAATAGACGTTTAACAGTTCATGAATTTCCCACAGAGTAATGCAGAATACATTTGCAAATATTTTTGACGAGTTTCCCCACAATTAGTCTTCGCTATGCACAGCTAAATTATGAAATAGAACTCTGTATGCAGCAGCAAGTACTATAAAAAAAAAAAACACAATTCATGAATGAAGTGCAGCACAGATTTGGATTTTCTAGTTTATTATCTAATAAAATTCAATTTTTATACATGCAGACTAAAACCAATATGAAAGATTTCACAAGTCTTTAAATAAACCTTTAAATAGACCAGTGTCTGCAGTCAGTTTATATAAAAAATAAGACCTTTTACAGCAATCCATTCACAGAAGCTGTTTTAATATAACTCTAGATCAATGTCCTCTGACCATGGTTCTTTACTGTCATACTGTCAAGGTATAATGTGCAAAAAGATATACATTGAAAGAAAACCAAAATATCTGATGAATGTCCATTTCTGTAGTTAAATGGTTTAGTTACAGAACCCTACTTACAAAGTCCTTACAAACAAACATGTATTTCCCTTCTGGCTGAGTTCAGCGCCTGTGCCTGCTATGTCCAGAGTGACCACTACTATGGTGTTTACTTTTGTGTGACCTTTCAAAAGAACGAGACCTCTCTCTTCTATCCCGATGGTGGCTGCGGTCATGTCTGTGCTTTTTGGAAGGGTCACCATGTTCCCTGGATTTTTGTGGGGTGGGAGAATGTGACTTTTTCCTTTTATGACCATGTCTGTTTGAGCCATGCAAATCATCCCCACGATGCTTCAGTTTGAGGTGCGGGGATGCATGATTGTGATGTCTTCGTGGGCTCTCGCTGTGACTTCGAGACCTGCTTCTTGATCTTGAGCTGTAAGTCCCGGATCGACTTCGTCGATTATTATAGCTGGGGGAGGAAAAAAAGGGCCAAAATGTATTAAGTACGTATATTGGTGTATTGTACTGTCAGTGTGCTAACAAAAGCAATATTCTTCTCTCCATATTGTTTTTTTTACAAAAGTTCATTTATTACATGTCCCAAAGGACTGAATTTCTGTTCAGAAAAAAGTTCAAATAACCAAGGCAGCACCCGAAAGGGACGCTGAATGTGCCACAGAAGCCACTACTTACTGGGCTCAATTGATAAACAAGTCCTTCAGTGAGCACTATGCATACAATATACCCTGTTTCCCTGAAAATAAGACAAGCTAAGGCCATGTTCACACGGCTTAAAATGGGCCGTATTTCGGTCCGTAAATTACGCCCGAAGTGCGCCAATACGGGCCGAAAACGGCCCCCCTTTTTTTCGGTTTAATTCCAGTTCATAAAAATATGGTTACTCTCCTCTCCCGCCCGGCGAACCGCCGGGGGGGAGAATAATTCACCTGTCACTTTTAGGGCGTATACGCGCGCTAGCAGTGAATAGTCAAATGGGGGGCGAAGTGCCGGCCCATGCTTACTCCCCGCTCCCCCGCCCGCCCCGTCACACGGCGTAATTGCGGGGAAATTTACGTTCCCGCAATTAGCCGTGTGAACATAGCCTTTGACTTACTTTTTTGGGGATGTTTTTTTTTTCTTATGAAATAATAAAATTTACATTTACAGTTGAACAAAACATCAAAATTAATATACTGTAGTGATTTCATCACAAACATCAGCATAAGCAGCCAAACTCTGAATTGCATAAAAAAAAAATGCACTATGTTTTATTATCAGGGTGTCTTATTTTCAGGGAAACAGGGTAGGAAGTAATCAGGGCAAGCCGAAGCCCCGACTCCTCAATTTCCCAAACCTCCGACTCCCTCATACACGGCGCATGTTCAAGTGATAACTTTACTGTAGTAAAATGGTAACATCCGGCTGTTGATCACCTTATGATACAATAATCAAGCTGTTTAGGTAGAACAGACACAAGCAAAAGGGTAACAATGTTTTGATCTTTTGAACACTTGTGGGTAGAGTTGAAGAAAAAGCTTTATTTGTATCCAAGTCCAGTCTGCACCAACATTGGGAATGTGTAGAAGAGACCTGGGATCAGATTTTGGTCAAGATATGCTTGAATCTGATCCAGAGCCCAGAAGGATTCAGGCAGTATTGAAAACCAAAAGGTGGATATCCCAAATACTAACAAAATAATAAAAATCTACATTTTGATTTTTAGAAGCAAAATTGTAACTAAGCAGATGCTAAATACTTGCAAGTCAAATTTATGTATAAGATATGTAAGATGACTGTATATACAATTACAGTAGCCTCATGTACAAAGCTGTAGTGGAGGGTGAGATGGAGTCTGAAAGTCACAAGTTCAAAACATTGTTACCATTTTGCTTGTCAGTGTAAAATATATTTATTGGTTATGACTTTAGGACACACAAAAAATTGTAAATATGCCAAACACTGCAGGAACATTTGTGGAGTCTCTGAATTTGTTCTGAGAAATAGTATTGCCTCCATCAGATCCTGCATACATGACCATTTCCAGGCTAGAGAACGGCCTCTTTACACTGACTTGGGTTGGGGGTAAAGCGGTGACCACATTGGCAACATCTCTAACAATGTCAGGGTATAAAGGAATTGCCTCAGCCACAGTCAGTTTTGATAAATGGTTAAACGCTTCTACTTCTTTGAAAACAGGTGAAAAACTTTGATGAAATTCGTTTGCCATGGGAGCAAAATCTTTTCCCCTGGGGCAGTGCTTTGCCTGCTCCATGTCATCAATTACACTCCTCATGTGATGAGGCTGAAGATATGGGAGCAGCAGCACTGGCCGGACCCAATTCCTCTTGCTCTTTGCACTGCATCAAACTAACTCGACCAACTTATTATATATTTTGGGAGTCAGAGTCGATCCATTTTATGACGACTCCGACTCCTGTAAAATAGCCACTGACTCCGACTCCACAGCCCTGGAAGTAATAGTGCATGAAACTAATACACAAACTACGTCTTACAGACAAATTATTTATAGGGGTTAATCTAAGACTAAAACTTTTGCACTGCTTATAAAAAAAAAAACAAAACAAAACAAAAAACCAAAAAAACAACCTTACATACTTATGCACACGTTAATAAAGAAAGTCGTTCTCTTTCACTGAATGTTATTCTTGAGAATATACCATTGGAAGTAAACTAAAAGACTTACTGTCTTCTTGGAGAGTGGGATCTTGATTTTGTTCGTGATCTTGATCTACTTGCACTTCGACTTCTTTTGTTTTCTTTGCGCAAGCTGCAACAAATTTTTTAAAAAAAATAATAATCACATTAGGAAAAGATGACCATTTGGCAATGATCTACAAACCACAGTCACCCAAAGATATTGGATTGGGCACTCCACCTTATACAAGTCCGACAACTACAAATTTATTATACACACTAAATAAAACAAATCCCTACACACCCCTTTAGGGCAAGCTAACTATTGCCACCCTATCATCATCATCATCATCAAGGGTGGCCCCAACAGGAACCTAGTAAAGGCTACAACACCCTGTTAATACCTGTTCAACTCTGGATCTAAAAGATACTACAATGCTACAAGGGCAACAGAGAAAACCCAGCGTCAGGAAACCACCACAAGACAATTGCGGATTACACTGACTAACACTCAACAAGGACTACAAATACCACAAGTACTTGCACAAACATTTACACAATATATCAGTTCCATAAGATACATATATTGAATAGAGCAGACATATAAAGATTTTAAGCCAGTATTTTCAATACTGTCTGCACGTTCCTGTGGAATAAACGCTTGCATACTCACAGAAGTAGCTATATCCGGCTTGCCGATGTGCAGTAAGATCTGTACCGTCCTCTGGGAACAAACTTGACATACTCACAGAGGTAGTTACATACTATCCACTTATGACAAGGGTCCATATATATCTACCTCTGAGTATGTCAAGTTTGTTCCCAGAGGACAGTACAGTTCTTACTGCACATAGGCAAACCGGATATAGCTACTTCTGTGCGTATGCAAGCGTTTATTCCACAGCAATGTGCAGACCATATTGAAAATACTGGCTTAACATCTTTATATCTCTGCTCTATTCAATATATGTATCTTGCCATATAATTATTATGACATTACCATCTATTATTACTGATTTTATTAATATAAAATACTATGTATTTGTATGTTTTTTGTCCAGGTTCCCCCCCCCCCCCAAATGAATCCTAAAGTAACTACATGGGTAAACGCATTGGAATGGATAGATTGTGTAAACGTCTGTGCAAGTAATTGTGGTATTTGTAGTCCTAGTTGAGTGTTACTCAGTGTAATCAGCAATTGTCTTGTGTCTATTTCCCGGCACTGGGTTTTCCTTGTTGCCCTGGTTGCAGCATTGTAGTATCGTTAGGTCGAGGGTTGAACAGAGATTAAAAGGGTGTTGTAGCCAGTACAAGGTTTCTGTCGGGGACGCCCTTATCAGGACGGCTACCCCAAGATGGTTGTTAGGGAGGCAACAGTTGGAGTATGTCCACATGGCGTGTTGGGCCCGTGTGAACATACGCTTTTAGATGCGTCTAGACCGACCCAAACACACATCTAATAATGAGCAGTGTTATTTTACACAGTTCGCAATGTAAAATACGTATCGGCGTTGACATGAGTGATCGCCGATGCGTGTTACATTGCATCTTTCGAATCCGTTCCAAGAATTGACAAGTCAATTCTTGGTCCAAAGACACAGCAGAAGCCCTATAATAAACTACAGGGTGCGATCCTGCTGCATCCAACACAGCTGGGGTTGTGACCCAAATCTTTTGCTGTTTTTTTGGATGCGATTTTCGGATCCAACACGGATCCAAAATCGTATTCAAAAACGCCATGTGAACATGCCCTTAGCTTTCTTAGGGGTGTTTGTAGGGATTTGTTTATATAGTTTTATTTAGTGTATATAATAAAAGTTACATTTTAGATTTTTTCTAGACAACGATTTGCAGTTTGGCACTTTGTCAATGTTATTGTTAGCTTTTTTCTGCCAGTAACACTAATTTTTTTTCCCATCAATCATGCGGACTACACAACAGGCTAGCCCCTGGATCGCTTATAAACTGAAAGGGTTAAATTGTAATTGTGCTGTTGAATACGTTGGTGCTATATAAAGATTGTGTCCACTTTCTAAGAAAATCTTATGTTTCTGTCCAGTGTTCAGTTTTCATTCCTGTACTTCATCACTGCAGTAGTCACGTGCCTCTACTAAAATAACCGTTTGGAGTCGTTTTATTCCGAGTAGAGGTACATGATCGCTGCAGAGGAGACGTCCTCATTTAGACGTACAAGAAAGGAAACCAACTGGAGAGATGCAGAACTGAAACCAGGTACTGGAGGAGAGTATAGGGTTTGTTTTTTTTTTTTTAAGGAAAAAAATATATTTTAATGGGGTACCAGGATCTGCCTATTACTTTCTCATATGAAATGGACGACCCCTTCAAGCAGCTCTAAACAGACCAACGCTCCAAGAATGAAATGTTGCTTTTGAGAACACAGGATAATAAGTTTCAAACTACGTTAAAGGGGCTGCATAACAAGCTAACTTTCAAGATGCAAAAAATAAAATAACTACTTACCCATTATACGGACTCTTCAAAGACGGCTTTTCCTCCGGTTCACGTTTAATTTTTGTAGAAACTGGAGATTTCTCCTCTGCTTTGACTTCTCTTGGAGATGCTAAACAGATTTCAAAAAGTAATGTAGTACATTGTTTTATAACACAAGTCTATACCATTAACTAGCTTTCTGTGCAAAATGGGACACGTTCCACATTACAATCTTAATCCAAGTCTGATCAGAAATGAGGCTAAAGCATGGAGAACTTTTTTTTTTATTTTTTTTTATAGTGACCATATATAACACTGGGTTTACCTAAATAGCAGGGTAAAGCCTTAAAAAAATTAACTTAAAAGCCAGTGATGGAAAAAACTTACAGGGTTTAGAGGCAGGTGAGAAACCTCCCATTGTAGAAAGGGCAGGAGTCCCATCAGGATTCAGCCCCTTTGCTTTTAGTTTAGCTTCCTGCAGAGCAACTTTCCTCTTTTCTACTTCTTTCTCCAAAAAGTCATAGTTTGGCTGTTAAAAGTATAAAACAAATCACATTTAAAGTTGAAAAATATATCCATGAGAAACAACAAAGACACAAAACCTAAAAGGAAATGTTATGTGCCTCAGACAATAGCAGTAGCTTTTAAAGGTCTGCACAGAATAAAAAAAATAAAATTGTATATGTTCTAATAATGTAACAATAGTGAGAACTCTCGAACTGGGCTGTGGTGAAACGAACTAAAGATGAAGCAACAGTAAAATGTGACAAATGATGACCTGTACGAAATATAACTTACCTTCTTCCGGCTGTAAAGTCTCAATGTGGAGACACAGATTTCTTGAATGCTATCTTCAGTAGCTCCAAAAAGTAAAAACCAGTGTGGTTTATTTGGTAATGGAATCTAAAGAGAAAGGGAGAGAGGTTCAGAAGAGGGGCAGGCTGCACAGCTTATTGGGGTCAGCAAGCACACTGTAGTTTTTGAAACACTTGCTTTATACATTTACTTCCTCTTTGGAAGAACCTGGCTCATATCGTATGGTGCAGTGAAGAGTCAAGATGTAGTCTATGATCCAAACCAGGGGCGTCGCTAGGCTGTTTTATTCGGGGCTCGGGCCCCAAATTAAAACCCCCTGTGCCCCGAGTCTCCCGGGCTCCAGGCCTCTGCACTGGGCCTGGAGCACTGACTGGCTCTTCAGTCCGCTGGACGCACACACAGCTGAGGGCTTCTGCGGGGCAGAGAGCGAGCGCTCCCTGCCCCGCAGACAGTGTTGGGCCGCAGGTCCTACACCCCGAGGCTGCCGGGTCCTCACAGCGCTGAGGACCCGCCGCGGCCCCGTGCGCCTCAGCCAGCAGGGTTCGCGATGACATCACGTCATCGCGACGCTGCCTGTCCTCGGGCGCACAGCGCGTCATAGGCCGTGCGCCCGAGGAGCTGCCGGAGGAGCGCGGGCTGCAGAGGACGGAGCGCGCTCGCCGGGGGAGTTAAGGTGAGGATGAATCGTGTTATTTTTAGAGCGTTTACCTGACTCAGTGCCCCTATAACCTGCCTGTGCCCCTATAATGCCTGCCTGTGGCCCCCATATCCCCTGTTGGCCCCCATATACCTGCCTGTGCCCCTATAATGCCTGCCTGTGGCCCCCATATCCCTGCCTGTGGCCCCCATATACCTGCCTGTGGCCCCCATATACCTGCCTGTGGCCCCCATATACCTGCCTGTGGCCCCCATATACCTGCCTGTGGCCCCCATATACCTGCCTGTGGCCCCCATATACCTGCCTGTGGCCCCCATATACCTGCCTGTGGCCCCCATATACTGCTTCAGTGCCCCTATATACCTGAGGGGACTGCTATACCTAAAATTAAGGAGTTGCTGGAAATGTGAGGATTCTAAGATATTTGTGTCCAAATCCTCAGAGACGAGTATTGGCCGGGAGCAATGATGAAGGTGTGAACCGGATGGAGAAGAAAAGGGAAAGTGAACGACGCTGATCAGAAAAGACGTCTCCGGTGAGTTACTAAATGTAACTGCCGTGTAATCACTTATATTTCTGCAGAGTCTACATACAACTAGTATCTACCACTAATTGGCCCCTGTATGGCGGTGGTATATGTAATCAGAGCCTGTGTACAGCTGGTAGTCACATGTGGGGGTCGCGTTCGGTCAGGGTCTGGCAGGATTATTTGAGCCTTAAGTAGTAATAGTTTTGGGTCTTGGTTTTGTAGGAGTGTTTTTTAGTAACAATCCTTCGTCTGGTAGATTTGCTCCATGTATCGGTGGATGTTTTGGTGACTGTTTAGGGGTATTGTCATATGAAGGTGAGAAGTTCTGAAAAAGTAAATTTGTCATTGGTGATTTTTACTGTACAGTGACTGCTGAGGAGATGGACAGGATCTGTGGGGATGTTCAGAAAAATAGTGACAGGAACAGAAGGTTTTTCTCTGTAAAAAAACATCCGCAGTTCACAATGAGGTGGGAAAAACACAAAGGGCCCGAGCCCCGGATGTTTTAGGACCCTAGCAACGCCCCTGATCCAAACTAAGTTCCAGGTTTATAGTTTGGCACTAAAACCAGTTGACAGCGAATAGAAAATGTGTCAGTTTATTAAAAATCCTATACGGACAAATATGCCGTTAAGTGCTGTTTTCTACTCTCTGTCTTTCTGAATTCTGGTTTAACAAGAAACTTGGAACTTTACAGTTTGGAACAGCAAGTATCGTTGCCTGGAGTGCGATTCCAGCAAGGAGCAGTTGACCCTAAGCCATCGACACAGTTGCGCCTCTTTAGCACAAGACTGCAAAGTGAGCGTACTGTTAAATTTAACAAGCGGGTTTGTTTAGGGGTTCATCCGTGTTACAAGCGCTTTGTAGATCCGTCTTGGGGACCAACAGAGCAGATCCCAAGACGGATCTAAACAATTAGCAGTGAGATTATCACTGCGGGCTATTAGGAAGACACAGCAGCGTTCACATGACAGATCGCCGCTGTGTGTTTCAATAGCGGCGCTCGGGTCCGTCTTGAAAAGTATTGACATGCAATTCTTTCAAAGACAGACCCGAGCTGATGGAAACACGCAGCGGCGATCTCTCATGTGAACGTCGCTGTGTCTTCCTAATAGCCCGCAGTGATAATCTCACTGCTAATTGTTTTGATCCATCTTGGGGTCCCCGCTCTGTCGGTCCCAAAGCCGGATCTGTACCTGTAAAAAAATTCCAAACATTTTCTATTTTTGAAAGCTGCAACACCTACGGATGTGAGTGAGGAGGCATTTGTTGTGGGCTGAAGTGTACTTTTTATCACTACCAGTTTGGAATACATGCGACTTTTTTGAATACATTTATTCCAATATTTAGGGGACGTGAAATGACCAAGAAACTGCATTTTTGGCGTTTGGAATTTTTTTTCTTCTACGGTGTTCAGTGTACGGGATAAATGATGTTCGATTTTAATAGATCTGACTTTCGGATGTGGCAATAGCAAATATGTGTAACTTATTTTTTTTATAAAATGGCAAAAAGGTGGTGATGAGTTTTTTTTTAAAACCTTGACTTTTAGTCCCCCTTAGGGTACTACACCACTAGGGGGCTTGATCATTTATACTGCCTAATGAATTGTTTGGGCAATGCATTAGGGTGTACCAATACGGTGGTGTCCTGCATGGGGTCGGAGGTGAGGAAATCGAAAACACTGCAGTGATGGAAGCTTTCACAAGGCTTCCAGCTGCCATGTTAAGCGATCTGGGCCCCACGATTTTGCGGCGGGTGCGCGGAACACAGTGAGTAACAGTGTGCGGCACCATTTCTCATTGATGTAGACGCTGCGGCCAACTGTGCTGCTGTGTCTAAGGGTATATTCACACGGCTTATTTTGCCAAATGTGCGCTCTCATAGAGAGCTATGGATTACGCATCGTCGCCCCACGCGTACAATATGATCATATTGTATGCGCGGGGGGAGAACTGACATGTCAATAGTTAGCGGCAAATACGCGCCACTGACCATGCATGTCTATGGGGCCGGCTGGCCCCCCCTTTACATTGGTCATTTGTTCGCGGTGCTTAAGCGCCACCGACAATGCATCTCAATAGGCCCCTCCCTCCCCGCTTTGGAGTTATACGCGTGGTTCCAAAACACATGGCATATTGTGGCGTGTTCTATACACCGCAAAAACATGAACATACCCTAAGGGGTTAAACCGCATAGGTGACCGCTGAGTGTTAGCTGCAATTAGAAGCTAACACCCGTCGGCTATGTAGTGGGATCGAGCCCCTTACCAGCATCAAAACGTAACCATAAGGGGTTAAAGAGCCTTTTTGTAAACCATAAAAAGAAACAGTTCCTAAAGTCTCACCTGCAAAGCTCTAGCAGCGAGATAAATACAAGCACACGCAATAGTTTCTGCTTCAAATCTGACAAACACATTGGTTCGAAGGCAATCATTCATGTAGTTCCTGAAAAAGATAGATAACTTATACAATTCTGTAATCTAACCAAGGTATCAGACCAAAGTACAGTCTAAAAGTACAAAAAATAAAAGGACTTTGGAGACTCAGTATACTTTGTTTTTTTCTTCTTACTCTGGTTATACTTAAAATATAAGTAAAATTAATCTTAATAGTAAATAAGGCAATTTTAATACTTTTCAGAGCCGGGCTCCTATCCCTTTATACAACTAAAGAAGTTAAATTTGATTTGTCCTTAGACTATTCCAGAAACATTTCTGCTTTCCGATTTGCAGAAACATCACAAAAAATAATTGTGGTGTTTGGCTAATACGCGTGATCAAAATACATTGGGCACCTAGTTATGGTGTACTTATTCCAAGAGCACCCACTCCCTCCTTCCCCAGACTAGATGTTGGGTATCTGCATACACAGCAGCCAATCAATGCGCAAAGGGATGGAAGATGTTGGATCACTCCTATTATTATGGCTAGTAGGAAAGCAGACTTGTCTCAATGCTATATCACCCCAACAGAGTGCCACAAACTGTCACATACACATAGAAATAAACTCAGCCTTAAGCCTGACATGTTCATTTAACAAGTTACACAAGAACATTTGTTTTATCATTCTGGAGGCACAAGTTTTAATCTGTAGTCAATAACATGTAAATCAAATCAGCTTGTGATAAATTTCTATAGCTGCGAGGAATAATAAAAGCATAGAATGTGCAGTCTTCTTCTGTCATCTTCCTACAGTCACGTGTGTGTGGACAATTTAGCATTATTCTAATTTAAGGGGATTTCCACTATTAAGTGAAAACCAAACAAATAATAAAAAGTTACATCAATTTTCTAATATATTTCAGGTTTTACCTTGCCACCAATCTTGCCGCTTGCTGCCAGATATTGTTGGTATTTGCTAACTATTTTTAAACAACCGCGCCGATACATTGTTTGACCTTGACTTATGTTTGGCTAGGTCTACACGGCAGTGGACAAAAAACGACCTGAAAACGAATGACTAAAAACTTTCATGAAACTGAGTTTTCTGTCCACTGCCTGTCAAAAGCAGCTGAAAAAACGGCAGTTTTTTGCCGCGATTTGCAATTTTTACAAGGGTTTTTTGCTCGTCTTCAAGCCTGTTTTTTAATGTATGTATAAATTAAGCATCAGAAGTGAGAACTTTATTAGCGCCAAACATGTTAAGAAAAGGATTTTAGCATCAAAATCCGCAAAAAAACAGATTGACGCCAAAATCCATAAAAACGTATTTTTAGCGAAAAATATATGAATAGCGCAAAAATCGTTAGCGGCCAAAGCATGATCATTTTATTACAAAAGGTACAAAAAAAGGACACATCAGACACTTGTATGCAGATTTGATAAGATATAACCTTTGTTACACCCACTATAGGTGTAATTTGGGTCTCCTGGGAGGGTTTTCATTGAAAAATCGCAGCAAAAACGCTGCGAAAACGCGCCAAATAACACGACAAAAGACGTCCGGCGCTTTCCATAGACTCCTGTAGTAAATTTTCTGCCTTGTTCTG
This sequence comes from Phyllomedusa bahiana, assembly GCA_025379985.1. Classification (NCBI taxonomy): domain Eukaryota; kingdom Metazoa; phylum Chordata; class Amphibia; order Anura; family Hylidae; genus Phyllomedusa; species Phyllomedusa bahiana. The sequence goes on from JAODAL010001880.1 coordinate 45,545, forward strand.
GCGTTTTTTAGAACATGTTGCAAAATATGACCAGTAAAAAAAACGAGCAGAAGAAAGAAGCTCAGTGTAGACAGCAGGAGGGTTTTACATTAGAAGTCTACGGGAGATGATTACAGTCGTTTTTCCAGCGTTTTTAGAAAAAGAAAAACGCAGAAAAAAACGGACGTTTTTCTGTGCAGTGTAGACGTAGCCTTACACATGACCAGGGCAAACATTTTGCTTCTGAAAGTGAGCACCATTTACTAGCAACAAGCGGAGATCTTGTACATGTTAAGGAATTAATATTCAAAGTATATTATAAACTTGCATAACTTTTTATTACACAATGTTAAGCCCCTTTAAAGGATATGCCACCAAAGTCCGATAGTTGAGGGTGCCACTTCTTGGCCACATACTCATTACGGGAACGGGCCCCTGAAAGTTTTAGCTCACAATGGAGAGCCAGTGATGCTTGCGCGTGACTCTCCACACTGTTCTATGGAAGTTACGACTACAGCCAAACATATCGTTCACCTGCACTCAAAGCTCCTATAGGACAGAACGGAGCCCCGTGCGCAAAGGCGACCAGCTCTCCATGCTTAGCCGACACTTCCGGGGTCTATTCCTGAGAAGAGTGTGGGTTCTATAGTGATATGCCATCACAGGTGGGAACCCCCTTTGACATTTAAAGTAATCTTCAGACAACATGAAAGATGCCATTTCATTGTAAGCTTGCAGTATTAGCGTTTTTAACTCGCCTTACTGTCTACAATAGCAGCAGTACTTCAACAATGCATGCCAACAATATAAAATTTTAAAAGGATGATTTCCACCCCTCCCCTCCCCCCGTAAACAATTACAAAACTGCAAGGAGAGCAAGTGGTGTAAAACGAAACATAACATTTTCCCTTTTTCTGAACAGCACATTAGAAAAATAGTTCTGAAAACAAATATACAAATCCTTTGGACACCAGCACAGAACTAGAAGATGCGACCAGATGGTTGGCCACTCGTGGTCACGGATGAAGCTTGCACTGCTTTGGGCTGAAGGGAAGGGCCCAAACGGGGCCATCCGGGTTGGGGGGTGAAAGGGGGGCAAGTTCTATGACTTCCTAGGATCCCCTTTAACCAAAGAGTAGAAAAAAGAACAAAGTTAAACAGAGATCTCCAATGAATATCTTGTTCATGCCATGAAAACAGTAAGCAGAAACTCTTGTATGTGTACAAATGATTTACAATCTGGGGTTCTTGAGAACCCCTTTTAACTGACTCTGCACCATTTGCCTGGTAATGAGAAAAAAAAAGAAAAAAACCTTGAAATAAAACAAACTTACCAGGCTGTCTGAACAAGGGTCTGATTCCTTTCACATTCCAGAACCTGGAGGTACATAACAATGATCTAAAAAATAAAAACACAATAACTTTGCAGGAAACCACAAGAAAAGAAGCTGACCATCTGAACTATGCAGAACTTAGTAGAGTAACAATTGTTAAAGGGGATATTCCACAATGGCGCCTTTGCTCTGTGCCTCCTCAGTGTGAATGGCTGCACATAGAAAAATTCCTTTTCCCACGCTCCATTCAAAAGCTTGGGCACATGAAAAAACTGGCTTTTGAAAAGGGAGCATAGGACCCCAGTTCTAGTAATCATGGGGGTCCCACTAAAATAGATTGTGGGAAAACCCTTTTTGATTTTTATTGTTCTTAAATTTGCTGCATTTTTTAAAAAATTAAAAGGGGTGGATTTACACTTTTTTTTTTTTAATCGAAAAAAAATATGGAAGGGTTACAGCGCTTGTGTTATATTATAGATGGGATCAGAATTTGCTATGTAAATGTCCATCTGACGCAAACTAAACCTGTCAGGTGCTTTCTGTTGCCCTATCTGAGAATAGGATGGGATAGAGGGGAAAAAAAAAAAAGATGAGCTCTGGGATATATAGGGTTATAGGCTTTGGAGTAGGATAAATCCGGACAGGAGAGACCGTAAGGGCATGTCCCAATGGCAAAGGTTTTCAGTCGGTTTTACAGACTGTTTTTGGATTTGAAAACAGGCCGTCAACCTTTTGTATCGATTTAAATAGAAAATCTGTGCAGTAGTTCACACTGCACAGATTTTCCAGCGGACGGTTTTGTACACCGCCGACGTTCCAAAAAAAACTTGGGACATGTTCATTCTTCCACCCGGTTTTCGGGCAGAACATGAACATGTGAAGGGGGCGGCTTAAATCCGCAAACAAAAGCCGTCCCCCTACATGCAAAAAAAGACAAGATACCGTCGGAAAAACCCCGGATTTTGTCTGTCTTTTAAGCACCCCAAACAGTCCCCTTTCCCCCCCACAACTATAATTTACATTTTTACAGTATCGGTGTGGGGACAGAGAAGGTTGCCAATCATCAGATGTGGGTAGGATAATCGGGACTCACAATGTTTAAAACATTTTTTTTTTTTTTTTTTAAAAAAAAACTATGGAAAATGGGGAAAATATAAATGCACTCCTTTTTTTAAAAATTTTTTCCATTGTTCCCCAAAGTATAAGCCACAACCGTAAAGTTGCCTAAAAAATTTTAAAAGGGGGGGGGGCTCCTATACGTTTTTTAAAATTGCTTTCCACCCCGCTTCAGGCCCCCTGTCATTCTCGGGTGTAGGGGGTCTACAGCAGTGACTGACATTTCAGCATAGTTATTCCTAGCTGAGCCTGTTAGAAGGACATCGGTAATGGAGGAGTTCTAACAGGAGGCACAAGGCTACAGAGCTCTAAAAGGGGTAAAGTTAGTCTGTAAGAAAAGCTCCTGTGCTGCTGATAAGACACAGCAGGGAGTGACATCACAATCATGGCCAGGGCTGTGACAGCAGCGAGGGGTCAATTGTAAGCAGGATATAAGTACTGCTCTAGCTCTGAAGGGAAGCAAAAATCAGAACAGTAATGTATTCGGTAATCTATATTTAGCTTTACCTACATGTTTAAAGCTCAATGTGGTAAGAAAACCCCTTTAATTTTAGCCCAAGATTTTCCATCCTGCATCTGCTCACCTTGTGGGGATGTTTCACGTGAACACAAAATCCCAGCTCCTTTAACACTCTTCTTTCCGCCTTGATTATTTGGTTTTTGGTGTTTATGTAGCTTTGATCAAGTATAAGAGGACTTGGGGTCCTAATTTTTGGGAAATAAAAATCAAAATTGCTTTGAACCAAGAATGTTTTCAGCCTCTTTTTGCCCCTTCCAACCGACTAAACGGCAACAGAAACCAAGGTTTTGGCTTCCTGCAAGCATGTCCAGACTTTCACCTTATGCTGTCCAAGTTTAATTTAAGTGATTCTAGTTGAATGCATCCCTGTTCTGCAAAGATCCCGAGTAGGGTAATAGAAAATAGCCTTAGGCACAAATATACACTTTTTTTAACTTGGTGGACATGACTTTTTTTCCCCCCAACTGTACTAATCTTATTCTAAAGAATACAAAAACAGTAACACTTAGAAGAAAAAAATGCTTTTCAGAGCAAGAAATAGGCCTATGAGAGTTTAAAGTCTAACAATGCAGACTAAGCTATCCCAGATATTATGCACAGAAAGGTACTATATATTTTACATTTTATGAAGTAATTTATGTCCCAAGTGATTTGTTGAAGAATAGTTGGCATCTATATTAGGCTGTGCAACAAAAATGGCAGAAAAGATACAAACACCGTTAAAAACACAAGGGGGGGTAGGGGAGAGTAGGCATAAACTTCTGTATTTGCTTTACTAAAAATGCACCAATGTCTCTGGGAAAGCATGGCAGCAGAAAACAAGGATCAAAGATATCCATAGATGCAATTTTCTACACATTAGATGAGCATTGACACATCCGGCCAATTCCACTGGAAGCGGCAACTAAATTATATTTGAACGTCTTGAATTTCCCATGATGGTAGATGTTGGGGAGATGGTATGGAGAATGTGAGGATAGAAGGATCTGACTTGGGTTTTTTAGAGTCTCCTGTCCTCATGGGATAGAAGCTATGACCCGAGGTGTATGGCAGTAGCCTTCTATTCTCTCCTTATATTTGTATGAGGGGGAGGGAGTTAGAAGGAACAACTATTGGCTAAGGTGTATGATCTTTTTTTATAACTGCCACTAACTATCAGCCCACGTCCAGCAAGACGCAGCTAACAGAAGGCGCTTTAATCTAAGAGCAAACTGCACTTGGCATTAAATATACAATTTACACACAGACTTTGGCCCTCATTTACTAAGGTGGTTGCACCAGAAAAGTGTTTTAAATTGTGCTAAGGTGGTTAATTAAAAGTGGGCATGGTCTCATGGGAAACTAGGTGTGGCCATCAAGTTACACAATGCACCAAAATCACGCAAAAAGAAAAAAAGTGGTCTAAAAAAAGTTACAGAAGGCTAAAGCTGCACCAGTTTATTCATCGGCACATTTTTCAGGTAAAGTGTAGTAAAATGCCAATGGCAGTCTAGAGATGTTGCACCAAGTAATGAAGAACTTGCCAACAGATAGCAGAAACAACGTGTTCAGCCTAACGCCATGATCAATGAGAAAGGGAGTGAACACCGAGCGATCTCTCGGCTTTTTACTAACACTAGGGCAGAGTATTTAAAGGGCCATCACAGTGATGAACAAGACTAGAATGAAGCAAAACATAGCCCCATGCAGCCATTCATGCTTTCCCATTACAAGAGTATCCATTATGTAAAACATCACGTTAGAGAGCATTGGCCAAATGACATTTTCTTAAACAATAGATGTTTTAATAAGTAGTAAAGGCTGATCTGTAATTAAATGCAACAAGAGATAAAATTGCCTTCCAGTTCAGCCAGAATGGAAAAGATCCATTGTAACCGACTCCTTGTGCCTCATTTCTGAACCACAATCTCCAGACCACTGCAGTTAAAGGGGTTGTCTCACTACAAGGATTGTTTTTTATATTAAAGATCTTGCAAAAACAAGTCACTTTGCAATATATGTCCATTAACAGTGTCCTACCTATTCCAAGATATCCACTCTGGTATAAGCTGCATCAGCTCCTTGGGTCGCTATAGCTACAGACCTGTTTGATCTCTCCTGATAGGCTGCCAGCACTGGTTGCTATAGCTACAGACCTGGCTTCTACTGCAGCCTAGTGAAAGCCAGTAAACACACCCCTGAATTTAAAATGAAACCAAGAAAACAGGACTGAAGTAAGATGAATCAATGTAGTGAGACATCCCCTTTAAATCAAAACGATCCAAGCTAAAATAACACCAATATGGTGTCCAAGTCTGCTTAAGGCAAACCACTGGAATTTTTCCGGACTTCTGCCTATTACCCACTTATTTGGTGCTAAAGTAATCTGTCAAACAGCCAGTAAGGCTTTGTTCACACGGCTTATTTTGGGATGTATCTCGCGCCGTACTGCGCGAAATACGGGGCGAGATACGTCCCAGTCATTACAGTAATCCACAGTTCTTATAGAGAACTACTGATTACGTCTCCTCTCCCTGCTCGCACAGTACGGTGAGCGGGGAGAAAGTGACATGTCATTTACTAGCGGTGTATACGCGCCGAGAATAATGAATGTCTATGGGGCCGGCACGATGCCGGCACCCCCACCCCGCCCCCGTACACATGGTGTAATTGCGGGGCTAACCAAACTATATCTAAAGCAGAAGGAAATGTTAACCGTTTTAGTCTTTTTTCCCTCTTTTGTTAGACTTGATTATGAACTTGTGCATCAATTGCGTGGAGATGCAATTCTGTTCAGGATAGTGTTACACAGAGATTTCCCCAGCGCGCCATTTTACTGGCTAACAGAGTTTTACACTCACTCAGTCTCCTCAGGCTGTGGGTGGGTCTCCAGCAGTGATTTGCATATATTAACTTCAAGCATTTCTTCTGACAGAGCAGGAGATTGTTATCTCTAACACAATTACAGATAGCTCCATGCTTCTCAGTCCTCACAGCACTTGTACTTTTTGTTTACTGCAGCTAATCTTGCTGAATCTAATTCTTCACCCAGAGCTCAGTGCCGTCAGTCCATCCATGGGATGAAGTCACTCCTGCTCTGAGATAATCAGATAAAGCACCGTTTTTCTGGTATGCAGGTTACCATAGAAACCTCTGTGCAGTGAGAGCTGCTAAACACTCTATATCTCATGAATAAAGTAAAATCTACTGAACAATGTACTTAGAAAACGTCTTCATTTAACACTACCCTTATCTTGAAAACAAGAGAAAACCCCTTTAATGAAGACTGCTACTTTTTAGAAAGTACTGAAGAGTGGAAGCTATTTCTTTTAATAAATATCAGGTTGTCGGGAGTTTTCTTAGGCCATGTTCACACGGCTTATTTGGGCACGTATTGCAGCCCGTAATTCGCGGCGTACTGCGCAAATCACGGGCTGAAATACGTCCCAGTCATTACGGTAATCCACAGTCCTCAAAGAACTATGGATTACGGCTCCTCTCCCCCGCTCGGCGGATTCTCCGAACGGGGAGGTCATTTACTAGCGGCGTATACGCGCCGCTAGTAATGATAGTCTATGGGCCCGCTCCCATCCACACTTCGTAATTGTGGGGCGTCATTACGCCCCGCAATTAAGCCATGTGAACATGGCCTTAGGGTAAGCTCACATGACGTAATTGCGCTGCAATATCCCAAAATCCGCCCCGCAATTACTGTAATTTATAGCTCTCATTGAGAGCTATGAATAGCCGATGTTGTCCCAGGCGTACAATACGTGGCAGGGAAAACAATTGACATGGTACTTCTTCCTGGTGTTTACACGCAGGGGAAAGTGAAAGTCAATGGGAGCCGGCAGTCAGTGTTTTAGAAGTACGCACTGGTAAAGAGCTGGAATACTGTGGTGTGCACACTACAATGTGTGAACATACCCTAAGGGCATGTTGAAATGCCGGCTCGCGGTGTGTAACCATGCGTGCCACAAGACATCGTGTGTTTAGAAGAACGCGCTGATCAGTACGTTCTTCTAAAGCTCGGGGCGGGGGCCGTCACCATTCACTTTCGATAGCCCTGCCACGTATACATCAGAAAGAAGAGACAGGTCACTTCTTTCCCCTGCCGTTCAGTATGCAGCAGGAAAGATGGCAGGTAATCATAGCTCTCTATGAGAACTATGATTACCGTAATTACAGAGCATATTTCAGGGTGCATTGCAGCCCAATTATGCCCCGAAATACACCCTAAAATAAGCAGGGTAAACATACCCTAAGACTTCCTTTAACAGGAATATAGATAGAAACCTATATTTTCTTATGGATACATGTCAGAAAACTGGCACCATAGCTGGTCAGGTGTTTTGTTGTGACTTGTTACAATCTAGCAGTCAAAAGATTTAGTAAGGCTGAACATACACGGGGTAATTTCAGCGTGCATTTCGCCGCATATTTGCTCCCTAATTCGGGCGAGATACGGCGAGATTACGCCTCCTCTCCCCGCTCGTACAACACGATCGTGTTGTACGAGCGGGGAGATAAGTGACATGTCAATTACATGCGGCAAATATGCGCCGCGAGTAATGAATGCCAATGGAGTCGGCAAGCTGCTGGCCCCCCTGTGCCGCGGGAGTACTCTCATATCCGCGCGAGCTCTTGAAAGACATGATGTACTGTGGCACGTACTATACGCGCCGCTGTACATCGTGTGAACATACCCTATCTGAAAGTTTCTATGCACAATAACAAGTGAAGAGCAGGGCCTAAAAAATAATGTAAGAGCATTTTTATAGATAAAGTAAGAACCCTATGAATGCAACTTCAATATGCTGTGCAAATAAGTTCTATTTGAAACTGGATAAGATCTAAGGGTGCATTCACACTGCAAGGGACAAATACCGGTCAGTTTATCCACCCGGTATTTGTCCGGTTTTGCGTCGGTCCCCGCAGTCGCAGGTGGGAGGGGATGAGCGGACACCTCCCATTGAGGTGTTCATATTCCGTCCGGAAACCGGACAGAAGAATGGACATGCTCAATGTTTTTTGAGCAGCCCGCGGGCGGAAAACCCGTGCAGTGGGGACTGCTGCACGGGTTTTCCATAGAGCACAATTGTGCTCATTTCAGCCGGTTTTTCAGGCGGTCTGAAAAACTGCAAACCGCCTGAAAAACCATCCGAAAACCCTTGCCGTGGGGACATGCCCTAATGGTCCTAATGTGTACTGCTCATAGAAGAAAAATAATTATCTAAATGGAACAATGTGAACGTGTATATATATTAAAAAAAAAAAAAAAAAAAAAAAAACGAACCACAGCCACATACGATAAACCAACTATCTTATGGCATTACCCATTAAGAAACCTGCACAAAAGACAGTGGGCCTCATTTATCAAAACTGCCTAGTAATAAAACCGTCTTTGTTGCCCATAGACACCAGAGCAGTGTACGACATGAAAGCTGAGCTCTGATTGGTTGCTATGGGCAACAAAGAGTTTTACACTTAAACAGTTTTCATAAATGAGGCCTAGTGTGAAATTAAAAAGTTTCCTTCTGTAAAGTCGTGCAGTAGCAATAAAATCTGGTAGAGTATAAGTGATTGACCCAGGTCCCACTGGAATATACCGAGGTAAAATTGAATATTCTCTATTGTCTATGCATTGCCAACCCAAGGAAAAAAAAAAGTCATTAGAAAAAGGATGCCCAGGTCCCACTAAATCACACTGTACTTGTGTGGCAATATGATCATCCTGCTGTACTTAACGGCAGAAAATAACCATGTTAAATCTACTTCGTTATTATGCCACGTGGCACAAACATGGTAGATTCAAGGATCACAGGATTTTCCCTCACAGACCTCTTTCCAATCCCGTACGGGCCACTGATGTACATACATGTATACATAACCACTCAGATCACGTATACCTAAATATATTAGACTAATAAGTATTCTTTTGCTTTTTTAGAGCTTTGGTTTCGTGCTGGTTGGCATAAAAGTTCAGTGGACCGGACATTAAATTATGTTGGTCTCAAAAGAACTCTGGATAGTCCGGGACCTGCGTTGTATCTAGTGCCAGGCCTAAGGGATGATGGACTAGTCAGAATTCTCATTTTGATGTTCCCAGAACCCTAAGGCCATGTTCACACGGCTAACTGCGGGACGTAATTCAGTCTGTAATTACGCGCCGGAGTGCGCCAACTACGGGCTGAAAACGTCCCAGTCATTACGGTAATCCACAGCTCTCATAGAGAACTATGGATTACATCTCCTCCCCCTGCTCGGCGAATACGCCGCGGGGGGAGATAATTCACATGTGAATTAACAGCGGCGTATACGCGCCGCTGGTACTGATTCTCTATGGGCCGACGAGGTGCTGGCCCCCCCGCTCCCGGCCACACGGCGTAATTACGACCCGCAGTTAACCCGTGTGAACATAGACTTATCAGACCCAGATCTACACATGGAAACACATTTAAATGACAGGTTTAGTATTACCTAGAAGTAGTTTCTTTAAAAAAAAAATTATTATTTTTTTTTTTTTAAACGCAGACAATGGTTTTAAATCTGCCTACTGGTGTTGCAGCAATTCTCTGAATGTAGCTCAATTCAGAACAGCAAAGCATCTATACACTGCATCACTGCCAAAATGCATGTAAGGAACATTTGACTGATGAAACTATAGGTAATCTAGTGATGACACTAATGTCAATGTCAAATATACAGTTGGTTCTTTTTAAAAAGAGACCGTATAAAGTGTGCAAAACAAAACAAAAAAAAACTGGATTTAAAGCAGGCTTTCTAGTATCTTTCATCTGTCAAAGGGTTTATGCCTAGTATTGCAGCTCCGCTTCACTGAAGCAGCAATGCCAGAAACAAACCATTGACAAGTGTGGTGCATTTCTGGGAGCAAAGCAGCCATGTTTTCTCAATCAACACTTTTACCCATGTTATCTTCTGCTAGGATACTGCTGACAGAAAATAGTCTAATGCCTATCCCCACTGAACTAATCCATTTGTCGTATAAAAAGTTTTTTTTTAAATATTAGGACTTTTTTTTCCATTACATGGCAACATGCCAGTACTGCACTGCATGAGGACACATATGAAGTGGTCTAGAGGGAAGTACTTTCTTCTAACCACAAAAAGATTTCCTACTTATCTTACCCTAATGCCCGCTGGAAGAGGGACGGTTTGACTATTAGGCGTGTTCACACGGCTTATTCAGGCGGATTTGTGCGCCGTATTGAGCGCACAAATCCGCGTGAATATGGCGGGACGGACGGCGGGGGACGGGGCGGACCCGCCTGCGGGGCGCCGCGCTCCCGGCCTCAATAGACAATGCATTGTTTACGGCGCGTCCGCGACGTAAATAGTGTTCATGTCACATTCACCCCGTCCGACGGATTTGACGAGCGGGGGGAGCACGATTTCACTGTTCTCAATGGAGCAGTGGATTACCGTAATGACTCCGACGGATTGGCGCCGTATTGAAGCGCAAATCCGGCGCGGAATACGGCGCCAATCCGTCGGCAAATAAGCCATGTGAACGGGGCCTTAGGCTATGTTCACACGGCGTAATTGCGGCACGTACAGTACACGCCGCACTACGCCAGGTGTTTTGGGAGTCGCGCTGATAGTCATTGTTTACAGCACGTAATTGACGCGAACAATTAACATGTCTATTCTCTCCCCCCCTCCGCGCATATAATACGATTGTATTGTATGTGCGAGGGGACAACACGTAATCAATAGCTCTGGATTACCATAACTGCAGCGCGTATTTCACACGGCTTCAAAATAAGCCGTGTGAACATACCCTTAGTGTCAAACAGTTTGAACTTAAAACTAGCACATGATGATCTGCAAAGCCAAACACCACTGGCATAGTTATAACTGTATGAGATATTAAACAGCCCAGTACTAACTACAGGGCGAGTTCACACCTTTCATAAAGCTAGAGACTGATCCACTGCCTGACAAGTGTGAGCTCATCTTTGAAGAGACAAAAGTATATTACTTTGTAAGGCTATGTTCATAGGATCTGCATGATTATTCAACGGTGCTGACCCACATTGGAATCTGTGTTCAGAAACCTTTTTTTCGTAATGGGGATTCTAAATTTGCAGACATATCTGCCTGGTTTGAACAGCGATGTGGATTCTAAGTGGCCGTCTACACAACAAGCATTCACAGTGGGATCTTTACGCATGTTCGAGTTTTAAAAACCATAAAAACCTGACTAAAAAACCATCCCCAGAACTCAATTGAAAATCCAAGTTGTACACAACTTAAATTTTTTTTTTTTTTTTAGTTCGGTTTTCTAAGCCGTTGTTTAAAAAAAAAAAAAAAAAAAAAACTTAACGTATTTTAGTTTAAAAAAAACGCACACTAAACAAGTCTATATTGAATCTACATCTAAAACCCCATGAATGGAACTTGTTTTCTGACTGTAAATCCAGAGGGATCCCACCCTCTCTCCGCCCCAAAATCCACTTCAAAGTACTTGTCGGGCAGCGAGGTCTTAGGATTCAGAATGCGTTAAGTATTTTGACATTGTCATATAGACACCCATATCTGCCTGGTTTGAACAGCGAGGTGGATTTTCACATTAAATTAATGGAAAGCAAATTCCTGGCAGCATTTGTACTTTGTGAATATATACCTTAAAAGTGACCATACACCCAACACTGTTACCTGCCTTTACACATGCACACTTATCTCAGACGAACATGGACGTCTGCTCAATGGGGAGATGGGAAAAGACTGCTGACAGATGGGAGTGGTGGTAGCCCATCTTCTATAAGGACACAGGATCAGCCATGTTGAAATTCAATCAGCCGGGGTGGTGACCTATCCAATATGTATGGTCACATTTACTACAATCCCTCAAAAGTGTAATTATAAAAGCACTTAAAGGGGTTTTGCCACGATGTAATGTTGACGTGGGATCCTCCGAAAGGGGTATTTAATCACTTTTCTAAATATCTGTGATTACAAAAAGTGAGGCCTCTGAGATCTACAGCTTTCTTTACAAGCCCTTAGTTACTTAAAAGTTTGCATTAGACAGGGTAGGGCTTGCATTGTCTGCACTTCTTATCTGATGACAGGGAACATGAATGAGCTTCCAAGGGACTGTGGAGAAAGTCCAGTGTATGAGGCTTTAAGGCTGTATAGACAATCCACTGGTTTTACTGTTATTATTTGAGTGAACATTGCATTACTTCTCCCTCTGTGCTCCTGCTTAGCCCCCCTCCCTCTCCAGCATTCATGATTTGTTTATATTATCTCCTGAGCCAGATAAGAGGAAAGCAACTCACTTCTTGGCAAAACTCCTTTAAAGGGGTGTCTCGCTACAAAGAATAGCTTTCAAAATGTAGGAAACACAAAATAAAGACATTTTCCAAATATATTGCTTTGTTCATATGTTTTTGTTAAGGAGCTACAAGTGAATTAATCACCTCCCTGGCTATTTTTGTTCCCTCAGTGACCGACCTGTAAACATCTCTCCCCCCTGCTGTTTGTTCTATGTAATAGCAGTGAGTGACGTCATCACACAGGTCGCAGCAGCTCTGTGCTGGCCTGCAGTAAAAAGCTTGATTTATCTAAAATAAACCGCACTAATTAGGGCAGAATGAAAACACAAGAGTTGAATATGCCACTGAGCTGTATGCTAATTACAGTCAGTCTGACCAGGAAGTGACAGAGTATTTCATTCATGCATCCTATGAAACTCTGTGGGGAGACAACCCCAGAGTTTATAACATTTTCAGGATAATACTAGATTAAAGGCAATTTCTTGCCATCAATTTAGTTGCAGGTCTGTTTGACTTCATTTTCCCCATGTTAATTACAACTTTAGCCAAATAAAAATGACACAAAGCAGTAGCTGCATTCATTTTCCTCACATGGAACCTAAATACAGTCATATGAAAAAGTTTGGGCACCCCTATTAATCTTAATCATTTTTTATTCTAAATATTTGGGTGTTTGCAACAGCCATTTCAATTTGATATATCTAATAACTGATGGACACAGTAATATTTCCACATTGAAATGAGGTTTATTGTACTAACACAAAATGTGCAATTTGCATTAAACCAAAATTTGACTGGTGCAAAAGTATGGGCACCCCAACAGAAAAGTGACATTAATATTTAGTAGATCCTCCTTTTGCAAAAATAACAGCCTCTAGTCGCTTCCTGTTTGCTTTTAATCAGTTCCTGGATCCTGGATGAAGGTATTTTTGACCATTCCTCTTTACAAAACAATTCAAGTTCAGTTAAGTTTGATGGTCGCCGAGCATGGACAGCCCGCTTCAAAGTATCCCACAGATGTTCAATGATATTCAGGTCTGGGGATTGGGATGGCCATTCCAGAACATTGTAATTGTTCCTCTGCATGAATGCCTGAGTAGATTTGGAGCTGTGTTTGGGATCATTGTCTTGCTGAAATATCCATCCCCGGCGTAACTTCAAATTCATCACTGATTCTTGTACATTATTCTGAAGAATCTGCTGATACTGAGTTGAATCCATGCGACCCTCAACTTTAACAAGATTCCCGGTGCCGGCATTGGCCACACAGCCCCAAAGCATGATGGAACCTCCACCAAATTTTACAGTGGGTAGCAATGTGTTTTTCTTGGAATGCTGTGTTTTTGGGACGCCTGCATAACGCCTTTTTGTATGACCAAACAACTCAATCTTTGTTTCATCAGTCCACAGGACCTTCTTCCAAAATGAAGCTCTGTTTGTGGCGTGCTTTCAGAAACGGCTTCTTTCGCATCACTCTCCCATACAGCTTCTCCTTGTGCAAAGTGTGCTGTTATTGTTGACCATTGCACAGTGACACCATCTGCAGCAAGATGATGCTGCAGCTCTTTGGAGGTGGTCTGTGGATTGTCCTTGACTCTTCTCACCATTCTTCTTCTCTGCCTTTCTGATATTTTTTCTTGGCCTGCCACTTAACAAGAACTGTCCCTGTGGTCTTCCATTTCCTTACTATGTTCCTCACAGTGGAAACTGACAGGTTAAATCTCTGAGACAACTTTTTGTATCCTTCCCCTGAACAACTATGTTGAACAATCTTTGTTTTCAGATCATTTGAGAGTTGTTTTGAGGAGCCCATGATGCCACTCTTCACAGGAGATTCAAATAGGAGAACAACTTGCAATTGGCCCCCCTTAAATACCTTTTCTCATCATTGGATACACCTGGCTATGAAGTTCAAAGCTCAGTGAGGTTACAAAACCAATGTTGTGCTTCAGAAAGTCAGTAAAAAGTAGTTAGGAGTATTCATATCAATAAAATAAGGGTACCCAAATTTTTGCACCGGTCAAATTTTGGTTTAATGCATATTGCACATTTTGTGTTGTACAATAAACCTCATTTCAATCCAGAAATATTACTGTGTCCATCAGTTATTAGATATATCAAATTGAAATGGCTGTTGCAAACACCCAAATATTTAGAACTAAAAATGATTAAGATTAATAGGGGTGCCCAAACTTTTTCATATGACTGTACATTTAATGTATAACAATTTAACTGAATTTTTTACACTTTTCAAAAAGTGATCACTTGACAGGTTATAGTCCCATAGGAAAAAGAATTCTGGTAGCAGGGCCAATATATGTATCCCCAGTCTGCGTTTGTCTTTTTTTTTTTTTTTACAGGTAGTAATCTTTTTAGGCTAGAGTACCTCTGTGCATACCTAGTCTAGTGTGGCAGGCTGCGATTTATTTTTTTTACTGTCAGACTGTTATGGGACTTGATAAAGAAACTGTCTGCCTCTATATTACGTGAGTGTATACAGTGCAGTTCATGACCCAATGAGTGTCTACCCTGAAACCACTGTCTGCAGAGGAGTATTTAGTTTAGCTTAACTTCCAGCCACATTGCAAAGCTCAGTGAGTCGAATGCGACTTGAGGAACACTACATCCAACAGCTGGTACACAGTCCTAGCGCTTTTCCCTTAAGCTTATATGAACATATTTAAATCTCAGTGCAACGAAGATGGCAGATAAGTCTCCACACACCTAAATGGTGCCTCTCCCCAACAAGAAACGTCACCCCTTTATGGCAGCCCCATAGCAGCACACGTGAATGAGAACCCCACTCAGATTGCATCGTACTTTTTTTTTTTTACACAACAATTCTGCATTAAAAATGCTCAAATGTGCCAAGTGCAAATGCAAGGCAAACATAAGCAGGAAGGTGTGAGACATGCAGATCAAAAATGATTACGACTTTGTGCACAATGGGTTGAAGATGTGTGGAATAGCCATCTACACAAAACTAGTGAAATATTTTGAAAAAAAGAAAAAGTAAATGGACCAAAAAAAAGTAATACTAAAATGAAAGTGTAGGACTGTTTTGCAGGGATAACAAAATTCAGCAACGAATCAGCATGAAATCCATGCCTAAACTCAGTGCCAGTTAAAGGGGTTGCCTCACCACACTATTTTATTGAGGCACAAACCGTCTCTATCTGGTTAGACTGTGGGTGGTTCTATAGCAATGATTTGCATATCTGTTCCATATTTGCAGCTCTTCTAAGTGCACTGACACGAGAGCAGGTGATCTCATCTGTGAGCTCTGAAGCTCTCTGCTCTAAAGAAAACAAAACAAGTCTCCTTTGTTTGTTATGGTAGGTTCACACGATTATATTGCGGGCGTAAAGCGGTGCATACTTTACCACCGCAACTTCAGAGGGACGTATTGGTCAGCGAGGACCTCTGAAGCCTCTCACTGACTGTCAATCATCCCGGCATGTGATCACCAGGAAAAATTGACATGTCAATTATTTCCCCAGGCGCGTATTGTGCACTGGGGGAAAGAGCAGGTAAAGCATAGCTCTCAATGAAAGCTATGAATTACTATATAGTAGGCTCATACTTCAGGTGTACTGAAGCGCAATTACGCGCCAAAGTATGGACCGCCATTATGCCGTGTGAGCATACTATTAGAGATAACACCCTGTTCTGGCCTTGCTGGCAGTCCTGTGTGCCGACATCACTCCCTGCTATCAGATAAGACAAAAAGCATAGAGAGCAGGACAGTAACCTAGATGAACCTGTGTGTACTCACAGCAGATAAAATCTAATCTCCTCAAAAAAGCAAAATAAAGAAATATTTTTGGAAAACGTCTTCATTCATGGAAAACGTTCCCCAAATGGTGAAAGCTAATCTTTGTAGCGAGACAATCCCTTTAAGTGCAGATTTTGGACGTGTATTGAATGCCAATTTCAGAGGCAGATATTTAGCCTTAAAATGCCATGTGAGGATATAGAAGCAAGGGAAATCAGTGTTGTGTGCACAGCAATGTGAATTTTCTAGCAGAAACAATGTGACGCATATTGTGGTGAGATTTGGATGCTGATTCATTGCTAAATCCATGCCAGATTCCGCGTCCAAATTAGCCATGTGAACATTCCTATCCGGAGTAAAAATGTTACAAGTAATAAAGATTATCCACATATAATGATTAGATCTACATGAGATTTGTGGATAAATATGCACATAGATACGGAGCAGTATTTTTTCTTGTCACATGGGTATACAACATAGAATATATACTGCTTGTTGGACTTTCTAAAACTAAATGAAAGCAGAACTAGATAAAAAAAAAAACACAATATAAATTTGCTATAAAAAGCATTATATGCCAAATATGGTTTCTCTGCCTTGTGTTTCTCTTGGACAAAAGATGCAGATATTGACAAATCAGTTAAAATAAACTTGGACAGCAAAGACAAAGGCTTAACATGATACAGGAGTCGGTCCGAATGGTTCACCAGTGGCCAACCTGTGAGTCCCCGATTCCAGTGACCTATTCTCAGAGCACTGGCTTCTCCTTGGGGATTTTCGATACTTCACTCACTGTTGCCATGACGACAGCTTCATCTCTATGTACCACTCCACATCACCCAGGCTTTGGTAAATGTAGCTGGTCGCTGTATAGTCGGTTGCAAGGGGGAAAAAAATATAAAGTCAATAAATGCATCCAATAGACAAGGCAACATGCTTATGCACTGATTTACATATGTACATGGTTCCCTACTAAGAATTTGTACAGAAAATTAATTATGTACAGGCTAACATTATAGAGAACAGGCACAAACAGATTATGATTCCACTAATACAGCATAAACATGAATATCTGCTACCAACTTGCATCTTAAACATTACTTTCTAATGACATTTTAAATTAAGAGAAACAAAAGTTACACTGACCATAGACACCAGTAAGCTACCACCCCCAACACTTCAATTAGCATGCACAAGCAAGCATGCCTTATTACTTCAAGAGAGGGGGCACTGCTTATCTCAAGGAAAATGATAGGCCTGGACAGGTAAGAGGCCGCTAGGCAAGAGCCACCGATTGTTGGCGAATACTTAGGCCGTGTTCACACGGCTTATTCCCGACGGATTTGTGCGCCGTATTGAGCTCACAAATCCGGCGTGAATAAGGGGCGGGGCCGGAGCGCGGCGGGGGCGCCGCTCCCGGCCCCATAGACAATGTGCATGTCACTTTCTCCCCCCGCGGCGGATTCGCCGAGCGGGGAGGAGCGACTGATTCCACTGTTCTCTATGAGAGCAGTGGATTACCGTAATTGCTGCCGCGGATTGGCGCCGTACTGCAGCGCAAATCCGGCGCGCAGTACGGCGCCAATACGCGGCAGAATAAGCCGTGTGAACGAGGCCTTAAGCAGGATTTACCAACAAAAATCTAAAAGTTTATGACCAGCTTTAGTTTCCTATAAGGTGGCGAGACTTGTGGGAGCCAAAATACTATGCGGATTACTTGTAAAGAATATAGGAATGCAGAACAGTGGTGTGATCGTGTACAGTTCTTCTGAGGAGTCACTATTAGGCCTCGTTCACACGGCTTATTTGGCCGCGGATTGGAGCCGTACTGTGCGCCGGATTTGCGCTGCAATACGGCTCCAATCCGTCCCAGTCATTACGGTAATCCACTGCTCTCATAGAGAACTGTGGATTCCGTCTCTTCTCCCCGCTCGGCGAATCCGCCGTGTGGGGAGAAAGTGACATGCACATTATTTACGGCGCGGACGCGCCGTGAATAATGAATGTCTATGGGGCCGGCGAGCAGCTCCCCCGCCGCGCCCCTTATTCAAACCATAACTGCGGGCGAAATCCATCCCGCAATTACGGCTTGAATAAGCCGTGTGAACACTGCCTAAGTGTAACAACCTGCACTGACAGGAGGAATGTTAACACCCAACTTGAGACATTTAGAGGAAGACTAAGGGAATGTTCACACGGCATTTTTGGATACGATTTGGGATCAGTGTTGGATCCGAAAATCGCATCCAAAAATGTAGCGTCGATCGTATCTTATCCAACACGCAGCTGCATGTTTGGATGCATGTTGGATGCAGCAGGATCGCACCCTATACTTTATTATACGGCTCCTGCTCCGTCTTTCGGACCAAGAATTGTCATGTCAATTCTTGGAACGGATATGAAAGACGTATCCGCCAGACGCAATGTAAACACGCATCGGCGATCACTCATGTGAACGCCGATACATGTTTTACATTGCGATCAATGTAAAACACACTGCTCATTGTTAGATGCGTGTTTGATTCTGTCTAGATAGACCCAAACACGCATCCAAAAGCGCATGTTCACACGGACCCAACACGCTGTGTGCACATACCCTAAAGAGGAACAACAACAATGCCAAATTCAAAGAAAAGATGCCCCATAATTTATCTAGGAGTATACACAAAATCTCAGGAGAGCTGACAGGTCCACCTTAAATGTGGGTTCACTTCTGAGTACATATTTACACCAAGATGTACACTAAAATATACAAACTGCATTCCCTAATGAGCACTGTGCTTGAATTACAGCAAATCTTGAGCCATTATTAAAAGGGTACTCCCATCACAGTAAGTGCTGCTGGAAGGGCCAAACACTGTACAGTAAGCAATTTTCAAAATGCATGTTATTAAAAGTATGATTTTTTTTTTTACACTTTGTTTGCTCTATCCTTAGTTACCAACCCCCACTGTATGCTTTCACTGTTGGCCAGTAAGGCAGCATTACCTCACGTTTTTGCCTCACTGCTCCTTGCTTCAAAAGTGGGCAATACAACCAAGAGGCTCTGCGATGAAATCAGTGCACCACTTGCCTGTATGTCCATTGTCCCGATACTGATATTTGAACAGTTTAAAAGTAAAAAATGGTGGTCGGTAACCAAGAGAACAAGTTGAAAGTGCAAAAAAATGCTGATATTGGGTAAAGCATACATATGTTTAACAACATGCATCTTGAAAATTGCTTACTTTACAGTAATTGGCCCTTCCAGCTGCACTTACTGTGATGGAAATACCCCTTTAATATAAATACTAAAAAATTCCTCTTCACACTGACCACAAATAGCCCAGCCAACCATGATTGTTCATGGCCTGAATAACAGGATTTACAACAAAGCCTCATTTTCCCAGAATCCACTGCAGTGGTAAGCATAGCACTCTACAGAATAAGCTGCTGGTGTTCCCATATGACTAATTCCTGAATGAGTGCACTAAGAATAGGCTATAATTGCTGTATCTCAAGTTCTGTCATACACTAGAAAACCAAAGTACTTCCCATACATACTTGACATTTTATGCAGCTTCTAGCTATACAAAGTGGCAAATGATGTTCAAAAGTTGGACCTAAGCTTTAAGGGGTCAATTAGAAAGCAATTCAATTTCATGGAAATAATGATGCAACTTTTTCCAGCTCCCAGGTAAAAAACCAATAAAGGTCAATAACTATATCTGTAAATGTTCCCACGTGATGTTAAGTTTAACATTTTGGTTTGTTACTAAAGCTAGCAAGAAAAATTATATAAAACTAAATGACTAATACAATTTTACATAAAAAAATAAAATACTGAAAAAAATAACACGAGAAAGCGGTGATATGGATGCAAGTCAAAAAAACAAGGGTAGAATTCATTACAGGTCAGTGTTTTACATCATTGTAATGTGGCGTCCACCTCCTATTAATGAACCATACTGTACCTAGTCATTTTAGGATCTGTTCAAACCCCCATTTGGGTTTTTATCGCCAATAGGATCTGTCAGGATTTACCAGTACCCATTTTATAAAAAAAAAAAAATGGATCAAGGTGCCATGGATATATATTATAACTGAAAGCCATAGTATTAATGCAAAAAAAACAAAAACCTTAAACAGAATTTTTTCCCCTTGCAAGAAAAAAAAAAAAAAGTCATACACCGCCACATCACAATGTGGAGCTGTTCTAAGGAATACCTAGAGATCCATAATAAGGGTGCAAAGTACTGTGTTGCAGAACAGAGGCAAGCAAACAGTGCTGCCATGTAGAATTGCACTACTGCTCAAAAGTTTCATAACACCTCAATTTTTCCAGTTTTTGATACACGCACACATTAAAATAGAATAACTTATTTTCTATTTAAAAAAAAAAAAAAAAAAAGGGATAAAAGCTCGTTGGGGTTAAAGTCTGTGCAGGTCATTCCATTCTTTGAAGCCCACCAGCTTCTTCCTGGGTGGTTCTGACATAACATAGAAGTAGGTTTTGGATTCTTGTCTTGCTGTAATATGATCACTTGAACTAGATGTGTACCAGAGGGTATTGCATGGCACATCAAAATTCTATGGTAGCTCTATTTGTACAGTCAGGAAACTTTCAGTCACACACTGAGGAACCATACTTTAACCTACTTGACTATATACAAAGATGTCAAGTTCCTCAGGAAAAAGGACCTTCCACTGTTTAGTAGTCCACTGGAGGTGCTGCTTGGTACTGTAGTTTTTTTCTTTAAAATTTTACAGTCTTAGCAGTGGCTTTCTTAATATTCAACCTGTCAAAGCTGATGTAAGTCTTCCCTTCATAGTTGAAATGGGAACTGCAAGCTGCTGATTCTCAAAAACTTGTTATCCGATTTGTAGGGGCCTATTGTCTGCAAGTCCTCTTCCTGTCAGTTTCCTCTAGTTTCCAAGTACCTTGGTATAGGAACCTGTACCGATTTCTACCTTGCTTTCTTTGCAATTTCTCAGGAGGACAGACCTACACTTCTAAGGTTTGTAACTTTCTGTTTTCTTTTGTTCATTGCCATTATGATAACAGTGTGCTCTGTCCTAAAGAACAGGACTGTCCATATCCCATAGGAATAGTTTGCATCCAATTTCAAACCATAGTTTGCTTTCTGTGCTGCTGTCCGTGATGTCTTGTCCCCAAAAAGCTCTTTGGTCAAAATCAGAAATTCAGGCTCGAGTTGTGCTTGATGTTAAATTCTGATTTTCCTGTTTTTAATGTGCTTTTGAACAATTTTACATTATTTGCTGGACAACAGTGTTAATGTCAAAAAATAACTGGAAAAATGAAGGTGTTCCAAAACTTGACAAGTAGTGTACCGAACAGCTCTTGGCTCGATTGTGAAGGAATCTCTGGACTCTACTAAACTGTATTGTTTTTAATGGGAAACAACCCCATTTTTTCTAAGACCATTTTGATACATGAGGTGCAGTGAGCAATGAAATGTGAGGGTGCCCAATAAAAAGACAAAATGTCACATTTAGTGAAACACTAGCGGACAATGAAACGAAGTTCACATGTCGCAGCTGTTTAGTCACATCACCAGGCCAAATCGTACAAAACATTGGCAGAAAATGATGCGATACTGCTGAGAGGACTGTGTGAATATATTCCAGGTGGATTGTAGTGTACGGACAAAACCACTAACCCTTATTTGGTTACATTCTCTTACAAAGTCAAACCTGTTTCATGCCTCTGACTTGTAATTTAAGGCTTGGTCATCCCATATATAGCTAAGTGTTGAAAAGACTTCCAACACAAGTTCCTAACTGAAAAATTAAGCAAGATATTCACAAGACATCATGAGGGTATTTTTAACACAACAACGATGCACAAAGAATACAGGAAAAAAAATTATATTTGAAGAAGGGGGATAACAAATAAGACCAGGGTGCTGCATGTGTCATTTCACACCCGGCATAGCCAATTATACTGAAAATAGCATCACAACAAAACATACTTTATCAAAACTAGCTTTTCACAAGAAGATCCTGCAATAAAGTAAAATAAAGAAGAAGGGGAGAAGAATTCATTGTGCACCACTTTTGTAAGTTAAAACTCTCAGTCCACCAGTAAATGGGAACATGACAAATTACAGGAGTGAAGGAACAGTTCATAGCAGCCACACATCAATTACTTCCATAATAAAGAAACATACCGTTTAGCTCTCAGCTGGCGCAAGTGATGAAAAACATTTATCACATCTCTAATCCGTCTGGGAGCTTCTTCGATTTTGGAAGCGAGATTGATACAAGCCATGGCAACAATCTGAAAAGAAGTCAGTTTGATGAAAGTACCATATTTCAATGCATAGATCTGTACAACTAGAAACATGCAGCACTATCAGTCCCAGGTGACTATGGCTGGGTTTCTTAGCAGTATCTGTCTTTACATTCCCTTCTCAGGAAAACAAAGAAAGATCCTTTGGCCAACCCCATTTCTTCCTAGGATGGGCCAATCCTCAAAAGTATTCATATTACATTGCATTTATTTGCATAACTTGTCAAAAAAGGCAAAATTAATCACTGACCCTGTCCCACATTATTGTGCATTAAAACGGTGTTCCAGCAGACTCAGCATTGTGACCTGGGTATATCAGATGAGCAGATAATGAGTATTGCTGCAAGACCAACACTCCGACTGCCCATTAAAGGGGTTTCATGGAAATGTAAGGGTATGTTCACACGGCTTATTTGGATGCCGTTTTTTTGGAGCGTTTCCGCGCCCATAACGCCCCCAGATCATTTAATTGATTCCTATGTAAAACAGCGTTGTAGTTCACACACACACAAGTTTTTTACGTGCTTCTTTGGAATTTCTGAAACGTGTTTTAGGCGTGTTTCTCGACCTGGCTATTAATTTGTATGGGTGAAAACAGTGTTGAAAACCTCTTCCAAAACTGAAGAAGCGTGTTTCATGCGAGGTTTTGATGCTGTTTTGGGAGCAGAAATGCTCCCAAAACAGCATCCAAATAAGCCGTGTGAACATACCCTATATAATTAACAGAAGGATGCTAAAATAAATCCTTACTTACCAATGAAAGCCCTGTTACCAATGATGTGCCGTACTCTCACATGACTGCTACCACTAATTACAGTCCTCAGAAATACCCGCCACTATTGCTGCTGGAAACAGTAACTGGCCGCAGTGGGCATGTAGGTGTATGGGCCCATCAGTGCTGCAGTAAAGAAGCAAAGACTGCGTGGGAATTGGAAGAGATGTTCCTATCTCAGACCACATCCTACTGATATGCCATGAAGGTCTAAGAAGGGGTCCCAAAAGTCTCCCAGCAGAATAGAGGAGGTTGTGCTTGTGTAGCACTCTGTGCATTTCAAGAGGAGTACAGCCGTGTTCACTGCTGGGCTGTACAGGGAACTCCCATAGAACAGAACGGAGAGTGCTGTGCAAGCGCAACCTCATCTCCGTTCTGCATGGAGACTTTCAAGGCCCCATCTCATTGTGGGTACAGGTCCTAGAATTGGGTCCTGACACGCTAAGTGTCCAAGATGAAAAAAACCCTTTAAGCAGGGAGTATACATTATTTCTTTAGCATATTCCCTGCTGTTAGCCTTTGGGAAATCCCTTTAAGTTTGCACTCACAGATTGTAGCAGTAAGGCAAAAATTATCACAAAAATTTTATATGACCACTGCACTGAAAACCCCCAAAATAGCACAAATGTCATTTATTAAGCCCCTCCACCCCAAGGACAACATATTCTGCCATTGTTCTCTTCAGGAAAACTACAACCTGGTATTGGGCAGCCAGTGCTAAGAGTACCTAGGAAATCTAGGGACCTCAATTAACCTGACCTCGCCCATCAACTATGTATGGGGTTTTCTGCATTGCACTTGTTCACATTCCTACCAAGAAACAAAGGGATGCCCTCGTACCCATAACGTATCAAGTCTGTATCTTGCACACTGAGAAAAATGCTTCAGACTTATCGATATTTTTTCGGGAAGAAAGAAATGGTTTAATGTCTAAGATGTGGGCAAAATGTTAACTAGAATGCCTCACTGCCCGAGGAACACTGACTGCCCTACTGTACCTGTTCCCCTCTTGGCCGAGGCAGAGTAAGCCCCACATCATGAAGAGAAAACCATGGCAACAGCAACACAGGTGCCAAGCTTCTACCCTGGATTAAGCCCCTAATAGGCCAGAGGATCGGATTTCTCCTACAGTAATCTGAAGTCACAGACCATCAGATGCCGGACTAAAGGATCTTTAGAGTAAGGCTAGGTTCACACGGCTTATTTGCGGGGCAGAATAACGCCCCGCAATTACGCCGTGTGGACGGGGGGCCGGCACCTCTCCGGCCCATAGACATTCATTACCTATTCGCCGAGCAGGGAGGGGAGACGTAATCCATAGTTCTCTATGAGGACTGTGGATTACCATAATGACTTGGACGGATTCCAGCCGCAATTTGCGCACTACGGCGCGTAATTACGGACTGAAACACGTCCAATTTTAAGCCGTGTGAACGTGGCCTAAGTCGACATGACTGATTTCAACAAAAGAATTTGACAGCGATTCCACGTTGAATTCCTAGTTAAAAGTTTTGTGTAACCTGATGGCCGTTCCTTTGAATGGCTGCCCTGCAGTTCACACAGCAAGCTACAGTGTGGATTTTCACCACGGATTATAAAGAATAAACACGTCCATTCTATTGAGCGGACACTTGTCAGATTCTGCTGCGGCAGGACTGATGTGGGTTAGCACTGTTAAAAAGGGACTGATTGCCATCTAAATCAGGGGAAAATCCCACCTCTGTAAAGTAAAAATCCTCAGTGACACCAACTGGTAAATTCAGACGTGTGAACATAACCCAACAGTACTACTTAGACCTACTCATCACATTTCTGCTCTCTGCTTATGGTATCAATCAGGATACCATGAAAAAAGGAATCCACATACCATGGTGGTGCTAGAGGGATCAATAGGGTAAGGAGATCTAATGCACCCCACTTACCAAACATACAAGAGTAATGGTAAGTTGTCAATGTATTCATTTCTAGAAGCGGCTAATGTGTCAGCTAATACTTTTATTCTTCATCTGTATTGCTACTCCCCGGTTATCCCTCCTGGAAACAAGCACATTGACAAGTGGGTGCTGCCATTAAAGGGAATATGTCGCCAATTTTTTTTTTTCCTTATTAAATCAAGCCCCTGATCCATATTCTTTTCCTCTCAGTCGTTTTTATTTCCTGATTGTAGATTTCTCTATTCAGTCGTCTATATACGATTGTGGGGAAGACATTCTTGCTTGCACTGCTTTAACAGCAGTCAGAGAGATACTTTACAGCAGCTTCATGCACATAGCATTCTTAAGACAGTCTGTCCCATAGACTTGTATAGGAGACTTTTCACTGTGAAGGGAGGGGAGAGGGGGAGCTGTGACAGTTCCTCTTGTGACTGGTGGATTCTGTGTTATCTGTACACAATGGTGGCTCCTTTCAGTGTGACCCTGCTTTTACTGAAAATGAGCACACTGCTGAAAAGCTCTCTAAACAGAACAGGAAGTGTCAGACGATTATTAGGCCTAGTGGCCAAAGGGAAAACTGCAGGACTTAAGAATTATTAAAAAATACTGAAAGTGATCTGGAAAATTAAAAAAACAACCAAAAATGCCTAAAAAATGTGTTTAACAAAAATGTGAGTTAAACAATAAGTCATTTTTTGATGACATTCCCTTTAAAGGAAGTATTTTCTCACGTCAATGATTAGCTTTTAACATTTAGGGATAGATATTTGAAGACCTTTTCTAAACACACTGCTTTGTAGATTTTTCTTTGGTCAAGAGATAAATAAGGTTTTATCTCCACTTAGAGCACACAAGTTTCTCTGGTTATGCCCATCTCTCCTCAGCTTTGCCATCACTCTAAGCTGCTGTCAGTCACTCAGTCCATCCATGGTGAGTCACCTGCTGCAGTCTTATCTATAGTAACAGATTTGGAAAGCTTCTCATTTAGCTAAGTAAACACCCTTTAGAGTTCTGCAGCCTGAGTACTACACTTTAAGAATCTTTTGCACTTGTGTTAGTTCAATAGGAATAGCTAGGAACAGTAGAGACGATGTGTCAATCACTGCAATAGACCCGCCCACAGCCTGAACAGGATGTGTGATTCTAAAGCTGGCTGTGAAACTGCATGGTGAGAAAACATCTCCGCACCGTCTGATACCATCCGATAGAATGGTAACACCGAGCTGTTGAGTCTTAAAATGGTTCTCTGTTTAGAAAACCTGTTGTCACACACCCATAAGAAATCTGGAGTGAACAGAGGATAGTCCCATCTCTAGAAACTCTTCGCCAGAGCAGTCGCAAAAAGCGCCTCTAGCTCTGGATGACCTATCCTATAATAGGGGACGTTCGCTCGTTTATCGGAGCTGACATAAAGCATAGTTTCCTCATCAGAAAATCCACGCTTGCAAGCGCGGAATTCAAACGACGAAACTACAATGACCGTCCGAGGAAGATTTTCTGATTCCTAAGCTTTAGTATTGTTGAGTAAAATGGAATACTAAAAAATCATCATTTTCTAAATAACGCTAATTTCACATAGCAATCAGTGACAGGCGGTTTACTGACTTTTTTTTTTGTAAAGGGTGTTAGACCCATAATCCGCCCCAAAAAATGCATCAAGATACGCAGTATCAACGCAACCCACTGATATGAATGGGCACTGTAATGTTCACAGCACTGGGACAAGGTATTCCGGTGCCCTAGGCAAATAAGGCACATAACACCCCCCAATGGTAAATTCAGCCCACTCCATCCCTCCTTGTGCCCCCTTCCTACCTGGGATGAAGTGGTGCTCTAGGCGGTCGTCTAGGCCCGTCCCTACATGTTCATGTCCCCTGGGGCAGTGCTGCAGGAAAACTAAAGCCTTATTGCTAGGTTTCTCCATGGGTTCCAGTTTATCCTGGGGGACACTTATTGTCTAACAGGTCCTTTAACATTTCTAGGGGGAGAACTACTAGCGTTGCTCCAGCCTGGCTGATAAGAGTATGTTCATACGGCTTAAATTGCCGCGGATTTCGGCGTGCATTTTGTCGCGTATTGCGCTTTATACTCGGTGAAACGTGCAACGCAATCACAGTAATTCATAGCTCTGATAGAGAGCTATGGATTACGCTTCGTCTCCCCGCACGTACAATACGATCGTATTGTACATGCGGGGGGCGGGGAAGAATTGACATGTCAATTATTAGCTGCAAATACGCACTGCTAACAATGCATGTCTATGGGGCCGGCCCCCCCTGCATTGGAGTTGTGCGCTGATCGGTGCGTGGTTCTAAAATACCTGGCGTATTGCGCGCCGCAATAAGCCATGTGAACATAGCCTAAAGGGGCACTCTAGCCCGAGCTCCACTGCAGACTCCTAAAGGGGGCACATGCCTCAGTCCACCCTGTCTCTAGACACTATGGCGCTCCCTGTACCACACACACATAGCCGTCCTCACCTCAAAGCTGTGCTTCACGAACGACTTGGAGAAGAAAAAGCGGTGGAAGAGCACTTGCCCAGTCGCCATGGCCACCTGAGGAGACAAGCCGGTGACATGTGAGAGACAGCCGCCATCTTGCGCCCCCGGCCCACTCACACTACCTCCAGCCCCCGCTGTGCCCCCAGCACCCTCTTACCTGCGGCATTCGGAGTAAAATGCCGGCTGACTGGATAAGCTCACAGCCTAGAATGCGAAGGTCGGTCTCCGCGTTCAGCTCTAGGCCGTCCAGCATGGAGGGTGTGGGCGACAGCCGCTCCTCGGGAATGATGGAGTTATCAATGGTGAGGTAGACTTCCGAGTACAGCCGGTCGCCGATGAGAATGCCATCGTTGGAGCGAGAGGAAGCGGCGGGAGCGGAGAGTTGGGGAACAGCCGCCATTACTGTGACGAGGAAACGTATCTGCAACGAACTAGTCAGGCGGAGAGCCGGCAGTAACGCGCTCCATATCCATCCGCCAGTGTCAGCACGCGAAATAGTGCGAGTTCCCGGCATGCCGCGCTGTGTGGCATCAGCCCGTCATGGGGTCAGGGCTGGAGGGGCGCTCTGTATTACACGGGGAGTACTTCCTATACACAGGGGTGTGGAGATACCTGTACATGACTGCATAGTCTGGAGGATGGTGGAATGAGGGCGCGTTCGCACACAAGCTGAGCTCTGTGATATATAGTTATATGATAGAGAAGCTGAGCTTCATGATATATAGAGTTATATGATAAAGTGAGAGAAGATCTCTGTGATATATAGGGTTATATGATAGAGGAGAGAAGCTGAGCTCTGTGATATATAGGGTTATATGATAGGGGGAGAGAAGCTGAGCTCTGTGATATATAGGGTTATATGATAGAGGAGAGGAGCTGAACTCTGATATATAGGGTTATATGATAGAGGAGAGAAGCTGAGCTCTGTGATATATAGGGTTATATGATAGAGGGAGAGAAGCTGAGCTCTGTGATATATAGGGTTATATGATAGAGGAGCTGAGCTCTGTGATATAGGGTTATATGATCGAGGAGAGGAGCTGAACTCTGTGATATATAGGGTTATATGATAGAGGAGAGAAGCTGAGCTCTGTGATATATAGGGTTATATGATAAAGAGAGAGAAGCTGACTCTGTGATATATAGGGTTATATGCTAGAGGAGAGAAGCTGAGCTCTGATATATAGGGTTATATGAAGATGGGAGAGAAGCTGAGCTCTGTGTATATAGGGTTATTGATAGGAGGGAGAAGCTGAGCTCTGTGATATATAGGGTTATATGCTAAGGGAGAGAACTGAGCTCTGTGATATATAGGGTTTATATGATAGAGGAGAGAAGCTGAGCTCTGTGATATATAGGGTTATATGATGAGGAGAGAAGCTGAGCTCTGTGATATGTAGGGTTATATGATAGAGGAGCTGAGCTATGTGATTATATAGGGTTATATGATAGAGGAGAGAAGCTGAGCTCTGTGATATATAGGGTTATATGATAGAGGGACAGGAGTCGAGCTCTGTGATATATAGGGTATATATGATAGAGGGGAGAAGCTGAGCTCTGTGGTATAAAGGATTATACCGCCCATATCACCGACCACACAGTGACTGATAATGCTGCAACACTGACTCATATCCACCACTAATACTGATATAACCGACACATACTGAATATAAACCATTACACTTTGCACACATATAAAGATTACAGTTCAGGCACATTTATGACTCAAGTGACGTTATCCCGATGAGTCGTCACGTTCCCTTTTCTTCTCCATCCATTCACACCTCATGTGCTTCTCCAAGCATGTCCTGCAGCACAGTGCGAGAAACCTCCGAACCCGTGGTTTAACCTTTCCGCTGTAACGCACCGCCGCAATCAATCAACGGTTCCCTGCTCGTGGGTGATCGAACACCAGTGACCGAAAGCCCGTGGAACGTCTGCAATCAAGCCCTGGGATCCTAGAGTGCCCCAGAGCTGTCTTGTACTAAGCCAGTGATAGGACATCAGTGTGTGCTGTCCTAAGTCATGCAGGGTGTAACGGTTGGTAGGATTCGCTGGACCACCTGCAAGCGATGATAGTTTAAGTCAGCCAGGGAGAGCTAAGTCTAAGTAGCCCCGGTATCACCATAGCCGCCGCAAATGTGGGATGACTGCTGCAAGCGTGAGCTACCAAGTCACTACCACTGACGTTACTATGCTGCGATGGCGCCGGGGTAATGCGTGGTAAGAATCGTAATGGAGACGAAGTCGGGGAAGGCATGAAGTCAGACGGGCGCAGAGGTTTGGTCAGAGACGCAGGGCAGGCGACAAACAGCAAGGTCAGAAACGTAGCGAACGGACTGGTACAGGTAATCATCTGAACTCCACACTGCTCTCAAACACACTAATCGCACACCAACAATCTGGCAGAGAGTGCAGAGAGTATACATATATAAGACCAGTGGCCACAATTGACAATTACCGCGCTGGCCTAAATAGCATCTAGGGAACGAAAGCGTTACGGCCAATGCAGCGGGCAGCGCAGTGGCCAGAGGGCTGAGTCTGAGTATTCAGAACTGCTGACATCCCTGGAGATTTTCACGGCACAACCATCTCTAGGTTCTACATGAAGGGTCCGACAAAGAAAACACCGAGGCGCAGCCTTTTGGCGGAAATGCCTTTTGATGCCAGAGGTTCAAAGGAGATGGGAGACTGGTTCGGCTGATAGAAAGGGAACAGTGACTCAAAAAGCCCCCCTTACAACCCAAGGTAGGGGAAAAAAGCCCTGAACCACAGTACGGCGAACTTTTGAAGGCAAATGGGGGGTAAGCAGAAAACCACACCCGGGGGCCCCCTCCTTTCAGCTAAAACAGGAAACTGAGGCCCAATTTGCCCAAGCTCTCGAAATTGGGCAGTAGAAGATTGGAAAAACGTTGCCTGGTCTGATGATCCGATTTCTCGCGACTTCGGATGGTAGGGTCAGAATTTGGCGTCAACAACAGAAAGGGAGGTCCATCTGCCTTGTATCAACGGTTCAGGGTGTGGTGGTGGGGGTCATGGTGGGGAAAATTTTCTTGGGACTCTTTTTGGGGCCCCTTTTACCAATTGAGCATCGTTCAAAACCCTTTTGGAAACTATCCCCAAAGAATTGAGGGGGAATTTTTTTAAGGGGAAAAGGGGGGCCAACCCGTTTACTACATGGTGTACCCAAAAAGGGCCGGTGAGTGTATAGGTTTATGATCGAGGAAGGACTGAACTCTGGAAACATAGGGTTTTAGAAGGGAGAAAGCTTAGCTCGGATTATAGGGTTAATGATGAGGAGAGAAGCTGATCTGTGATATATAGGGGTTTTATGCTGAGGGAGAGAACGACTCTGTGATATATAGGGTTTTTATGCTAGAGGGGGGGAAAACTGAGCTCGTGATATATAGGGTTATATGTAGAGGGAGAGAAGTAGCTCTGTGATATATAGGGTTTTATGATAGAGGAGAGAACTGAGCTCGTGATATATGGGTTTTAAAGATAGGGGCTAGCTATGTATAATAGGGGTTTTATGAAGAGGGGAGAAGCTGAGCTCTGTATATTTAGGGTTATTGCTAGAGGGAGAGAAATAGGCTCTGTGTTATAGGGTTAATGAAGAGGGGAGAGAACTGACTCTGTGGGATAAAGGGGATACCGCCCCATATCACCACCCCAAAAGTGACTGAATAATCGCAAACACCATACCTCAATTTTCCCCCCCAAAATGACTGAAAAAACCCCCAACCATTTTCTGAATATAAAAACCTTACACTTTGCAACATAAAGAGATTACAGTTCAGGCACATTTAGTGACTCCAGGGACGTTTCTCCAAGTCGTTCATTCCCTTTTTTTTCTCCATCCAGTTCCACCCTTCATGTGACTCTCCAACATGTCCGCGAGCACTGGGGTGCGGAGGGAAACCCCCCGCAACCCCGGGGCTTTTAAACCCCTTTTTGCGCTCGGTAACGCACCCCCACAATCGTCAAACGGTTTTCCCCCCTCTGTCGGGTGATCGGAACACCCGGTGATCCGACAGAGCCCGGGGAACGGCTGCACAGTCAGCCCT
This sequence comes from Phyllomedusa bahiana, assembly GCA_025379985.1. Lineage (NCBI taxonomy): Eukaryota > Metazoa > Chordata > Amphibia > Anura > Hylidae > Phyllomedusa > Phyllomedusa bahiana. The sequence continues at coordinate 77,113 of JAODAL010001880.1, forward strand.
GGGGACCTAGAGTGGCCCCAGAGCTGTCTGTGTACTAAGCCAGTGACTAGGACACAGTGTGTGCTGTCCTAGTCACTGCAGGTGTGTAACGGGTTGGTGGATTCGCTGGACCACCGCAAGCGATGATAGTTAAGTCACGCCAGGGAGCTAAGTCTAAGTAGCCCCCGGTATTCACCAGAGCCCGCCGCAAAGCGGGATGGACTTGCTGCAGCGTGAGGCTACCAAGTCACTACCCCTGACGTGACTTGTCTGCGATGGCGCCCGGGGTAATGCGTGGTACAGAATCGTAATCTGGAGACGAAGTCGGGGACAGGCAGGAAGTCAGGACGGGCGGCAGAGGTTCGTGGTCAGAGACGGGCAGGGCAGGCGACAAACAGGCAAGGTCAGGAAACGTAGCGGAACGGACTGGTACACGGGTAATCAATACGGAACTCCAGCACTCTCAAAACACACTAACGCACACCAACAATCTGGCAGAGAGTGCAGGAGTATACCATATATAAGACCAGTGGCCAGCAATTGACAAATTACCGGCGCGCTGGCCCTTTAAATCTAGACCAGCCGTCACGCACGCCGAAGCAGCGGGTACGCGCACAGCGGCTGGGAGAGACAGGGGCAGAGAGCACAGGAGCGTGGACGGGTAAGTACACTGGCGCCGGAGCCCGGGCAGCAAGGGGATGGTCGCGGGAGTTAGCATTCTTCTTCATAAGGGCCACCAGTGGGGCCACGAGCGTGGAGAAATGCAGGACGAACTGTCTGTAATAGTTCGCAAACCCCAAAAAGCGCTGGATGGAACGGAGACCTACTGGTCGAGGCCACTGTAAGACCGCTGAAAGCTTAGAGGGATCCATCTGGAGACCCTGATCCGAGACGATGTACCCTAGGAAGGGCAATGAGGTGCGTTCAAACAAGCATTTCTCCAGTTTGGCATATAACTGGTGGCTACGGAGACGTCTGAGCACCTGACGGACGTGGTGGCGGTGAGTCTCTAGATCAGGAGAGAAGATTAAAATGTCATCCAGGTAGACAATAACACAGACGTAGAGAAGATCGCAGAAGATCTCATTGACGAAATTCTGGAACACCGCCGGAGCGTTGCAGAGGCCAAATGGCATGACGAGATATTCAAAGACTGGCCGTTTTCCATTCGTCGCCTTCACGGATACAAATCAAGTTGTATGCACCGCGTAAATCCAACTTGGAGAAAATGTTTGCGCCACGCAGGCGATCAAACAGCTCCGAGATCAGAGGGAGGGGGTATCGATTTTTTATAGTAATTTTGTTAAGTCCCCGATAATTGATACAGGGCCGGAGAGTACCATCTGTCTTTTCAACAAAGAAAAAACCGGCCCCCGCAGGCGAGGAAGACTTGTGTATAAAGCCTTTACGGAGGTTCTCCTGAATATATTCCGACATTGCCTTAGTCTCCGGGACAGAAAGAGGATAGACTCTGCCTCTGGGAGGAGTACTACCGAGTTGCAGGTCAATAGGACAGTTGCGGGGGAAGAGTCTCGACCTGTCTTTCGGAAAAGACGTTGGCTAGATCCTGGTAAGGAGTGGGCAGACCCGGCAGAGGCTTTGTAGACTTTACAGAGGTGGGCCGTAGAGCTGGACAGAGTACAGGAAGGCATCGCGAGTGGCACGTGAGACCCCAACGGATAATCTCGCCCGTGTTCCAGTCTAAGGTCGGGGCATGTTCTTGCAACCAAGAGAGGCCGAGAATTTCAGAAGAGGAGCGAGGCAGAACAAGAAGTTTCAGAGTCTCCTTGTGTAGGGCGCAGTGCAGAACCAAATAGCGTCCTTTAGGCATTCGCCACTGACGGAGGTGATGAACATGGGTTTCTGCAGAGGGGTCACCGGGAGACGAAATTTGCACACCAGTGCGTGGCTTACAAAATTTCCAGCGGACAACAAAACAAGGTAGGCGGTGGCTTGAAAGGTGCTGTCCGGCAAAACTCCACATAGTACAGGAATGGTCAGACATGGAGAGGCCGCTCTGACACCTAGGGATGCCTCTCCTGCGAGCCCTAGGTGCAAGAGTTTCCCAGGCACACCGGACAGTCCCCAATGAAGTGGCCAGAACCGCCACAGCTGCCTCTGGCGACGCTGCGAACATTCTTCCTGGGTCAGGTGGGCTCTCTCGACCTGCATGGGTTCGTCCTCAGGAACCATTGGCGGAGGAAGTGGAGGTCGTTGGAAAACGGGAGCCAGACGAGGTAGCCGGTGAGGTCGGGCGACCTCCCGTTGTAGGCGGAGCTCGAGTAGTCTCTCGGCAAACCGAATATCAATTCGGGTAGCTAACCGAATCAGTTCATCCAGAGCGGATGGCAGGTCCCGACCAGCGAGCTCGTCATTGATACGCCCAGAAAGTCGCCACCAAAGCCTCATTATTCCAGTCCAGCTCTGAGGCTAGGGTGCGGAACTGCACGGAGTACTGACCCACCGTAGAGTCGCCCTGACGGAGACGGAGTAGAGCTGCGGCAGCGGAGGAGGTGTGGCCAGGTTCCTCGAAGACAGTGCGGAACTCCTGGAGGAAGGTTTGCAGATTTGCCATCAACGGATCTCCTCGGTCCCATAGCGGAGTGGCCCAGGCCAAAGCTTCCCCCGATAAGAGGCTGATTATAAAGGCCACCTTAGCCCGCTCGGTAGGGAACTGATGCCCCAACTTCTCAATGTGGATGGAGCATTGACTGATGAAGCCACGGCACTTCTTAGGGTCTCCATCATAGCGTGAGGGGAGCGGCAGATGCAGAGATGGTCCCAATGCAGGAGCAGGTTGAGAGATGGCTGCAGGAGCAACTGGTGCTGACGTGGCGGCAGCAGCCGCAGGCAGAGGTAGACGGGCTGCAAGGTTCTGCATCATGGCCGCGAGCTGTTCAATACGCTAGATCTGCTCGGCGACAGCCGTCTTGATGTCCCAAGATCGGGCAAAGGTACCCTGGCGAAATCCATGGCCAGATTGTACTGTAATGCAGAGGTGGATTCGCTGGACCACCGCAAGCGATGATAGTTAAGTCACGCCAGGGAGCGGAGTCTAAGTAGCCCCCGGTATTCACCAGAGCCCGCCGCAAAGCGGGATGGACTTGCTGCGGCGTGAGGATACCAGGTCGCTACCCCTGACGTGACTTGCCTGCAATGGCGGCCGGGGTAATGCGTGGTACAGAATCGTAATCCGGAGACGAAGTCGGGGACAGGCAGGAGGTCAAGACGGGCGGCAGAGGTTCGTTTTCAGAGATGGGCAGACGGGCAGGGCAGGCGACAAACAGGCAAGGTCAGGAAACGTAGCGGAACGGACTGGTACACGGGTAATCAATACGGAACTCCAACACTCTCAAAACACACTAACGCACACCAACAATCTGGCAGAGAGTGCAGGAGGTGTATATCATATATAGGACCAGCGGCCGGCAATTGAAGCAGGTACGCGTCCATTGGCTGGGAGAGACAGGGGCAGATAGCACAGGAGCATGGATGGGTAAGTACACTGGCGCCGGAGCCCAGGCAGCAAGGGGATGGTCGTGCGTGGCCGCGGCACCAGCGCCGTACCCACTGCGGGCAGGGGGGCGGCCGCGGGGGGCCGACGGCACCCGCGACAGCCCCCATGACAAGGTGTCTGACTGACAAAGATTATAATGTATTAGGATATATGAATATGCTAATACATTAGTAAGTGTTAAAAAAAAAAAAAAGTAAAAAAAACACAAGAAAAAGTGTAAAATAAAAGAATAAAAAATAATAAAATAAAAATAAATATTTAATAAAAAAATAATTGTGCATAAATCACACACAAAAAAACCTACACATATTAGGTATCCACATGACCGTAATAACCTGTAGAAATAATCTAACAAGTTATTAAGTGTGATATGTGAAGAGTGTAAAGAAAAATGTAAAAAAACTAAACAATTTTTATTTAAAAATTAAAAAAAATTCTGCAATTATTTATAAGTGAACTTAAACTATTCCCCCATAAAGTACAACTTGTCTCGATTACAACGAGGCCTCATCCAACTGCGTCATTGAAAAAATAAAGTTACAACTGTTGAAACGCAAGGAGGCAAAAACTAAAAAAACGTTCTGGTCATTAACTACTTTTCAGGCCTGGGAGTTAAGGGGTTAAAACTTATCACTCTTACCCACAGACTCTCCCAAGTGCTGCACATCATTACATCTCCATCTTCCACTATACCTGTGCTCTCATCTTTCCTTTCCCTATAACAGTTCCCTAGAATGCTTTGTTCAAGCCTAGATATTTCCCAAACTCCAGTTTTAAGGATGTCCCTTTCTATGTCCATTGAACTGCACGCATCTTTCTTATAATTATATACACAGTTAGGGCTGTACCTCATCTTTGTTGGTACTACTCTATTTTCTTATGAAAGACGGCCACAAGACTGTACAAAAGTGCTTTCATGCTGTGCATATCCTCCCTTCTCCATGTTAGATTGTAAGCTCTTGTGGGCAGCATCCTCACTCCTTCTGTATCAGTTTATTTAGTGCTCATATTGCATTTGCCCTGGTCTCATATTATATATTTGTACCTTTTGCTTGCACAGCTTTCTGGAATTGATGGCGCTCGGAAATAAATGATAATAATCATCCCTATTTCCTCATAGATGGTAAATTCTTGTGACGAGCGCTGATGCTTGATGTAATTGTTGACTAGTTTGTTCCTCTGTAATGTTTGATCTAGTCTGTACATGTACCTTCTGTATTGGAACGTGCTGTGGAATTTTATTGGTGCTATTTAGTATTATTTTGAGCTTGTTACTGTCATTTTTCAAGAGCTTCTGAATAAAATTACAAAATTAAAGTAATTGGCTGCTGTACACAACTCATCCATCTCTGCATTAGCATTGATGATCCCTAATGTATTTGCCATCCCCTCACCCATCTGAACCACCCATTTAACAAATTATCCTTACCTTAGAATTTCTCTCTATAGCTGTTGAATGGCAGTCATCGTACGAGGATAAAGTCCAGACTAATCGTGCAGGTGTGTTACCTATATAGGTTTGTGCCACGTTTCTACATGTGGGGTGACAGTTTAGCACCAAAGCTATGTAATTGCCTATATATTGTGTATTAGAATGCAATATTATACAGACATATACCCTAAACATCATATGAAGGAAAATCAATCTAATCACCTTCTTCATGCTGTGCCTGTTACTGCCGAAATGTGTTCAGTACTGCCAACCAAACAAAGTATAAGCATTTTTTTCTCATTTTTTTATTTCTTGCATTTCTGTCATTTGGCAAATATAAATAATTTTGGTTCCTAATTGACCTAAAACGGGTAAGGTTTATTCTGATTTCATGTCAGTGAGAAAACCATGCATATGTGTCTTTTTATATAGTGTATGTAAACTTCTGATTTCAACTGTGTGTATATATATCCAGAGGTATAGAAAGACTTATTAATGTGTTTGGGCAATGTATTGTAGCTCCACCATTCATTAAAGGGGTTGTCCACCTCCTAAAAAATGAAAGAAGCCGTTTCAATTCCATAATTAAAATAATAAAACTTTTACTCACCTTCCTCCGTTCCCCATGCTGTGTCTGTCTAGTCTTCTGTTGACACACTGTCACTTCTGAATGGGTTCGTCACAGCCACATCTACTGAATTACATAGGGTGAAATCCACTGTTTTGGCGATTTTTTTCCAGACGAAGTGAAAATCTTATCCCCATGTACTGTATGCTGGCGGTATACAGATTTCATGACACCTGAACTCACCTTCATCCAAACCAGCATGGTATTTAGGAATAGGTAATTGTCTAAGACCCAGAACCTCTGCCAAGACACCAACAGTGCCCGATGGACCCCACTGACTATAACGGGGCTGGGCAAGATTCTTTTGTGGTGTCCATTATTAGTATGGCATGCCACACTATTTTTTCCAAGGGAGCTCCATAGTGATGCGGGTGTGAAGCAGGCCTTAGTTCACATATGCTGGGGAGGATACGTTTAGAACTTTATTTGTGGATAGCATATGTTGTGTTAGTGTATGTTCACACGGCGTTTTTTAGATATGTGTTTGGATTCGTGTTTTGGAGTCAAACCTGCATCTAGCAACGTGCAGTGTGATTAAGGGTATGTTCACACGGCTGATTTTGACGTTTTCAGAACGGTTATCGGAGCGTTTCCGCTCCCAAAACAGCATCATAACCTCGCCTGAAACACACTACTTCAGAAGAGGTTTTAGATGAGTTTCTTTGCGCTTTTTTGGACGAAGTTTTCAACATTGTTTTCACCCATACAAATTAATAGCCAGGTCAAAAAAACGCGTCGAGAAATGCGACTAAAACACGCTTGAAGAATTGACATGACACTTTTTTCAGCGCCCGAAACAGCTTCCAAAGAAGTTGTCGTGTGGGAACTACAACGCTGTTTTACATAAGAATCAACTAAATGAACTCGGGGCGTTTTGGATGCTGTTTTAGAAGCGAAACCTGCTTCGAAAACAGTCAAAATCAGCCGTGTGAACTTACCCTATGTATCAGCGTTCAGACACTGCATATTTTGTCATATCAATTCTTGATCCATTTTACGCAGCAGGCTCCCTATTTAAAAATATAGGGTGCATTTCTGCTGCACAGAAAATGCATCCAAACACGCAGTAAACTTTGGGAAGGTCTTTGGATACGTTTTACAGATTTGAGAAACTCCGTGTGAACATCCCCTTAAAATGACAACACTGGAAGGGAAACCGGGACGGCCCCTTCATAGTCAATTGGGTGCTGGTCACGTCTGACATTAAACAGGTCCAACACAGACTTCTTACACAGATGAGAACAAGGCCTTACAGATATTTAGGCCTGGTTCACACGGCTTATTGCCGGCGTAATTGCGGGGACGGATTTCGCCCCGCAATTACACCGGCAGCCGTGCAGCGCGGCCGGCAGCTCGCCGACCCCATAAACTCTCATTATCTACGCCGCGTATCCCGCCGTGAATAATGTGCAGGTCACTTTCTCCCTGCCCGGCGGATTCGCCGAGCGGGGAGGAGAGACGGAATCCATAGTTCTCTATGAGAACTGTGGAATACCGTAATGACAGACGGACTGGAGCCGTACTGCAGCGCAAATCCGGCGCGCAGTACGGCTCCAATCCGCACCCAAATAAGCCGTGTGAACGAGGCCATAAGGTGTTCACAGCACTGTCTGCTTATATTCAAGGTTTCATGAGGACAGGTACCCTAACGAATACCGTGTCATCCAGCAGCTAAAGAGCAAACGTAACCCACACAGGAGTAATCTCTATGGGGCAGCAGCAATAATGTGGCATTAGCCTCACAATACTCTGTAAGCAGAGAACACGACAGTATCATGACAGTGGAAGTGACTGTAAAGTTTTCAGGCACAAAACTGACTTCAGAGTAACTTTCCGCCATCCTTCCTCAGGATAACAGAACAGCCCAGCTCCTCATGTTATAACCCTTTCACGGCGTCCCCTGAATACACAGTAAACATATGGCTCCGTTCTAGCACAGTCCTCCCCTCCGCTGTTACAGCCGACCACTGAGAAGAAACTTCCGCCGCCTCAGAGCCACCTAACATTGCTCAATACAGCAGCTGCGTTACATCTATTACCAGCACCGCTTATTATCCCCCCCAACCCGGTTCGCAGCCGGATCTACTTTCCCATTTGGTCGTGACGCTCCCCTGATCTATTCCTTCCCCCAGTCTGTGTTTTTCATTGGAGACTTGGCAATGGTGGGGTTTTTAACCTTTAAAGTGGGGAGGGGGGTTTCTTTCCCCGGTTTTCTCCGGGGTTGATACGTTTATGTCGCGCTCCTATGAGCGGGTGTGCGGATGTCCCAGCTTCCCCTCATACATGTGTATGTGATAGCCGCAGGTGTATTTAGGTCTTTCTACAAGAAAAAGTTTACAGGCAAAGCAGGGAAAGCGAGTAAACACCAACCGCAAAGAGCATGTGGATCCCTGTGCTGAGAAACCGCACATGACATTATCTGACGATTCAGGCCCTGTTCACATTACATTTAGGTATATGCTGGTATGGCATGAATAGTATATCTTAGCGTGTGCTGTGGGCGGCTTTGCCCTAATGACATATGTTTTTGGACTTTTTTCTTTTTGTGTTGAAAGCCAAATTTTTTTTCTTTTTTTGCTGACGACATCACTGTGTGGGGGCTGTTTTTTGCAGGACAGTTTTTTTTTTTTTTTTTTTGTTTGTTTTTTTTTAGCTGTACTATTTAAATTGCCATACAATGTATTGAAAGACCAAACGAAAATTCTCAAGGGGTGAAACTGGAAAAAAAGTTCCAATTTTTAGGGTGTTTGCTTAGTTTCAGATGGGAATTTTTCTCTTCATTTTGGACCCCAAATTTTTGGCCGGGGCTTTATAAGGGTGTTTTTTTCGGGGCTGGGCCCCCGGGAAAAAAACACCCCGTCCCCGAGGGGCTTCCCCGGGGTCCCGGCCTCTTTTCCCTTTGGGGCCCGGGCACCGGGCTGGCCCCTTTTAGTGCTTTTGGTCCCCCTGGGGCAAAACCAAACCGCGGGCTTCTGCGGAGAGGAGAGCGTGCGCTCCCTGCCCCCCAGGACAGTTTGGGACCGGGGTTGGGTCCGCACCGGGGAGGCTGCCGGGTTTCCCCCGCCCCTGGGGGACCGCCGCGGCCCCGTGCGCCCCAAACCGGGGAGCGTCGCGATGAGTGATGTCCCTTTTCCCCCGCTTTCCCGTTTCCCCGGGCGCACAGCCGTCTAGGCCCTTGCGCTCCGAGGGTCCAGAGGAGCGCGGGCCCGAAAGGGGAAAAGGGGCGGCGCCGCCGGGGGGGTTAAGGTGAGTTTTTTGTTTTTGTTTTTTTTAAACGTTTACCCCGCCTCGTGGGCCCCTATATTTCTGCCCGTGGCCCTCTACCCCTTTTTCTTTTGGCCCCCATATCCCCGCTGTGGCCCCCCTATCCTTTCCCGTGGCCCCTTTAATGCCTGCCTGGGCCCCTTTTAATTTCCCCGCCTGTTGGCCCCCATAAACCTTTTTGTGGCCCCCATTTTGCTGCCTGTGCCCTTTTAAAAAGCCTGATTTTGGCCCCCCCTATTTGCCTGTGGCCCCCCCTTTTCCCTGCTGTTTGGCCCCCCTAAGTTTCCCCGTGCCCTTTAAAAGCCCGCCTGTGCCCCTTTAAAGCCTGCCTGTGGCCCCTATAAAGCCCGCCCGTGGCCCCCCCCCCTGCCTGTGGCCCCATTTTACTGGCCCGTGGCCCCCCTACCCTGCCTGTGGCCCCCTTTTGCCTTTCCTGTGCCCCTATATACCTGCCTGTTTCCCCCATATAAATGCTTTTGGCCCCCCTTTTATGCCTCAGTGCCCCCAATTATGCCCCCAGTGCCCCCTTTTTACCTTCTTTGTGGCCCCCCATTTTCTGCATCGTGCCCCCAAAATAATGCCCCAGTGCCCCTTTAAATTTCCCTTTTTTGTGGCCCCCCCATATAATGCCAGTGGCCCCCCAAAATACTGTGGCCCCCTTTTACTGGGTCATGTGCCCCATATTTTCCCTTTGGGCCCCCTTTTTCCTGCCTGTGGCCCCTTTTTACTGCTCAGTTTCCCCATATACCCGCCTGTGCCCCCCCATTTTACCCGCCTGGCCCCCCTATATATGCCCGTTTCCCCCCTATAATTTCTGCCCGTGCCCCCTATATACTGCCCGTGGCCCATATTTTTTCCTTTCCTGTGGCCCCCTTTTTTAATGCTTTAGTGGCCCCATTTTTACCTAAATGAGGGGACTGTATACCTATAATTAAGGGGGTTGTGGAAAAAATGAGGGATTCTAAAATTTTGTGCCAAAAACCCCCAAAGGGGCAAGTATTTGGGCCCGGGGGCCCAAACAGGATGAAGGTGAGAAAACCGGGATGGAGAAAAAAAAAGGGAAAAATGAACGGGGGTTTATTTGAAAAGAAATTCGGTGAGTTACTAAATGGAACGCGTGTAATAAATTTATTTTTGCGAGTTTAATTTCAATAGTATCTTTCCATATCTGGTCCATTTATGGCCGGTGGTATATGTAACAGAGCCCGTGTGGGTGATGGTCACATGTGGGGGGGGCGTTTGGCAGGGGGGCTGGCAGGATTTTTGAGCCTTAAGTTGTTTAAAAGTTTGGGGTCTTGGTTTTGTAGGAGGGTTTTAGGGCACAATCACTGTCCCGGGATATTTGCTCCAAAGTGTAGTTGTATGTTTTTGGGGACGTTTTTGGGGTATTGTCATATGAAATTTAGAAATTTTGAAAAAGTAAATTTGCATTGGTGGGTTTTTAATGTAAGGACTGCTGAGGAGATGGGAGGGATTGTGTGGGAAAGTGCAGAAAAATTTTTTGGGCAGGAAACAAGGGTTTTTTTTGTAAAAAAACTCCGAGTTAAAATGAGGCGTGAAAAAATGTTTTTGGTAAACCCCCAGCCTCCCCAGAAAAAACCCAAAAGGGCCCGACCCCCGGTGTTTTGGACCCTAGCAACGCCCCTGTTTTGTGGGTTTAAAAAAACTTTTAATCGCCATTTTGGGAGGTTTTTTGACCGAAAAATGCAATTTGGAGTTTTTTTTTTTAAAAAAAAAAAAAAAATTTTTTTTCAATTTTCAAAAAAATATATTTTTTTATTCTGACTTTTTGAAGTTGCCAAAACAAGTTTTTTCATTTTTTTATTATTTCTTAGAAAGGGGTTTTTTTTTTTTTTACTTAGATTTTTTTTTTTTCATTTTTTTTTGAAATTTTTTATAAAAATTGGGCCCTACCAGGGGACTCCAGTATGTGCTGACTTGATGGCTTGTGTTATATACTAAAGTAGTTCTAGGGTATGTTCACACATCATATTGGGGAGCAATGTTTTTTGGGAAAAGCATGGGGTTTAATTCCAAGCATTCAGGGGGGGGAGGGCCCGGGCCCCCTTACTTGATTGTCAGCGGCAATTGACATGTCACTTCTCTCCCCGGGCGTATGATACGATCATATTGTACGTGCCAGGAGACGACGTGTAAGGTTATGTTCACACGGCTTAAATTGGGAGTTTTTGGCCCGTTTTCGCGCTGTCTCGCTCAAAACGGGGGTGAGATACGCCCCAAATATTAGGGTAATCCACGTTTGTAGAAAAACTATGGATTTACGCCTCTCCCCTCGTCGAAAAAATAGGGTGCGGGGAAATAAGGAAATGTCAATTAATACAGCAATATGCGCCGTAGCAATAAATGTTAGGGGGGCCCGGCGGGCTCCCGGCCCCCCCCGCCCGTGGGGTTGACACAAGCTCTGAGTGGTAATTAAAACCCCAGTTATGCCGTGTGAACATGCCCTAATTCATAGGTCTCCATGAGAGTTACGAATTACCGTAATTGCGCCGCATATGTGTTGAGCAAAAACTAGACCAAAATGCAAAAGCAGTATGTGAAAAAAAAAAACCCCCTTTGGCTATGTTACCGGGTAATTGCGGGGGTGTACGTATGGCCCCCAATTTCACTGGGGCTTTTGGGGTGCATACTAGGGCCTTTTACAGCGGGGGGGGGGGGGGTGAATCCTCCCGGGCCCCCGTGACATTCATTACTCGCGGCACGTATTTGCGCAAGTAATTGACAGTCATTTCTCCCTCGTGTACCCAAAACGATATATTGTAGAGCGGGGGGGAGGAGGTTTAATATAGATTCTTGAGAATATGGGTTACTGTAATTTCGGCCTTTTTGCCCCCATTAGAGCGCAAATGCAGGTATTTTGTCCCCCCCCAGGGAGGTTTGAGGAGGTATTGTCTCCCATAGGCGGGTTATAGGCAGGTATATGTCCCCCATTGGCAGGGTTTTTTTAAAAAGAAAAAAATACAAGTACTTACTGCTTCCTCCCGCTGCAACTCATGCAGCCTGTGCCGGATACTCCGGACAGCCGCAAGAGTCTGCAGCCATCTGGAGTCCACGATGGGAAAAGGGGACTCGTCTCTTTCGGGATTAGTACCTAGCTGAAGTGATTGCCCACAGCGCCGGGGAAAAGCAGACCCAGACGCTATGGGCTTAATCGGGATTCAGCTACGTGCGCTCCCTGAGGAGTCACATGTAGCTGAAGTATCCCTGCCGGTGCCTGGGCCATTGCAGCGCCCAAGCGCCGACAGTGACTCGAGTAAAAGACAAGGGCAGATTTTTCAGCTCATTATTTGTACTGAAAAACTCGGCTTATACTGGTTACACCCGGGCCCCACTTTTTTAGGTACACCTGTAAAAATGCTCGTTAACACTTTAAATTTTAATCGCCCAAACACTGGCGGGAAAATCGTGCATTTAGGCATGTAGACTGGTCAAGCAATTCCTGCAGTTCAAACCCGGCTCAGTATGGGGAAGAAAAGGTTTTATTTGAGTGCCTTTGAACGTGGAGGTTGTTTGCCCGAAAAGGGGGTCTGAGTATTTCAGAAAAAATGTTTCCTGGGTTTTTTACCACACCATCTCTGGGTTTACAGGAATGGGCCCAAAAAGAAAAAAGCATTTCCGTGAGGGGGAGTTTTTTGGGCGGAAATGCTTGTTGATGCCAAAAAGGCAAAAGGAGAATGGCAGGGAAATGGCGAGTGATAGAAAGGCAACAAACAAATAGCACCCGTTACAACCAAGGTAGGAGAAAAGCATCTCTGAACGCCACGTGCGAACTTTGGGCAGAGGGGGCTCGCAGCAGAAGACCCCCGGGGCCCACTCCTTTAAGCTAAAAACAGGAAACTGAGGCTCCAATTTGCCAAGTATCGAAATTGGACAGTAGAAGATTGGAAAAAAAACTTTTTGGGGTTTGAGTCTGATTTTGCTGCGAATTCGGATGGTGGGTCAAAAAATTTGGCGTCAAAAACATGAAAGAGGGTCCTCGCTTGTATCAACGGTTCAGGTGGTGGTGGTGGTGTCTGTGTGGGGAAATATTTTTTTGGAATTTTGGGCCCCTTGGTCCCAATTGAGTTTTTTTGAAAACCCCGTTGGAATCTATCCCCAAAAGAATTGAGGCCAGTTTTGAAGGCAAAAGGGGGCCCAACCTTTATTTGCGGTTTGTTACCTAATAAAGGGCCCGGGTTTGGGTGTATAGGTGTGTTCGTTTTTGTGTTCTTTTTTCCTTTTATTTAGTAATTTGATATTTTACCATTTTTTAAAACTTTTTTACATTTTTTTAAAAAATTTTAGTCCTTAGGGTATTGAAAAATGGATATTTATTTTTGATTAATGTGCAGTACTCCTTGATCTACGGGTGAAATAGTAATATGCTAATGGAAGGCATGGAGGCCTTTGTTAAAGGAGTTGTCTCATTACAGGTTTCAGCCTACCTCAGTGTATCTGGCAGCATAGGATTTTTGAATTCAGGGGCGTGCTTCTTGTCTGCCTCTTCTCCTCCCCCTTCCCCCTCCCCTCAGCACACAGACAGCTCTCCTCCATAACTTCTATACAGCAGGGTGAGTGCGAGGGGGTTTGCTGCCAGAGTTAACCCTGTGCGTGCCTGCCTAGGTCTGCTGCAGGCTGCTCACTGCTGGATCAGCTGCACTGTGCTGCTGCTGTGGCCGAGCTCTTGCTGCTCCTCTCCACAGAGACAGGAGAGGGCTGATCTATGAGTGTTGAGAGGTCTTTGAAGCTGTGTATGCTAATAGCAGAGCAGGGGGGAAGTAAGTGTTCCTATACTCCCTGCTTAGCATACAAATCTCCATGGACATCTCAAGCAACAACAAACCCTGTCAGAACAGACACAGGGCAGCTGTGAAGTGTGTTACTATAATCACGATGTGTCACTACTACAGCAGAGCAGGGAGGGATGTCACTAATACAGCAGAGCAGGGAGGGATATGAAGCGTTCACATGCCCCCTGATCTGTTCTATTAGTATAGTTAAAGCTCCACAGACACATCATGATTATAGTAACACACTTCACTGCTATCACATGCTACTGACCACAGATCAGCCTCATCTCTGCTCTCCTCAATCTGTGTAGGGAGCAGGCACACACAGGGTTAATCCAGGCAGCACAGTTACACAGAGACAGAAGATGGAGTAGAGCCCTCCCCCACCCTCCCCAACAGATGCATCACAAGTGGACTCCTACTGTGCAGGAGGGGCTCTGTGCTCAGACCTGCTTTGAGAAGCTGATGAGTCCCCAGGACTGGCAGCCAGGTGAGAGAAAATCAAAAGGTCGGCTGCTTATAGTGATTTGAGGAGCTGATGCACTTCTACTACCAGAGATAATCAAAATCAGTTAGGACATTTGTAATGAACATTTATTCCCAAAGCTGCTTGTTTTTTAAAGATCTTTTAATTAAAACCCAATCATTGTAGCGAGACAACCCCTTTAAGCCTCTGTCTGACATGACAACCAAACGGCATAAAAATGATGTGATTGCGGGTTGGGTGATGGAAGTGCGAGAGGATGCACCACAGCCATGTATAATTGTTTATATGCAGTTGCCTAGGCATCTAAACAGTTGAATGACAGAGATCAGCGTTGTCTCCAATCCTAGCTTCCAGCAGCAGGTTTCAGCTGTAACTAACAGCTGGGACCTGCTGCGTATGGAGCAGGCTCAGCTCTTGAACCCACTCCATACTTTCTTAGCATTGTCATGACGTACAAATATGTCACGGTGTGGTAAGGAGTTAATTGATCATCAACAAGTGCGCCCAGCTCTATAAAAGCAGAATGTTTGGCATTTTGCTGGTCTGGAGCATTCAGGCGTGTACTAACAATATGCCAACAATCAGCAGCAATCTTAGAGAAGGAATTGTTGAGGCCCATCAATCTGGGAAAAGCTATATGGCCATTACCAAACAGTTTGAAGTCAATCATTTCACAGTAAGAAAGCTTATTTAAAAGTGGAAAACATCCACGAGAATACAAAGGGCGACATGTATGAACGGGCTTTTCGCCTGTTTTCTGGCATATCCTACGCCTCACCTGCCCGAATCCGCTGTCGGACGCAGGGATGCAGTGTTAGGCGCAGCGTTCGCCACTTTCAGCTGCGCCACGCATGAAGGGGCGTGCAATGGGCGCGGTGTGGGCGTTCCGGGGCGGGACGCGGCACGTTAGAAAACTGAGGATGTACGAAACGGAGTCGGCAAAGTGCGGCGCATTGTAGCGCTCAGCAGCTCCGACAGGCAGACCTGGTTGATTCTGGTCTAAATGATCCGGCGGAGGCGAAGT
Organism: Phyllomedusa bahiana; assembly: GCA_025379985.1. Taxonomy (NCBI): domain Eukaryota; kingdom Metazoa; phylum Chordata; class Amphibia; order Anura; family Hylidae; genus Phyllomedusa; species Phyllomedusa bahiana. The sequence goes on from JAODAL010001880.1 coordinate 92,234, forward strand.
GAAGTGAGAACGGAACGTGAGAGGAAACATATAGAAGATCGCAACAGAAATCTCGGCTCTCAGCTCCGTGCGGCATGGAGTATGATTCCAAAAAAATCGCCTTTATAAAGGCGTAAAAAATTCTCAGAAAAAAAGCTCAAACCTCAAAAATAAATTTAAAAAAATCACTGTCCAAAAATCTAGGACGGCGCAATATCAGGAATTTGGATATTGGAAATTGCCGGGAAATACAGTAATTCAAATTCTGTAAGCTATCAAAATCAAAGGCGGGACAGTTCAAAATACAGTAAAAAGGCAGAAAAGAGCTGATTGGTTTAAATTAGCGGGGCTTGGCTATCTCGCCAAATCAAAGAGCGAGCTACTTGTCCCATTGTAGTCTATGGAGAGATCGGGGCAATGAATTCTCGGCGCTCAGCGCCGTGCGGCATGAAGTATGATAAAAAAAATAATTTTTATTAGGTGTAAAATATTATCTGAAAAAGAGCTGAAAAACCCTTTTAATAAAAATAAATCTGTCAAATCCCTAACAACGCGTTTTTCGCCGAGTCCGGCGTCATCAGGAATTGCGATATAGAGAATTTCCGGGAAATTTCAGTAATTCAAATTGTTTAAGCTCTTCTCATTGGGCGGCAAAAAAAACCAGCCAATCAGAATAGGAGCGACAGGGACCCATTATAACCTATGGAGAAATATTGACCAATCATATTCAAAGGTGGGACAGTTCAAAATATAGTAAAAAGGCAGAAAAGAGCTAATTGGTTGAACTAGCGGGGGCTTGGCAATCCCGGCCAATCAGAGCGCGAGCTACTTTCTCAGAGTTCTATGGGGAAAAGAAATGCAGAGCGGCTCTGTTTGTAATTGGCTAATTTAAAAAGAGCGCAGTTATTTGGACCAAGGGGAGAAGAGCGAGCGACCCCTCTTATGGGTTTTTTTTTTTTTTAATGCAATCGGAATAAAAACTGTCATGGCCGAAATCAAATGATAAGGACTCAGAAGTTGTAACGATCTGTATATAAAATGAACAAAAATTTAAATGGGGGTAAAGAAAAAAAATATTAATTCAATAAAAATAATTTTTATTTTTCTTGTTACACCCATACTATTGATCCTTGGCAAAACGAAAATAAAGACATAAAAAATGAATTTATTGAATTAATATTTTTTTTTTTTTACCCCCATATTATTGTTCTTTTTATTTTACAGTCGGTAACAACTTCTGTAGTCTTATTTATTTGATTTCGGGCATGTACCCGTTTTATTCCAGATTGCATTAGAAAACCCATAAGAGCGTTGCTCGCTACTTTCCCCTTGGTCCAAATAACGCGCCTCTTTTAAATTAGCATCACCCAAAAAGCGCTCGCTGGAATTTCTTTTCCCCATAGAACTCTATGAGAAAGTAGCTCACGCTCTGATTGGCCGGGATAGCCAAGCCCCTGCTAGCTCAACCAAAACAGGTCTTTTCTGCATTTTTACTGTATTTTGAACTGTCCCGCCTTTGAATTTTGATTGGTCAATATTTCTCCATAGGTTAGAATGGGTCCCCCTTTGCTCTATTTGATTGGCTGGTTTCTGCCGACCAATGAGAAGAGCTTACAGAATTTGAATTACTGTATTTCCTGGCAATTCTCTATATCCCAATTCCTGATGTAGCGCCGGTCTCGGCAACAAATGACTAAGGGTGGGTTCGCCACCTGAAACGCGTCGGCGTCTTTAAGGGTTTTTCTCTTTGTCTGTTATGTCATCACGGGTTACCCTGTATTCCACGGATTTGCAATAAAGGATATATCTTTTATCCATTGGTACCGCTGTATCATCTATTCTATGCCTTATTGAATCCCCACGGACTGCTCTGACCGGGATACGTGCGGAGGCCATCACAGGAATTGGTGAGCTGGTTCATTTCTTCTTTGTTTTTGCTCTATATAGCCAATCACAGTGCAGGGAGCGTGTCTGGGGCGTTTCCTCTCTGGGGGCGTATCCCAACACTGCAGGGGGTGTGTCTAGAGGGTGGGATCTGACTGGGGTGTGTTCCGAGTAGCCAATCACAGAACAGGGGGCAAGTCCCAATGAGCAGCAGCAGAAATAGAAAACAGATGCACAGAAAGCTCAAATCTACTAAACCAAGTGACTGAGGTAATGCAACCCAATTCCAAAAGTGTTTATTTTTACTTTCCCCATAATCTGAGACATGATCTTTGGAGTGATACAACCCCTTTAAGTTTGCATCTGAACAAACAACAGGACTCCTGGAACAATATTCTTTAAATAGAAGAGACTAAAGGGTAGATGTTTGGCCATAATGCATAGCACGTTTAGCGAAAGCCAAACATGGCATCTTGATATAAACTCCTCATACCTACTGTAAAGCTTGATGGTGGAGGGACGACAATTTGGGCTTTTTTTCCGGGAACAGAACCTGGGCACCTTGCAGTCATTTGAGACAACTATGGACTCCTCAGTGTACTAAAGTATTCTACAGTCAAATACGATTCCATCTATCCAACAACTAATGCTTGGCCGAAACTGGGTCAAGCAACAAGACAATGATCCCAAGAACACCAGAAAATCTACAACAGAATGACTGGTAAAGAAGAGAATCAAGGTTTTGCAATGGCCCAGTCGAAGTCCAGACCTAAACCAATGTGAAATGCTCTGGTAGGACCTCAAAAGAGCTGTGCATAAATAAATGCCCACAAACCTCAACAAATTGAAGCAACTTGGTAAAGTAGAATGGGCCAAAATTCCTCCAGAACAATGCAAGAGACTGAAAACGTCATACAGAAGGAAGAATACTTCAAGTCATTGCTGCTAGAAGTGGTTCTACAAGCTAATGATTCTTGGATGTACTTAGTTTTTCATCAGTGGCTTTTCCATTTTGGCTCTTTTTTGTTAAATAAATAATGACATTTTAATCTATTGTGTGTTGTTTTTCGTCGGAGGTTGTGTTTACCTTATTTTAAGACCTTTTAAAGGACCAGATTTTGTTGATTATTTCCTGATACATAAAACCAAAGAATTCAAAGAGTATGTACTTTATTTTTTGCATGACTGTACTTTGGTACTGACATTGGAACCATATAGAACAGCATTTAGTAATATACAGTAAAAAAAATATGATGCTATACAGAACTGGATGGTGGTTGATACAGATGTTCCATACGATCATGTGCATGAGGACTTTTGAGGCAATTTTTGTTAGGATGTGACTAATACTTAACAAATTTAGTAGTAATCACTGTAAATAAATAAACCGAGTAGATCCACTGGATTAAATCTACCCCAAAAAATGTCAAATCCATATATCATTCATAACATAACTGTATTATGTTAGAGTGAAAAAAATGTGCTACACGCAAATTTTGTTGCAAAGTTGCTTCATATTTGAATTTATATTTTACAGTGAGTGAAATCCGTGGAGTATAACTACTACAGTATTGCAAAAAAATGATCAGTCTATTTCTGTACATTCGCATTATTTTTTGGAGTTCTGCAAAGCCCATCCACGTATATTCATCTGAAAAAATTGTCTGAAAATGGCCTTAAAAGGAAGAGCATAAAATGTATTTCTCTACAATGGGAAACACTGTGTTGTGCTGCTGTTCCTAGAAATGTATTAGTATATCAGTCAGATGGTGTTACCATTCCAGTCTTCAACAAGGTGTGTCTCAACACATGTGGGCATGACATAGAGATCTACGGAAAGATACTCAAGACTTGTTATGTCATGGGGAAAACAATTATTTTCTAAACCAACCCTGTCAGGAACTGCCACAAGTCCTCTTTAAATTAACATAGAACTATATATATATATATATAATATATAAATACTATATAATATAATAATATATATATATATATTTATATAAATATATAAACATACAAAATAATGATAACATATAGGGCAATTATTCATAGTGTGCTCATCAATACTAGAAGATTGTTTGTCAAGTGTGGGATGGGACAACCACTAGCAACTCCCGTTTTGCAGGAAAGGAAGGCTCATATGACACATTCTTTTTCCTGCCTCTGCAGGCAATAGCAATGAGTGTCCTGAATGAATACATTTCTTTTTTCCTGCTGACTGGCAGGCAATAGCAAAATGAGTTTGTCCTAACCCCTATCTAAAGCACAACACTAATTATTGACAATACAATGGTGTCTAGCATAAATTCATCCCCCCCAGTGTTAAGATGTTAAGAATATCCTTATAGCTGCCTCGCACAGCCATGTCTGTAACAGATTCATTCCACTTGGTTTTAGCACAAGGATCAGCCCCCCACTCCTTCAATGTTTTCACCACATGAGTGTGCCCTCTTTCTACTGCCAGATGCAGTGTTGTTTTTCCAAGCCAGTCCTTGGCATTTATGTCTGCTCCATGTTGAAGTAGACTGGAACATACTGCAGTGTGCCCTCTATATGCAGCATGGAGCAAATGTGTTAGTAATAATGATTCAGAACAGTTCACATGAGCGACTACCTGGAATAAAACCTATACCATGAGCGCAAGACCTCGCCATGCAGCACGGTGTAATGGAGATATCTGGATGCCATCCTGTGCATGTACAGAAGCACCTTTTCTGAGCAGGAACTCTGCCATCTGAAATAGTAAGTAAAATATTAGGATTTACTATGTATTATGGTGCGACTTGTTTTTTTAAACGTTTGTTCATTACCCTAAAATATAGAACTGTCAAGTGATCTGACATTTGACACTGAACCCACAACCTTTTGGGGTTGCGGAGATTTCTAAACTCAAAAGATTTAGAACACCTCAATTTTTCCAATGGTTTAAAGGTTTAAAAGCATATACATAATATGACCTCAAATCCAACAATAGTCTGAAGTTCTGATTTTAGCCAATGGCTTTTTTTTCCAGTGAAGACGTCAAAGAAAGCTGCTCTACAGCAAAGAAAGCAAATTATGGATTGAAATTGGATGTAAACTATTCCTACAAGTATCTCTACTTTTGGAGATAACTTTCAAACCCTGTATTACCAGTGCTTGAATAAATCCTTTTTAACACCCTCTAGGGCAGGATTTGTCAATTATGCTCTTCAGGGCAGTCCCTCACAAATGGCAAGGAAAAGGCAATTAACAAAAGAAGACAGGCAATTATAACCCTTAGAAGTGTTTGTCCTACCGAGAAATTGCTAAGAAGGGCAAGGTGGCAATCAGTACAGTATCCTATACCATTAGAAAGCACACGGAAACTGAAGGAAGCTCTGAGCGGAAGACGTTTGTTAGACTAAAGGCCACTATAAAATTAAGTGACAAGTTTTTGAGACTTAACAGTATTATGTGATTGGCACCTCAAAGCTCAGAATTGTCAAGCACAACGTAATGCAGCTAAAAGTAAACACATTTCTCTTTTAAAAGTGAAGAAAAGACTTCTGTCTGCAGGTTTGACCAATTGAGTAAAAGTAAGAAAGTCACTGCAGAATTTTAAAAAAAGGCTTGCATTGGCCAAGCAGCATCTCCAGTAGACTTCTGAAGAGTGGAAGAAGGTCTTATGGACTAAGTAATCATAGTTTGACACCTTTGATACATCACGCAGGGATTTTGTATATTGTCGAGTAGGTCAAAGGATGGTTCCTTAGTGTGGGAGACCTAACAAACATTGAGGAGCAGATTCCTATTTAATAAAATGGGACGCATGTCTATGCGGAAAATACATGGATTTAGATGCAGTGAACACATGTGAACAAGACCTAAGAATTGGCTGCAGCAGGGGCTCTTCCCTCTGCTCTATCTACAGTGGGAATCAAAGATCATTAAAGGGGTTGTCTCATCTCAAAGTTTCATAGAATGCATGAATGAAATGATGCTGCTTTGCTCACTTCCTGGTCAAGCGGTCTGTAATTAGCATATGAGCTCTGTGTATTCAGACTTCTCTGTTTTAGTCTAGATTAAATAAATTACCTTCTCTGAGGTCTGGAGAAGCTTCTGAGCTAATGTAAACAGTAGAGTAATTACTGTCTTTTGTCTGAAAGATCAGATCACACACAAGCTGTCACTGCCGGCCGCGACCTGTGTGGTGACGTCACTCCCTGCTATCAGATAGAACGAACAGCAGGGGAGGAGTACACAGGTTGGTCACTTGGGAAACTAGAAAGCCCTCAGAAGGTGATAAAATCATTTGTAGCTCCTTAACAAAATAAGATAAACAAAGCAATATATTTGGAAAACGTCTTCATTTTGTGTTCCCTACATTTTGAAAGCTTTGTAGTGAGACAACCCCTTTAAGGCCTGTCCCTGTCTAAGTCCATTCTTAGGCTAGGTCTACACAGCACAGGATTTTGGTCGGTTTTTCAGCGGTTTCAGTATTTTGAGTCCACTGAAAAACCAACCATAACCAGCGCTGTGTAGCCCTCTACACAGCACAGATTTTTTTACGTAGGTTTTCCTAAACTGAAATCCATCCGGCGGAATATAAAACATGTATATTCCCGCCAGACTTTTGTTGGATTCCAACAGCACCAATGTACTGGGCCACTGGGAATCTGGAATCCATCCTCCGATTTTTGCGCAAGAAACGTTGGATTTTGGTCGGCATTTTCAAATTGCTCTGTAGACCTAGCCTTAGGGTGCTTTCACACAGTGTGTTCTTTGGTGCGCTTTTTTGCAAAAATGCACAGCGGTTAATGTTATGCAAAAAAAAAAAAAAAAAAGCACCCTTAGCCATTCCCTCTGAGGCAAGTGGCGGCCACATGAGCACTGAACAGGTCATCACTTCTGAGCAACTGGATGGTTCTCACTGGAACTATGGCACTGAGAAAGGTACGTACAAGTTAATTTTATATTTTAAAGCAGTTCCAAGCAGGTGAGGGGGTTTTCCAAAAACCTCAGAAAATATCTTTAATTTTTAGCTAATTTTAACTAATAACTTATTTCCTGCAGTCACCAAAATGTGTTAATTCATTTGAAGCACAGGTGTCAAACACAAGGCCCCTGGGCTGAATGCAGGCCGTGTCCTCGTTTTGTGTGGCCCGTGATGGCACAGCAAAAGAGGCTTGCGCAGTTACATTTTATATAGTCTTACAGTAACATTCAGCCCTTTGACATCAACCATAATGCTGATGGGGCCCTCCGTGAAAATGAGCCTGACACTCCTGTCCCTAGCCATAAGCTGATTGCAGGATGATTGTCCTCTTGTTATTATGTATCCACAGCAGGTATTGAGGATAAAGACAGGGTGCTTTCACACAGTGCGTTGTTTGGTGCGTTTTAATTGCTGTGCATTTCTGCAAAAAATTGCACCAAAAACGCACTGTGAAAGCACCCTTAATAATAAATTTTCTCTTATTTATAGAGCTCAGTGCGAGCACTATAATAGAAAGACCATTATTTTGACAATGACTGGTGTCTGAAAATTTAGTAGTGGTGGGGGCCAAGGGGCCCTCATTTTCCTAGACTGCCATATTATGTGTCAAAGGTGGGAAACGCTCTCAAATATGGATCTCTATTATAGTGTATACAGAGCATAATACCATGAGTATAAGAACATCTATTGCTTTGTTTTTTGTAGACTGCCACAAATTATCAAGTTAACAAAATAAATCCTGCACGCAAAGGATTATTATAGTTATAGGAAATTTAGCTGTAAACCATACCAGATGATTTGTGACAGCTAGCAATAAAGTTTGTTGCTTTAGCAAAACAGGCATAAATAGTAGTGAATGTTCATGGCAATGCAGTGCCACCTGGTGGCCATATATGGTCTGAACGTGTCTGTGCAATGAATTTGTCGTTTCTGCTGGCACCACAGAAATGGGGCAATAGAACATTAATTGGGGACACATTGTGTACCTATATTACTCAGAAGACTAACATAACCTGTCCTTTATTGGCTAGATACATTACTAAATGTTCTCAACCTGGGAGACTTTTGCAGCTGAAACATCCAGTGACATGGTTCTGATTTCTCAACAGACCAATGAAGAGCAGCAGACACAAATATGTATAACACTAGTGTCAATAAAAATAACTTTTTCCCAAAATTAGAGTCCCCAGACAGATGTTTGGAAGTATTTTCATATGTCTTTTCTTAGTATTCGTTAGTATTGTCTCTATGGTTGTATACTTCATGTAAAGATGTTCCATTTCATAGTCATGGTTTATTAACCAGTTCCTTACCAGGTGGTTTACTCCCCCTTCATCACCAGGAACATTTTTTCTTTTTCTTTTTTTTTTTTGGACATGTGGATTTAAACACTATAACTAGAGATGGCCGAATTTCTCAAAAAATTCGGTTCGGTCACTTCGCCGAATTTTCCGCCAAAATTCGTTTCCGGTCCGAATTACTTTGCACGAATCACGTTAAAAAACAGCTATTTCCAGGCTGCCCAGAGCCTGCAGGGTGCTTTTAAACGTTTGTGCCATGCTTAAATATGCAGAGGGAGCTTGGTTTTGGGTCTTCATAAAATTGTTGTGTTTTATATACACGCACATGACTGCCGCCGCTCTTAGAATCGCTTCACTATAAAATTCCCTGGGCACTTAAGAGGGCAAAACTGACCAAAAAACCAAGGGGAATGTAGCCTAAATAAAGTCATGCTAGCGAAAGCTGGAAAAAAAAAACTGAGAGCTCAGGTGGCAACATTAGTGATAGAGGGGTGGAGGTGACGGCGGCCAGCCACAGCAGCATGAGGTCAGGCAGTGGCACAATGACATTCTGGAGGCGGCAAAACAGTATTAGGCCACAGCGGGGCACAATCACACAGGGTGGAGGTCACGGGCGGAGCAGTATAAAGGTCAGACAGTGGCAACAAGGGCATTCTGGAGGGTGGCAAAACAGTATTAGGCCACAGAGTGGCACAATCACACAGTGTGGAGGCCCACGGCGGCAAGCAGTATGAGTCAGGCAGTGGCACAATGACATAATGGAGGCGGAAAACAAGTATTAAGCCACAGAGTGGCACAATCACACAGTGTGGAGGTCACGGCGGCAGCAGTATGAGGTCAGGCAGTGGCACAATGACATTATGGAGGCGGCAAAAACAGTATAGGCCACAGAGTGGCACAATCACACCGTGTGGAGGTCACGGCAGCAGCAGTATGAGGTCAGGCAGTGGCACAATGACATTATGGAGGTGGAAAACAGTATTAGGGCACAGAGTGGCACAATCACACAGTGGAGGTCACAGCGGCAGCAGTATGAGGTCAGACAGTGGCACAATGACATTATGGGGGCGGCAAAACAGTATTGGGGCCACAGAGTGGCACAATGATACCGTGGTGGAGGTCACGGCAGCAGCAGTATGAGGTAAAGACAGTGGCACAATGACATTATGGAGGGGGAAAAACAGTATTAGGGCACAGAGAGGCACAATCACACAGGGGAGGACACGGGCGGCAGCAGTATGAGGTCAGGCAGGGGCACAATGACAAATTCTGGAGCTGGCAAAAAACGAGTAGGCCAAATAGTCGTACAATGACACAGTGTGGAGGCCACGGCACGAGCAACAGCAGCAGCATAAGGTCAGACAGTGGCACAAAGACACAGTGAGGAGGGCACGGCAGCAGCCACGCAGCAGCATGGGGCCCAGACAGTGGCACAATGACAAATTCTGGGGGGTGGCAAAAAACAGGAGTAGGCCACAGTGTGGAGGGCAGGGCAGCAGCCACGGCAGCAGCATGAGGTCAGACAGTGGCACAATGACACAGTGGGGAAAGGGGCACGACAGGAGCCCACAGCAGCACCATGAGGTCAGAGAGTGCAACAATGACATTCTGCAGGTGGCAAAACAGTACCAGGCCGCAGAGTGGCACAATGACACAGTGTGGATTGTCACGGCAACAGCAACAGGCAGCACAGCATGGCACATAGAGTGGCACAATGACGTGTTGAGGTGGGTGGCAATACCAGTCCCTGGTAAAGACGGTGGTAGGCAGATGGAGAAACTATCAGCAGATGTGTGGCATCAAGGCGGGTTGGCGGCATCAGAATAGTGGCTGAGGCAGGTATTTGAACCCAGACTGACCACTAAGGCATTGGTGTGTGGAAATCCTGGCCGATCCACGCCTGATTCATCTTGACAAAGGTCAGTCGTTCAACATTTCCCGTGGACAAGCGGGTTCTCCTTGGGTAACGATGGGCCCCCCCGCACTGAACACCCGCTCGGGAGCCACATTTACTGGCCGGGCAGGACAGTTTCTCCACTGCAAACTCGGCAAGTTGCGGCCACACATCCAGTTTGGCTGCCCAGTAGTCCAGCTGATCTTATATCTGGGTTGTCTGAGTGCTGTCCAAGTAGGCCACATCCTGTTGGTTCAGGGATTGCTCCATGTCCTGCTGCTTCTGCTGCTGCTGGTGACTGCCCTCCTCACTAGGCGGGTGAAGGAAGCTGCTCATTAGTGACTCCAGACTTAGGTTACTGCTGATGGAGCGGGTACTGCTCCTACCCCCCCACCTTCCCCCAGCAGCCGCGGCAGTAGTACGTGAGCGCTGAGGAACCCCCCGGTCAGACCTGTCAGAGGAGGGACGATGCCGCACATAGGCAGCGGCCAACTGATTACGGAGGATTCCCTATAGTATTTGAGTTTGTCTTCCCTCTCAATAGCTGGGAAAAAGGCTCCATTTTGGACCGTAGCGAGGGTCCAATAGGGTGGAGAGCCAGAAGTCACCCTCTCCCGGGATGCTGACTATTCGGCTGTCATTTAGCCAGGCAAATAAGAATCATGCGCTACATCTGCACAAGTGACTCCGAGGGGCTCCCTGCCTCCATTTCCACTGTATACTGCCACGGTGCTTGGGAGTCATCTGCCTCGTCTTCCTCATCTCCATCCACCTCCTCCAGCTGCTCCTGCTCCCTCCTCTTTGCACCTGGGTAGAAAATCCACCATTTCACCAGACAATGCTTCTGCTCCAATGTCCTCCTCCTCCTCCTCCTCCTCCATTTCAGTCCCCCCCGGGACCTCATGTGGCCACGGGGTGTAGTCGCCACATCTCCAGTCCCCTGCCCAGACAGATTTTTCAGCATCTGTTCCAGGACATGAAGCAGTGGAATGACGTTATTCATCCCGTAGTCCTGGCGACTGACAAATAACGTGGCCTCCTCGAATGGCCCAACAAGGGCAGTTGTCACGCATGAGCGCCACTGGCTGACATCAAAGTTACACAGGGAGTAACTTCTGTCTGCCTGGATCATCAAAAAAATCGTTAAATGGCCCTTTTCTCTGTTCATACAGCGGTCCAACAGTGCAGGCTGGAATTCCAGGGGGTGGAAAACGCATATAAAGGCGTGTTGGGGGAGGCCGTTCTGCCGCTGAAAACTCGAGGAGGGTGTTCCGGCTTTGTAACGAATGGATAAAGTGCATGCACAGTTTCCTGGCCATTTTCAGAATGTTCTGAAATCGGTGGAAGACTTCAGGAACCCTTTTTACAACCAATTGAACACGTGCGCCATGCAGGGCGCATGGACCATCCCTCCTCGGGGCAGCGCGGACACCATGTTCCTCCCATTGTCCTTTACCATGGTTCCGATTTGCAGTTGGCGCGGAGAAAGCCACACATCGATTTCTTGCTGCATGACGCGGAGCAGTTCCTCCCCTGTGTGACTCGTTCGCCGAGGCCCAAACTAGGTTTTAGAACTGCGTGACACTGCTGTGCCCTACACATGTGGTATGATGGAGCAGTACTTGTGGAGGGCTGAATGGTGGTGGTGGGGAGGAGGAGGAGGGCGGAAAATTGGCGCAGGAGCCGCAGTTTGACAACGTGGAGGAGAAAGCGGCGTCCCTGTCCAAGTTGTTGGTGTGCCTGGGCAGGAAGCACATTCACCCAGTGGGCCGTAAAGGACATGTACTGGCCCTGACCGTAGTTACAGCTCCAGACGTCCGCGCTGCCGTGTAAACCCTTTGGGAAAAAACCGATAAGCTCAAGGACTGGGCCCACTTTCTGTTCTAAAATATTTATGAAGTGCTTTACTGCCTTTTTGGAAAAGAAATTACCCGCTTGGAACTCTCCATCTCGGCTCGGCAAAAAGCCATTAAGTTCTCTGAATGGTGCAGAGTCCACCATTTGGAAAGGGAGGGGCTGCAGTACCAACAACTTGGACAGGAGCACGGTCAGCTGCTGCACCTTAGGATGGTTGGACGCATACTGTTGTCCCCTTTACAATCGCCTCTCTGAACGACTGCTGGCGCCATGAAATAGCGAGGAGCAGGAGCATCTGGACCGGGAGAGGATGTCAAAGAGAAAACCTGCCTTCGCAGAGGTGGTTGGAGCCGTGACTGGGTGAAATGGCATGCGTGCCACTGGCCGCTGCTGCTGCTGCAGCGGCAGGATGGACCACCACATCGAGCCACGTTTCTCCCAGGCCAAACCGGATGGTTGACGCTGCATGTGTTGACGCAGGGCGTTGTGCCAACGTTAGCTCCCTGGCCACGCTTCAAATTTCTGCCCCACAATTTCTACATATACCCATATTCGGCTCCTCCGGTGTCTTAGCAAAGAACTGCCACACCGCCGAGTAGCTGATTTTACCGCCAACGCCCCCGCACTGAGTGACCTTACTGCCGGGCCCCTGCCTCGCTGAGCCCCTGTGCCGCTACTGTCTTGGACCTGCGAAGCGGGTTTTCTACCCCGTGGCCGCTTGGCTCCCGACCTCACACTGCTGCTACCCTGCTGACTCACGGCCCACAACCCACTTGCTGGCTGCGCCGCTGCCCGACGCGCAAGCTGACGCCCCTCTTCTCCTGACGATGATGAAGCCCTTGCTTCACCCGGCTCCCAAGTGGCGGTCGGCTACATCATCAAACTATTTGTTTCATCTCACTACTGTCCCATCACCGGTCTTGGTAAGCCGAGGCTGACCTCTCACCCATGAAACCCCCCATGCCACTCTCCACATCTATACTTTGCCGCCTACTGCAAGAAGCTGGGGATATTGGCCCCATTTCGTCGCTGCCCCGTAGCTGCTGAAATGCCCTCCTCAAATTGTTCATCCTCGCTAATTTAGTGGCGCTGAGCCCAGACCACATAGTAATCCCTGGCTGAGGGAACTGGATGGACAGATGGCGGGCTGAGGACAGGTGAGGGCCGCTGACCCGCTCCCGGGCCATGCCAACTAAGTGTTGTGTCTGAGTTCCCAACCCGACTCTTGGCTGGGGGTTTTCAGTTAGTCATCTGGGGAAGAGGAATGACCTAGTCAACCAATCAAGAACCCTTGGGTTGCTGAACAACACACGGCCGCAGATGACAGCGGCAGTTGTGGCCTCACCGAGTGACCCCTGCTGCGACATCCCCTTGCTGTGCTTTCGACCTGGGCCCGTTTCAGAAATGTTTGTGCCACTGCCACTCCCCAGTTGCAGAGCCTGCCACCTCTCCCGTCTGACATACTGTTTGTTCTAAAATGTACAGACAAATGTTTGATGAAACTATCTGTATAAAATAAATAAACACCCTGTTTTGACTCCAAATGAACCCAGTAACAAACTTGGGTAACCCTTTGGGTATAATTGCGCTCCACAAATGGCCAGGAAAAATTTACTTGTATGTGTTTGTTTACAAGCACTGTTGTGTTTTACTAAATTAAAAGCACAAACAGGCTTAATTAACCTTCGCTTGTGAATTTTGCTACAAGAAAAATTATATATTTCGGTGTTGAAAAAGACGGTTTATTTTTGTCACACAGCAGCAAAACAACGCTTAATTAACCCCTGGATGTTAAATTGCGCCAAAGAATTGAGCCGCACAAACTAGTAGCTTTGTAGCGTGTTACAATTGAGTGTTGTCTACGCCACACAAAAAAAGATAAAGTTGTAATTAGCCTTTGCTTGTGAATTAGGCTACCAAAAAAAATAATAAATATTTGGCGTTGAAAAAGACGGTTTTTTTTTTGTCAGCACACCAGCAAAACAACGCTTAATTAACCCCTGGATGTAAATTGCGCCAAAGAATTGGGGCACAAACTAGTAGCGTGTTACAATTGGCGTTTTTCCCCCGCCACACAACAAGAGATACAGTTGTAATTAGCCTTTGCTTGTGAATTAGGCTACCAAAAAAAAATATATATATTTGGGGTTGAAAAAGACGGTTTATTTTTGTCAGCACACCAGCAAAACAACGCTTAATTAACCCCTGGATGTAAATTGCGCCAAAGAATTGAGACGCACAAACGAGTAGCGTGTTACAATAGCGTGTTTTCTACGCCACACAACACGAGATACAGTTGTAATTAGCCTTTGCTTGTGAATTAGGCTACCAAAAAAAAATATATATATTTGGCGTTGAAAAAGACGGTTTCTTTTTGTCAGCACACCAGCAAAACAACGCTTAATTAACCCCTGGATGTAAATTGCGCCAAAGAATTGAGCCGCACAAACTAGTAGCTTTGTAGCGTGTTACAATTGCGTGTTTTCTACGCCACACAACAAGAGATACAGTTGTAATTAGCCTTTGCTTGTGAATTAGGCTACCAAAAAAATATATATATATTTGGCGTTGAAAAAGACGGTTTATTTTGTCAGCACACCAGCAAAACAACGCTTAATTAACCCCTGGATTAAATTGCGCCAAAAATTGAGCCGCAAAAACAGTAGTTTTGTAGCGTGTTACAATTGCTGTTTTCTACCCACACAACAAAGAACATTGAAATTTAGCCTTTGCGTGAATTGGGCTACCAAAAAAAAATATAAAATTTTTGGGCGTTAAAAAAGACGGTTTTTTTTTTTGTCACACACCCAAAACAACGTTTAAATTAAACCCCTGATGAAAATTGCGCAAAAATTCAGCCCCAAAAATAAGTGGTATTTTATTGAAAAAACGCGTTTTTTTTAAATGAATACAACAGGAACGGGCTTAGACCCATTTTTATATTAAATGTATATCAGCGCAGGGGACGCACACTGATTTCAGATCCAATCCCCCAAAAAAAACAAAAATAAACATTCAAAACAGTCTCTGAGACAAGCTGAGACACCCCACAGAATCCTGTTAAAAATCTTTTTCAGAAAGCGCTATCACCCGCAGCAGCACCTTCCCTATCATACAGTGAGAGGAGTGTGAGCTCCCAGCGGCGCGCTGGGCCCCTTAAAGTGCGGGGGACGTCACAGAATCCCCCCGGTCTCTGATTGGCTTCATCTCTGCACAGTCATGCGGGGCTAGCCCTTCTTCCCCCAGAGTGTTTTGCCCCATGTGCGCCATTGCTCCACCCTTTTTTATAAATCAAAAGCACACTTCTTTCACCCGAAGTACCCCAAAGTTCGACTTCGTTTCCGAACCGAAGTTTTTCCTAAAATTTCTAAACGAATTCCACTTCGTTAAATCAATTCGCCCATCTCTAACTATAACATTTTCCCCCCACCCCCCCCCCCCCCCCCCCCCCCCCCCCCCTTGTTTTCGGTTTTTTCTACAAATTTTTTTTTGCTTTTTTTTCATTTTTTTAATGAACTAAATGAGCCCATCTCTTAACTTTACAATGAAGGTGTCCAACTGTTCAATGTTTCAGTACTTTTTGCACAACTTGCTGATCTCTAAAAGGGGAGCTTAATAAAAAATTTCCTAACAGGTTTTTAAATCCTTAATCGTCCAAAAATTTTTAGGGGATAAATTTTGAAATGGGATTTTAACATCCTCCTCATCATGCTGTTCACTTTTTACTCAGAGACCAAGACAACCCCTTAGAATTTAAAACATACCTTCCATTGAAAGGGCTTCAAGCAGAATGCTCTACAACAAAGGGGCCCCTGAGCTTAGAGTGCCCAAAAATATTCCTCACAGTTTGAAACAAATACAGAGGCTGGAAAGATCCAGAAAGACAAAAAATTGTCTATATCACACACTGATGACCGCTTTATTATAAACAATACAGTGCAAAACTGATGATCAATGCCACACAGCGTTAAGCATCCTGCTTGAAACCTACCAATGTTAATATTGAAAGGTGTTACTTGGTCTGAGATGTAAAAATATAACGCATATAGGAAGACTGTTTAAAAAACCCCAATTCAAATTTGACTCCAACTGATTGGGCAAACCAGGGATCAAACACCTGTTGTGAATTTTGCCATTAAGTTGCATGTTAAAGATCAGCAAGTTAAAGGACTGAAACATTGAACATGTGGACACGTGCATTCCAAAGTTAAGGAATGGTCTTGTTTAGTTAATTAAAAAAAAATTTCAAGAAATTTTATGTTCATCCTCATATTTTAACCAAAAGCCAAAAATCCCAAATTTTTTGTGAGTAGTGTAGTTATTGTGTAATCTGGGGCTGGGCTAAAAGTTTTAGTTTGGGTTGTTTTTTTTATTTATTTTTTTATGTGTTTAAAAAATTAGTTT
The DNA here is from genome assembly GCA_025379985.1 of Phyllomedusa bahiana. Lineage (NCBI taxonomy): Eukaryota > Metazoa > Chordata > Amphibia > Anura > Hylidae > Phyllomedusa > Phyllomedusa bahiana. The sequence continues at coordinate 108,510 of JAODAL010001880.1, forward strand.
GCATATTGTGCCCTCACATAGAGTCGGAATTTTTTTTTTTTTTGCTGATTTACTAGCCCGAGTTTAAGGGAAAAATATAGTCCCCCCAATGCAAGCAAGAGAGAAAAAGATTTTCCCCTGATCTATATATACAGCACTTGTTGAGCACTATGCATATAACAATCAGGTAGGCACGAACAGCTCTCCACAATCGCAGCTGCACAATTAGCATGCAGTTGGGAGAACATTCCAGTATGTCTGTGCAGAATTTTACAGTATCTCACAAAAGTTAGTACACCCCTCACATTTTTGTAAATATTGTATTATATTTTTCAGTGAGACAACACTGAAGATATGACACTTTGATACAATGTAAAGTAGTCAGTGTACAGCTTTTATAACAGTGTACATTAGGTGCACCTTCAAAATAACTGAATGCACAACAATAACGTCTAAACCGCTGGCAACAAAAGTGATTACACCCTTAAGAGAAAATGGGCAAATTGTGCCCAATTTGCAATTTTTTCTCCCCGTGTCATGTGACTCATTAGTGTTACAAGTTCTCAGGTGTGATTGAGGAACAGATATGTTAAATTAGGTGTTATCATTCTCACACTCATACTGGTCACTGAAAGTACAACATGGCATCTCATGGTAAAGAACTCTCTGAGGAACTAAAAAAAGAATTGTTGCTCTAGATGGCCGAAGCAATAAGAAAATTGTCAGTAACTGAGTTACAACCTGGTAACCAAGACCATACAGAGGTTTAGCAAGACAAGTTCCACTCAGAACAGGCCCAAACACAATGCAATGCAAGGACCCCAAACACATCTCCAAGTTGACCACTGCCTTGCAAAAAAAAAAAGGGTAGAGGTGCTGGGCTTTCCAAAATTTCCCAGACCTGAACCCCATTGGCATCTATGGGACATCCTCAAATGGAGGCTGGAGAAGCACAAAGTCTCTAACATCCACCAACTCTCTGATGGCATCACTGAGGAGTGGAGGAGGTTTTCAGTGGCTGCAACCTCTAAAGCTCTAGTGAACCCGGCCAAAAGTTTTAAAGGGAGTGCAGAAAATAATGGTGGCCCCAAAATATTGACACTTAGGGCACAATTTGTCCATTTTCACTTAGGGGTGTACTCACTTTTTTTTTGCCACGTTTTTGAAATTGAGGCTGTGTGTTGAGTTATTTTGAGGGCACACCAAATTTACACTGAATACCTTACATTGTATCAAAGTGTCATATCTTCAGTGTAGTCCTATGAAAAGATATAATACAACATTTACAAAAATGCAAGGGATGTACTCAGTTTTGTGAGATATTGTATGTTGACCGCCTTTACTTTTTTATCCAAAAGTTTTTGGCAATAGTTAAATCTGGTAGGGGGTCTTTTACCAAGAATGCGAGGGTCTTTTTTTAAAAGGCCCTTTTTAAAAAACACGAATTTTCCTTTTTTTTTAAAAATTTCCAAAAACCCTGGTTGCAAAAAGGTTGGGGGGCATGGGGCCTTCATGGTTATTTGTTTCCCACCAAATACTCCCCTTTCCAAGAAATTTAAAAAAATTAGGGTTTTTAAATTTAAAGGGGTTTCCCTTTTCATTTATTTTCCACTTTGTGGATCATTTGGGGCACACCCTGGAATTGGGGAAAGCACTAACAAAAAAGGTTTTAAAATTTGTATTTCAAAAAACCAAAAATTTTCTGCAAAAAGGAAGTGGGGTTTTAAATTTTGCAAAAAAGGTAAGGATTTTATGTTTAAAAAAAAAAAAAAATTTTTATTTTGGAAAATTTTAACCCCCTTTACTTTTTCACCGAAAAAATGACTTTAAATTCCCGTAAACCCTTGGAAAAAAAATTTTCCCCCCCCCAAAAAAGGGCCAAAAAAGTATTTTTAAATTTGTAAAGGGAATTTTAAACTCCCCCCAAAAAGGGAAATCTTTTTTAAAAAAAAAAAGGGGGGGTTTTCTTTAAAAAACTTGCAAAAAAGGGGAAAAAACCAAATTTTTATTTGGAAAAATTTTACATTTGGGGGGTTTAAATTTTAAAAAAATGGGGGGTCCCCAAAACCTGGGAAAATGTTTGGGTAATTTATAAACTAGGGGTTTGGGTTTTTATAACCTTATTTTCGGGCCCCATTTCAATGAATATAAATTTTTTGGGATTTAATTAGATGGATGAGTTTGTAAAAGTTCATTTTTTTACCTTTATTTTTGGTTTTATAATAAAGAAAAATTTGTTTTTTTTTATTTTTGAAAAAAATTCTTTTTTAATAATTTTCTGCTCTAAATGGGGGAAAACCCCAATTTTAAACCCCCTTTTATTTTTTTAATAAAAAAATTTATTTTTAAACCCCCCGGAAATGAAGCTTTAGGGTTTTTTTGGTGCCTTCCCAAGAAAAAAAGGGTAAAAACACATCCATGTGGTAAAAAGGAAAAATTTTGCAACCCCTTGTTGCTCGAGGGGAAAATTTTTTTTTTTAAAGAGTATTTTAAACCAAATACATTTTAAGGGAGGGGGGTTTTTTAGAAAGGGAAAAAAGGGAAGGGAAACAAAAACGTTCAGAATTTTTACCTTTAAAAACAAAAAGGGAAAAAATTCCCAAAAAATTAATTTTAAGAATCCTTTTAAAAATTTTTGTCGGTAATGCCCAAAATGAGTTTTTGGTCCCCCCGGGCCCCCCCCCCCCCCCTTTTAATTTCTTTCCTCTCCCAAATAAAAAAAAATTTTTTTAATTTTAAATTTTTTACTATTTAACCCAAAAAAAGGGAATTTTTTTAAAAAAAAACCCTGTTTTGGGGCCCCCCCGACCCCCACCCCAAAAAAAAATTTTCTTTTAACCGGGGAAAAGGGCCCCCAAAAAAATTTCAAATAATTTAAAAATTTTTAAAAATTTTTTTTTGGGGCCCCAAATAAGGAAAACCCCAAAAGAAAATTTTTAAAACCCCAAAAATTTCAATGGGGGGGAAAATTGTCAAAAAAAATTTAAAATTTTTTTTAAAAATTGAAACTTTTTTTAAAAAAAAATAACCTTAAAACTTTCCTTTGTGAAGTGAAAAAATTTTTGGGGCTAGGGAATTAAAGTCATGTCAACAGTAAAAAAGCCCATAATACCGCAGCATCCCCCTATTTAATTATTGAAAGGGCGAAGCTAGCTTCCCTTTCCACTAGAGATTTCTCCGGGGGACAAAAGGGGGGAAAAGAGGGCCAGAAAAATTTCGGGGAAAAGTGAGCCGGGGCGTAGTAAAGGGTTCAGAGGAAAACATGCCCCGGGCCCCGAAGCGAGGAGGCCCAAACCCTGCCATAAGAAAAACCATTTTTTAAATGGCACAGGTAAGAAGAAATTTTATAGATTTTGCATGGGGCCCGGAGATATAAATCTTCAAGCAGACCCTTAGAATTAGGTGTATACCCTCTTTTTAACAGTCACCATATAAGCTCCGTTTTAAGCTTCAGTAATGAAAATTTAAAAGGAATTCTTTCTTTTTGAATTTATTAAACTTTTTTTTCCCCAAAAATTTTGTCCCAAAACTTTTGGACATATTCTAAAATGTTCAAGTAATAGAAATAATCATAGGGTATCTTATAGACGTCCAGCATTTCCCCTTTGTTCCCCTGAAGTCCTCCCAGTGGGAAAACTGGGAATGCAAAACAAGCGGCCCAAAACTGTCTGCATTTTTTGAAGGCTCCACCTTCTTTCTTGATGCTTGAGAAAAAAGGCGGACATTTGAAAATGCAGTAGATTTTGCGGCTCGTCTGTGTTTTAACTCCCCACTACCCCATCGGGAGGACTTTCTGTGGAACGAAACGGAAATGCTGATGATTAAAGTATACCCTATGATTTTTTCTATTACTTTAACATTTTTTAATAGTCCTAAAGTTTGGGAAAAACTTGGGGATAAAAATGTTTTAATAAATTTCTAAAAGAAAAAGTTTTACCATTTTTTTTAATATTCATGCCCAGGGAAAATTAAGTTTACCTCGAGTGGTCTGTGTCATAGATCGTTGAGAAGGGGAAAGGGGAGGTGAGGAGAGTAGTGAGATCTCCTTTGAGTAAGAAGAGTAAGAATAACTATCTGGTTACCTCCAAATTGTGGCAGTGTCAGGATCAAGTATATCTTGCAAGGACACAAGTAGACAACGTGTGGACAGAGAGGGAGGCTCCCATCTCACAGGCTATCAGCCGAAGACATGTCGAAGAGTGAGAGCACATATGAAATGATTCCCGGCCAAACCTTGGGTGACAGTTGTGAGACTTTCTATCATCAACCTTTCTGTTATCCCCAAATACAAGTTTAATAAACCATATAATCCATCACAGGTTTTCTTGATTGCACCCTGGACTCGCCTGTATTACATTATCAATAACAGAATTTTAATGTGAGTTTTATGTTTTTATGTATGACAATAAAGTCTATAAAATATGTAGCCAAAAAGCATGGCCTGGAATCAATACCCATATCCACTCTGCAGTGACCATGGAGGATTAAATAATAAAATAAGTTCCTTCTAGTAGCTCTAATGCCATGTAACACTGTTCCTAACTTTTCTGGCATGACTTAATGGAAAGTATAAGGGTCACAGGTGAAATGGCAGTTTTCCTATATTATTCCATTGTTACAGACCTGTGCATATGACTCATTGGCTTCTTGTAGAAAACAACTTTTCCACAATATTTTTTTTTGTGTAGGCTACTTGTGTTTTACTTGGAATAATTTAGACCTGTTTCTGTAATATACCCTGGCAACAGATTTTGCAAAATAAAACTGAATACTTTGGTTGCCTCGTCAGCTATTCCATGTTGGCTCCTATGTTTTGTCTCTCGGGGAGATGTATGTGCTTTGAATTCAATGATCTATTCAGAATTAGCTAGAAAAAGTTGTATGATGTTGTTTTGCTTGCGCTCTTCCTGTTCCCCTTGGAGTGATCAGATTTCAGTGTTCTCTACAGTAAGTATGTGAATGTGCTTGCTGTGTTCCCCTATGTAATTAACTCTGCCTAAGGGTTATATGTATTGTTGTAGGTTGCATGCAGAATGGTGCAGTATTAGCTTTATTTCAGGTACAGGTGATGGATATAAGGAAGCAAAGAGAAAAGGGTTTTTACAGTCAGTTACTGACCTGCTGATTCTGTACCTCTCATAAAATGGACTAAACTACATGAGTGCTACACAAGCTTTATTCTATTAGAATTCAACCTCTGAACTGTGCTGTTGAGGCATAGGGGGAGCACGAATACTTTCTTGTGATGTAGCCAAAAAATGCTATGCATTTCTTTAATCAGCATGGAGGTATTTGTGCACAGCACCAATGCAGAGAAGGCAAATGATGATACATGGCACATGTGTGTCCTCCTTTGCCTTGCTGGTGATGGTGGGCACGGGCTTGGATTTGAGAGAAAATGTAAGAAACTACGGTACTACAAAATGATACCCTGTAAGTTGTCACCACAAATGAACATTTGAAATGCATTTTTCATGCAAATATACTTAACTTCAAAAGTGAATTAGATTTTTGTGGAGCAACTCTTTAAATCTAAGTAATCACCCCTAGCACTATAACCCAAATAAGTGTGAACCGGACCTGAATAACATTCTTAGTGTAAAGGAGCATTCCCATTGTATAAAGTAACAGTATATGTGGGCTGCAAAACTTTTTGGGTTCAATCCCGGGTTGTGGCCTCTGAATAAATTTTATTGGTTTTTGTTGAGGGATATTGCGATCCACTTAAAGGGGTTTTACCACAGGTGAAGTTAATGTGGGAAGCTTTCAAATTAAATAATAAACATTTCACTATTCAATGCTTTCGTGGTAAAACCCCTTTAAAGTATATATTGTATCAACAGCACTCCTGTCAGTCAATATTGGTGCAGATAAGTATTTTTTTTTGTAACAACCAAAAGAGCTCCACATGAATTACAGTGGGTACGGAAAGTATTCAGACCCCTTTAACATTTTCACTCTTTCTTTCATTGCAGCCATTTGGTAAGATCCAAAAAGTTTTTTTTTTGCTGATTAATGTACACCTGCACCCCATTGACCTATTTTTCTCATGGCTCGACATGCTTTGTGAGCGTGGGTTTTTATATAGACGGGTGGGCCTTTCTTAATCAAGCCCAAATCAGTTTAATTAAAACACGCTGGACTAAAAAGGGAGTAGAACCATCTAAGGGGATAAAAGGTAATGGACAGCATGTGAGTTTTAAAAGAGTGTTCACAAAGGGTCTGAAACTTAAGACCATGTGATATTTCAGTTTTTCTTGTTTAAAAAATTTGCAAAAATATCTACTTTTTTTTTTTTCTTTCAAGATGGGGGTAGAGTGCACTTAATGAGCCAAAAAATAAATTTTTTTTGGGTCATACCAAAGGGCTGAAATGAAAAGAGTAAAAATTTAAAGGGGTCTTGTCACGAGGGTCCCGCACCCCCCCCGGGCTGCGGGGACTCGTGGGGCCCACCCTCGGGTCCCGGCGGCCCCTCCCGGGTCCGTGGGTGGGTCCCCCCTGCTTCTTACCTCCACGCCCCCGCGTCCTCCCGTTCTCCGGGGGCCCCCGGTGGCGCATGCCCGCGCCTAACCGCGGCGCCGGCCCCGGGTTTAAAGGGGCAGTACCTATTTTTGGGTTAAGGTGGCAGGTGACCCTTTTTAACTCCCTTCCCCCGGGTCACCTTTCCCGGATTTTTTAGTGTGTTGCCTTCAGAAAAACTTCTTCTCCCTTTTTGTTGCCGACTTTTTACCACCTTTTCGCCCTGGCTTGCCCACAAACCCATTGCCGCCGCCCTGACCTCCTCCCTGTCCCCCGATTTCGCCTAGTCTTTTGATTTTGTACCACGCACTCCCTTGGCTGCCCCCCGAAAGCAAGTCAGCCGTGGGGCGACCTGGTAGTTCTCCCCGCAGCAAGCCCACCCCCCTTTTGCGGGGGCTCTGGTAAAAACCCGGGGTTTTCTATTTGATTCCCCCCCTGGCGGCTTTACACCACCTTGCGGGGTCCAGCGATCCATACCTGCTTTTGTTAAGTAAGACCGGGCCAGGTTCCTCCCAAAGGTACCTCTGCCCGGTGACCCGGATCTAGGGGGGGGGGGGAAGTGGCCCAGCAGTCACACAACTACCCAAACAAGCCGCACTGAACCGTTGTCCCCATGCTGCAGAGCTCCTGGCTAACTAACGCCCCCGACTCCTCCCCTGGGCGACACCCCACCAGCACCGGGCTTCTGGGGTACGCACCAACCTGACAATTTTTGAAGGGGACTCCAAACTGTGCGGGGGATTTATTCCCAGGGGTCGATGCACGTTGATTTATGGTGGTCAATTCCCCACTGAACGTTCTAAGGTGGCTTCTTGGTCATCGCTGGGGGAAGGCTCAGCTTGGGCTCCCCCTCTCTGAGACCGGGGCGCCCCCCCGGGTACGACGGACCTACAGGCTTTCCTCTCAAGTTCCGCAGTGTTTTTTGAAGAGCCGCACGGGCTTCCTCGCAGAGACCGCTCTACTGAATCTTCGCCGGGTGACTCCCTTTGCCGACTACGCAGTTCGTTTTCGGACCCTGGCGTCGGATTTGGCCCTGGAACGACCCCGCTCTATGTGCCACTTTTAAGAAGGCCTGTCCGGCAGAGTTAAGGACGCCCTAGGGGGCCCAGAGAGATCCCGCCCCTTTTTAAACTAATGGCCCACCTCCCCCGGATCGTTTTTCGCTTCGCCGAGGGGAAAGAGGGCACGCCGGGAAAGGACCTCGCCCGACCACCCCGGGTTGCCCCGCCTGGCTCCGGTCTTCCAAAGACCACGCTGCCGACCCCGCTTTACCAGGAAGAACCCCATGGGGTGGACCGGGAACATCTTTCCAAAAACAGGAGTTTCCCGCCGCGGGCAGAAAAATTGGCCCTTTACTGTGCCAGCCCGGATATTTCCAATGTTTGCCCTTTCCCCCTCAGGGGCGGGGAAAACGCCCGCACCTAGGTTATGTGGGAGAGGCCCCCAGGTGTGAAACTTCCTTCACCCTTACTATGGGGTTGGGGTCTCGTCCGGTCCCGGGCCTCGTTTTTTCGGGTCCCCGCCTTTCGGATTGGATCCCCCGGGAACTTTATTCATCCCCCCCTGGTGTCCCATATCGCCTTCCCGGGTGCCCCTTGGAGAAGCCCCGGTGAAACCTCCGTGAGGGGCGAGCTTTTTGTGGGGCCATTCGGCACGTAACCAAGCCATTGTCCCTCCGCAGGGGCTTTAACAAGGAAAGATCACCTTCTATGCCTCCCTGGGTCGTCCTCAGCGTCCCTTGGGTCTTCCGTGGCTGCAGCTCCAGCCCCGCCCCCTCGACGAAAACCGGGGAGGTTTTACGCTGGGGCCCCCCCAAACTCCAGAATCGCTTCCCCAGTTCCGCGGCCAGCCCGGGGCCATTCCACCTCAGCATCACCGGGCCCTGCCGGGGTTTCCCCCGCTGAAACCGGGACTACGCGCGCCCTTTTCGAAGAAACACCCAAATCCCTTCCTCCTCATCGCCCCTATGACTGTCCCATTGACCTCCCCCCAGGGACCAGCCCTCCTGGGGGCAGGTTTACCGTTGTCCAGACCTAGACCAGGCCATTCGGATATATCCGTGAAACCTGAAAAAGGGGTTTTTTTTCGCAAGTCCTAAACCCCCGCCGACCCGGGTTTTTTTTTGTACAGAAAAGGAGGTTTTCCTCCCCGTCCTTGCATCGCTACTGCTCTGAACCAGATTCCGTAAAAAATCGGTATCCTTTGCCACTAATTAGGGAAACTCTTTGACCGTCACAGGGACCCAAGGTTTCCCCCAAAATTTGGGACCTGCGCGGGGCTACAACCTCATGAACCCTGAGGGATGATGGAGGATGCGTTTTAATACCCCGACGGCCATTTTGAGTATTGGGAATGCCATTTGGGCGTGCAATGCCCCCGCGGTCTTTCAGGGGTTTTCGTAAACGCATCTTAGGGCCCGCCTACACCCGTGTCATCGTTTACCTGGACGACATCCTGGTTTTCTCCCCCGACCTCGGACCCATCTATCACAGTGCGCCCAAGTCCCGCAGCGCCTTTGCAGCAACCCCCTTAGCCAAATTAGAGAATTTTTTTTTTCCACCAAACCATTGCCTTTCCTCGGTTACATCTCTCCGACCGAGGGCCCACAAAAAGGATCCCACAAGCGTCTGCTATCCCGCAATGGCCCCGACCGTTGGGCTTCGGCCATCAAAGTTTTTTGGGGGTTTGGGGGAATTATTACGACAGTTTTTTACCCCACTTCTCTCTCTGGTGGCTCCAATTGTGGCCCCACCAGGAAAAAAAGGCAATCCCAAAAGGGGCCACCGGGGGCCGAAAGAGCCTTCCGGATTTTAAATTTGGGGCCCTTTTCTTCCGCACCTATTTTTTTCACGCCTGACCCTGAGAAGCCTTTTTCCTTTGGGGGTGGACGCCTCTTCGGGGGGGCCGGGGCACCCTTTCTCAAAAAGGGGCCAAGGGGGGGAACCCTCACCTGCGGCTTTTTCTCCCAAAACCTTTTTGTCGGCGGAGAACATGCATTGGGGGCCCGGGAATTACAGCTATCAAGAGGCCCGGAAGAGTGGCGGATCTTCTGGGGAACTCGCACCTTTTGAGGTATATACGGGTCACAAAAAACTTCAGTATCCCAGTCGGGCCCACACCTCAAACCCCGGGAAGCACGGGGGTCTCATTTTTTTTTTTTAGATTTACTTCCGGATCCCCTTTTCACCCCGCCCAAAAGAACACGGCAGATGCTCTCTCTCCCCACCCACGTCATGGAAAGGGGCCGCGCCCCAAAAATTAACCTAGAACGCCGATCCCGCAGCACCGGTCCTCCTTCGGCAGAAACCCTGGCAAGACCTACGTTCGGCCATCGCTGCGAAAGAGAATCCTGAATTGGGGACACTGCTCTTTGTTGGCAGGACATCCGGGGGCCCGTAATCGTTCCCAAATTATCTCTCGGTTTTTACTGGTGGCCAGGGCTGGCTAAAGATACTAAGGACTTCGTGGATGCCTGTGTACGTGCCCGGGGAAAAAGGTTTCCCCGCCACGGCCCCTCCCGGGGTGCTGCGACCCTGCCTCGCCCCCGTAAACCATGGTCCCTGTGGCGATGGATTTCTCACCCACCTTCCATCCTCTTCGGAAAAACCCTGATCTGGGGCATTACGGATAGGTTTTGAAGATGTCACACTTAAACCCACGCCGGGTTTCCCGCCCAGTCTCGCCTCCCTGTTCTTTAGTCCATCTTTCGCCTGCACGGTCTCCCCCCGCACAACGTCTCTATCGGGGGTGATTCGGGCCAATTCGGCGCGCACTTGCTCCCCATTGCAGGTGAGTTTGACTTTTCTTTTCCTACCACCACAATCCAACGGTCAGGTAAGAGAGTCCAAACAGATTTGGGGGGGTTTCTTACGACATTTGTTCTGCCCGCCAAATAATTGGGCCGACCTCCTACCCTGGTCCGAATTTTCATAAAAATCACGGGTTCTGGGGCTTTCCCCGTCTCCCTTTTTTTTTTATATGGTCGGCATCCCCGGCCCCTCTCCCTCTGCCCTCCTCCCCTTGAGGTGCCCTCTGAATGCCCGGGGCCAAACCCTTTCTGGCATCTGGAAGAGCCGTCAGTCCCTGCCAAAGCTGCTGCCCGTTGAAGGGCCCCGGGGGACAGAAAGAGGAAACCAGCTCCAATCTTTTTCCCCCGGAGACAAAGTCGGGTCCCCAAATATGCAGGTTGAAAATCCCCCGCTCCAAACTTGGTCCGCGTTCCCCGGGGCCCCCTTTAAATTTTGAGCCGTATTAAACCCGTACGTTAAATCCGCCCCCACCCACCCTGCGGGTCCCAAATTCTTTTCATGTACCCTCCTGAAGCCCGTGGTTGAACCGCTTCTCCAGAAGAGTTGCCCCTCCCTCCCTGTGTCGGTGCCTCCAACTATTTGCGGGCAACGAATCTTGGCTGTGAGGTCGGTTAGGGGGAAACGGCAATCTTGGTTTTTGGGAGGGGTTTTGGGCCCCGGGGGAGAGACATTGGAAATGAGGAAAACATCCTGGACCGGGTCTCGTATTGCGGGGTTTCCGAACCAGAAAGAGGAGGAGGCCTGGGAGGGGGTACTGTCAAGATGGTCCCGGGGGCCCTCGCCCCGGGGTCGGGGCACCATGGGGGGCCACCCGCGGGTCCCGGGGCCCCCCCGGTCCCGCGGCCGGGCCCCGCCTGCTCTCTTACCTCTCCGCCTCCCCCGGGCCTCCCGTTCTCCCGGCCGGCCGGTGTCGCTGCCCGGCCCTTAGTACGCCCATTATTGGTTAAGGCTGGCAGGTGACCCTATTTAACCCCTTCCTTCCGGGGCACCCTTTTCCCGGGTCTTTAGTGCTGTACTGCCTTTAAGGGAAAGCTTTTCTCCTTGTTCCTGACTTTGTGTAACCCAACCTTTTTCGCTCCTGGTCTTGACCACGAACCGTTTCCGTCTGCCCGACCCCCTGCCCGTCCCCCCACTTCGCCACTCTTTTGATTTTGTACCACGCACGCCTTGGCTGCCCCCGCAAAACAAGTCACGCCAGTGGGGCACCTTTGTTCTCCGCTGCACAATCCATCCCCTTTTCGGCGGGCTCTGGTGAAAACCGGGTTCTACTTAGATTCCGCCCCCTGGTACGGCTTACACCATCACTTGCGGTGGTCCAGCGAATCCACTACCTGCATTTGTTACAGGTCTGAAGACTTTCCATTCCCACGTATGCCCGCTTTTTTGTGGAAAATTTCAACCGTTGGACGTTTTGGTTTTTAATCTTATTCATAGATCACTGAGGTAAAAAAAAGGTTCGGAAGCGGGGCTGCGAAGGATGTGGAGCGCTGTTGGCGCAAAGTAAATGCCATAATAAAAAATACCCAACACTAAAATTGTGGTTTTTTTTTTGCTTTGTTGCTTTGCCTCCCCAAAAATTTGGAATAAAAAGTAATCAGAAACTCATACATCCAAAAATGGTATCACTAAACACTACACTTCTACTGTAGAAAATAGGCCCTGACAAATGGGTCCTTCTTCCTAGCTCTGAGAAAGAAGGCGAGAAGAAGGGTAACCTTAAAACTTTGGAGCAGGATCTCTCGCCTGATCGGTTAGCTACCTATTGCTAGAGCAACATGATGTATTGAACGCTAAACTAATTTTTGCCTTTATACAAGTCATGGAATTTCTACTTTAAAAACATGCTAATGTGTATTTCTTAAAAAAATTATAAAAAAAAGGGAATGAGGGTCTGCACGATCTTTGTGTTTGGAGATTTCCTGGAGAGTAGAAGGAACTCGATGAGTGTGGACCAGCCCTGTGACTTGGTTTAACTCCTTAATGACCCCCCCACCTCTTTTGACAGCAGACATTTCAGTCTTTTCGTCTAACGTTTGGGGCTCCCGGGCGCGCACACGCTGGGAACTGGGCTGTACTATACAGCCCTACCCCAGCACAACCCTCAAGTCCCGGGGGAGGGGGGGAATCTCCGCTCCCCGTTCTTTAACCCCCTTTGTTTGCCGATCACTGACCCAGGATTTCACTGATCAAAGGGTTTCACTGCTCTGTTGGGTGATCGCAGGGCCGTACCAAGGGGTGGCGAGGTGGGCGATTGCCCGGGGCGCTGAGGCTCCCCTCACCCGAGGGGTGCGCCGCTCTCCTTGCCCCCCCGGGGGTTAGCGCTGACTCTCCCGGGCAGCGCATACACTCAGGGCAGCGCCGACACAGGGGGGAGGCAGGACAGATCGCTCCCCCTCCGCCTCCTCCCCTGATGTAACCGCTCAGTCAGAGCGCCGATAAAAACACAGCGCGTCACAGGGGCCAGGCTTTCACAAGGGGACACTGGCCCAAAGGGGGGCACGTCTACAGGGAGGAAACTGTACAGGAGGACACTGGCACAAGGGGGCCGGCTACAAGGGGACACTGCTCAGGGGGGCCTGGCTCAAGGGGGAACTGGGACAGGGGACACTGGGGTAAGGGGCACTGGCACAAGGGGGGGCCAACTGGGTACAAGGCGGACACTGGCTACAGGGGGGACACGGCACAGGGGGGGCACTGGCACAGGGGGGACACGGCTACAAGGGGGGCACTGGCTACAGGGGACCTTGCTACAAAGGGGGGAATTGGGTACAAGGGGGACATTGGGTACAGGGGGGACACTGGCACAAGAGGGACACGGCTACAGGGGGGACACTGGCTACGGGGGGACACTGGCTACAGGGGGGACACGGCTACAAGGGCAACTACAGGCTGCTGGGGGTCAAAACTGGTTTTGGGGGGTATTACAGGCCAGGGGCAACACAGGCTGAAAGGCCCAAATACTGGGTACCGGGGCAAATATTTGTGGCACTGGTTTACTGTCGCTTACAGTGGGTATTTCATGGCTACAGGGGGGAGTTATCTGGTAAGCACTGTTTCATTGTGGTGCTTATTTTACAGGGGAAGGGGGAAATTCTTCACCTTCCCGGAGTGCAATTTTGCCTAGGGAAAGGGCCCCGGTTGATCGAAAAACCCGGTACCCCGACAGGCCGGGGGGAAAGACTGCACGTCCCGCCCGGGGACCTAAAAGCCCCAGGACGTCTGTGTAACAAGCCAGTGACAGGGAGACTGTGCGCTGTCCACAACTGCCTGTTCAGACGACACAGATTATAATGTATTAGCTAATGAAAATCAAAAACTTCCAATGTAAAAAGAAAAAAAAAAGTAAAACGGTTCTTCCTTCATGGGGTTTAAAAAAAAAAAAGGAAAAAAAATAAAAAAAATGTAAAAAAAAAAAATAATAAAAATTAAAAAAAACATTTAAAAAAAAATAATTGGCAACATTACACACAAAAAAAACCTACACATATTAGGTATCCCCACGACCTTAATAATCTGTAGAATTAATATAACAAGTTATTTAGTGTGAAATGTGAATGGTGTAAACCGTTTTTTAAAAAAACAAAAGAAACTGAAAAAAAAATTCTGCAATTATTTATAAGTGAACTTAAACTATTCCCCCTAAGATACAACTTGTCTCGAATGAAAAAGAGGCCTCATCCCAAAGGGCATTGAAAAAATAAAAAAGTTACAACGGTTTAAACGCAAGGAGGGAAAAACTAAAAAAAATCCTGGCCCTTAAATACTTTTCAGGGGTGCGGCTTAAAGGGGGGAATATAAATCTGCCAAAGATTATAGGGGAAATGCAAACTTGGCCGTGTAAGCAGCTCATGTAAACTACAATGAAGATGTCCTGAAGGGGAAACACATTCTCTGGAATTTCTGTAACTAACTTCTCCGACATTTATCGTGTATATTGTGAATATTTCAAGGGAAAAACGCTTTTGGTTTTTTTTTTACAGCCCTTGTGATTGTCTCTAAGACCAGAAAAGGTTATGCATCGCTGGTTTTATTTCAGGTTCAGGGTTTGATCCAATATATCTGCTTGGGAGAAATGTTATTAATGCTGATATATAGGAACTCCTTAAATTATATAATACCTTACTGTCAAAATGGATGGGTACTAAACGCGCCGAAGAATAAGCAGCTGCACATTGTCCATCTTGTACAGACCCAGAATAGGGCTGCTGTAGAGTTGTCTCTAGTACCTCCTTGTACCTTGGAGCCTGTACAGCAGCGGACAGGGGACTTGTTGCTCTGTATTAGGGAATCATATGTATTATGTCTCGTGATGAAACAGCTCTGTGCATTGCAATGTTATTAGAATGCTCAAAATTTCCGATACCATGCTGTATTTACCTTGCTATTGTCATTGATCTTATCTTTCAGGTTTCAAGAGTAACAATGTATATAAGATTTCTATGTGCAATCTTAAATAAACATATTTGTATTGTATGTGCTAAATTCTCAGTACTCATATAGGCTTTACAATCTTGTTTGCTTTGTAAACTTCCTCATTATGTTCCATTGTTTGTGTTACAAAGTAATGATGTTGTAGTTTCTCTAGTAGTGATTACAGTGTATTATATTAATCCAAACAGATTTAAAAAATTTTTTAAAGAGGCGGGGGGGGAGGTAAAATGAATTACCACGTTTTAAAATTTGCTCTTTGGTGTTTGTTTAGTGTGTTGAAATCACAGGGTCTTGTTCTCAAACAAAATTATTATATTTGGGAAAACGTTTTTGTGTTCTACTCACTTGTATAAGGAGGCAAGTAATGGCAACACCAAAGGCACTGGTCTGTGACTGCTATTCCTGCTATTCTAACTTGACCAAATTGTGTATTCAAAGCTATAACTTAATGTCATGTTTTAATGTCATTAGAAAGCAAATAAGCTTACATTAACTAGGCATAATTGGATAATGTCAAAACACATTTAGACTTTGTTTTCATACTGATCTTTACCTGATGTGATCTGCTGCAGGCAAATGTTAGGGCTAGGTGAAAGACAAGCTAATGGAACATTGTTAACTTATGCAAGGGAAAAAAGTATGGCCCCCCCCCAGACAAGATTACATTACTATTTTTAACATGAAATTAAAAAATGAACACAAGGGGCCCAAAAAAAGGGTTTTCAGCCTTGTTCTTTGTGTTATACAGGGCGCCCAAATTAGGCGCATTATGCAGCACCCGCGGCACTTTGTAATACGCCTAAAATGTGAGGTAGTTCTGGAGGCGTGCCGCACCACAATTGTATGATTCTACACATTTATCACTGTGGACGCAAAATGGGCATTACTGCTAGAACACCAGACCCAATTAAAAAACCCGGCCTGAGTTGTGTTTTTGGGAAATAGAAAGTGCTAAATCTTGTCCGCAGAGAAAAAGGTTAATAAATTCAAGCGCATTTAAATGCTTTAAAATATTTCAAATGGGCCCCCCCCCCCATGCCCTAGATCAACATGTCACCCCAAAGGGTTTTATTTTTACATTTTTTAAACTATATAAAACCCTTTTCTTTTTATTTCAAATGACTTTCCAAGCGTACCAGCAACACCAACTGGAAGCCCCAAAAAGTAGTCCCCTTTTTCGGGCTTTTAACCCCCCCCTTTTTAAAGGGTTACCGAAATGACAAGTGGATTTATATAGTTTGATCAAAATGTATGCTTGGAACCTCGTGTTCATGTTTATAAATGTTTGCTTTGCAGCAGTAGATCAATGTATATCATGTGCATGTCTTTTTTCTTGCATATGTAATTAAGCTTATGTATGTCTCCTCATATTTTTATTTTGCCACTTGGCCAAGATGTTTTCAAATAGCAGGAGACTGCAAAAAGGTATGTACACACTGCTGATAGGGACAATGATTCCGACACTGCGTCAGGATCAGTATCCAACTTAAATCCACATCCAATTGCGTGCAATGGAAAAGCAGTGTCTCACCATAGACACCACTGATTTTACGCGTCACTGAAAAATAATCTGTGCCACAGAAAAAAAGAACTAATGTCAATTCTTGAGGCAGATTCAGTGCTAGATCAAGGCTTAAACTCCCCTTTGAATGCCCACACTGAAAATATACCTCTACATCTACAAATCCGCTTCTAAAATCCACAATGAATGAAAGTGGACATGTGGATTCCATGCTGAATCAGCACTGTAATTTTTTTGCGTTAAAAATCAACATGCATTGCTATACCTGTTAATGTAGGGACCCACTTAAAAGAGGTCGCTGTGGAGTGACAAGTGGGCTTATACAGTTTGATCAAAATGTACACTCAGATTCTTGTGCTTATTTTTTATAAATCTTTGCTTAGCATCAGTAGGATCAATGTATAACATGTGGATTGCGATGATTTTTTTTTCATATTACTTGTGTTAAAGGGTGCCTGAAATAGCATAAATTCCACAAAGCGCGCAACATAGGAAACCTGTTAATACCAAAATATCCTGTGCAATATTTTTTTTCTTCACTTTATACAGTTTTTACGCAACATGTACATTATGGGTGACATGTATGAATGGGACGGCACCAGAAGTCTGGCGTCTTTTTGACCCGAGATCTAGCGGAGCCCCGTTCGCTATATTTTTATAACTCCTGCACGCATATATCAGTTGGATTAAATAGCGCCCGCGCACTTTGTAATGAGGCTGATATCGGGGGGCTTGCAGGAGGCGGGGCGAACTACAACCGTACACAGCTACATATTTATAGCTTCAGTATGGCAAATCTAGGTGCATTACTGCTGGAACAGGTAAACCACTTTAAAAGTGGTTTACTTGAGCCAGAATTGTCGTTTCTGCACTAGAATGCGCCTGATTTATGACCCGCAGTAGAGCGAGTTCGTAAATTCAGGCTCATTCTACATTATTATAATGCGCTTTAAAATTGGCGTCTAAGTGCCATAAATCATACATGTCATCCTATGTGACTATATGCCTTTACAGTAACATAAATGTAAATTGACTATCATTAGAAAAACATGCACACAGCTGACTACACTTTTTTAGCACATTTGAGGCATTGGTTTTCTAATACTTACCAGATGAAGGTATGGCTTTTTGACATGCTTTCAACAACAAATCAATTATTCCATATACCTGGCATTAAATATGCTGCAGTCAAGGTGAGATACACATGGTTTCATATACTTATCTCAAGTAGATGAAAAAAATTTACTTTGCAATAATGGATGTTATATATGAGATGTGGCATAAGAATGTTTTTGCATAACACATTAAAAGATATTCAGCATGACAGGAAGGGATGTGTCAACTGAGCCCTATAAATGATCAGATTATGGGGTCACATACATATTCACTTACAAGTGACTAACAACCTTTTAATAGCCTTAGCTGTAGCACTTAAGAGAAAATTGGTTATTTTTTTTTTTTAAATAGCCATTTTGACCTTCAAAATATTTTATATGTATTCTCATTTTAAATCTATTTCAATGAACTTACTGGCAGTTCACAGATATCCCAAAATTGAGCAAAGTATTCACTTGATCCACGTCTCCTTTCCAGACAGCCTCGTATAGTAAGGTCTTCTTGTTTTCCAGAGAGTGAGTCACTGATGAGTTTAAGTGTGGGCATCTCTCCAGCTGCCATTGCTTCAGCCCCCCTATTCTTCTGACTTGTCTCTCAGATCTGGAGAGTGTAATGAAGATCCAAGAAGATCAAGCGTTTTCCATGCGCCATCATCCATTTGCTCAAATTGCTGTAATTTGCGCTCCTGCAAAGACAGCTTGCAAGAAACACAACAAGGTATAGTCCAATCCAAGCATTCAGGACTGACACTACCTTCCCACATTCCACACAGCCCAGTCACAGATTAAGGGTGAGCCCTTTGCCTTTAGCCCTGTTTTGTCTGTTGTCATGCGGAGTATCAACCCATTCGACAGTGAATGTGTAAGTCCCCGCTCAAGGTCATAAGACTTAATTTCTGTTATTGTAACATTCCTTCCTTCTCTAGGTGAAGGAGGAATATGAAACATTACCAGTTCAAATTACTCAAAAACAATAAGAGTCATCTTTTATGTACCGATAGCCTCAAAGACAATTTGGCTTTACTTATACACTATAACATCTACCCTACAAACAGATCTCACTGTTAGAGAGACTAATTTAATGTTCTGTTACACATTACTGGTACTGGATGAAGCCCATATAATGTAGGGGATGGCCTACGAGGTCGATTTACTAATGTAGCAAGTGCATTGGCACATGTCTGCGTATTTTAGAAAACAAAGACAAATTGCATGAAACATACAAATTTGTACGGAACACAGAAACACATTTAACTATTGATGCAAAACTCATTAAACAGGTGTTCCAATCTGCACACATTTTGTGGATTATCAAAAAATAAAGATATGGTCATAAATGCATCATGATAGAATGCGTACACCCACCTTCTAGAAATCCACGAGGAGGAAAAAAATTGCCTGTAAATGGAAAAGACGCAAGTTAAAGGGAGTGCTTTAGCGAGCGCAATTCACACGGCAGTGGGACCAAATCTCCGGACGTGCATTTGCTTGCCAGTTAATTGTCCTGTTTTGCAGCACCGTCACAACCCCAACGGCCACAACGGTGGGGACGGCTATTTTCTCTGGATGAGCGGAGAAAGCCCGTGTTCCCCCATATGGAGAAGCCACATTCGCGAGAGCGCGGGTTTTTCGGAACGGAAGATTGCTTCCCATACATGTTTTGGCGATGGCCCGCCGAACCTAGCCCGGCGGCAAAAGCCGTCCGACACGAGCAAAAAAACCCGTGCCAGTGCGAGGACTGCTAGCAACAACAAGGTTTTCTGCATAAGTCTCAATTGAGTTGCTCATAAATTTTCGGCCAGCGACAATTTATTCACCAGGCGGGTCATCAAAAACAACCGCAAACCGCGCTGAAAAACCCGGACCGCGAAAACCACCATTCCGATGTGGGACATAGGCCTTACCGTCTTAGATATCTAATGAAAAAACATATCAGATAGGCACCCCCATCTGTGAACAAGGGACCCAAAAAGTCTCCAAACATAACAGAAAAGAAGGTGACACTAGCAAACTAATCCCCATTCTGTGTGTTCGGCTGTACTAGGAACTTCAAGAGAAATAAATGTAGAATAGTGAACTGCCACAACCTACTTCTCTTTTCTTCCAGACAGATCTTTTGAGGTCCCATTCCCAAATAGGTAGCGGCTCCAACGATATTCATTACAAATGTCTTGCGAGATGGGAATAACCCATTCTTCCCTGCCACATCAATCTTTCTTGATTTATGTGTAATTAATTTTCTTTTTCCTCCTCACCTTCCTCTATATCAACATAACAAAGGCCCTGTTTTTTTTGTTGGACAAGACGTTACTTTTAAACTAGTAACTATTTTGGCTGTCACTCATAACAATATACTCGAACACAAAAAAAAAAGTTCTTTGCCACAATTATGCAATTCTATTTAGGGATTTAAGTTCTTATGTAGTTCCAACCACTTCAATATAAATCGCAATGGTAGCTCTATTCTTTCCCAGGCTGGATAACAATATTCTGGCGATACCACATTTTTAGAGTTTTCATTATGTTTAGTACTTTTAAGAAAAATAAACCCTCCTTAATGACCTTATTAACACTGTAAATACAAAATTGGAAACCAGGCAACCTTAATGAGATCCACATTAAGCCGTAGTTCACACGCTTATTCACATGGCGGATTTGTAAGCCGGATTGCAGAGTAGCGCTCCGCGACCAAAAGCCGCTAGAATCAAAGGGGCGGCGCTCGGGCGCGAAGCGAGGGCCGAGCGTGGCGGGGCCCGCAATTCTCGGAACCAAAAGCACATCCCCATCTGACGTACATTATCCAACAGACGCAGTCACGCGCTGTAAATAATGTGCATGCTCACATTCTTTCTCTCCGCCCCTTCTCCCCAATTTCCTCCACCCCAGCGGCGGCGGATATGCCAGAGCGCGGGAGGGCATCGACTGGAAATCCCCACTGTTTCTCTAAGACGAGCAGTGCGAATTACCGTAATCTTTACTCCACAACGGATTGGCGCACGTACCCCATGCAGCTCAATCCGAAGCCGGAGTAACGCCGCCAATCACCGCGCAAACAAACAAAGCCTGTGAACGAGGCCACTTTAATTTTCATTGTTTTGGGGAGATCCATACCAAAAAACAAAACATACCAACCTTTGCCATTGGTAATTTTTTGGGGGGGAATCGTTTAGTATGTTTATGACGCTGATTCTGAAAATGACACGAGCTCTAGTTTTAGAGATCCAGCATTGCCACTTTACCAGGTAAATGCTATTGAAAGTAGTGGTCACTCAATATTCACACAACTAAATGACAATGTTGGAATTCATGTGATACAGAAAAGCCATACATTTTTAGAACATTAAAAGAACACATGCAAACAAAACATTGACACATTATGTGCAGGGCAAATTTCAATTCTCTTTTCCTCTGCCATTCTTATTATATAAAGAAATTAATCACAAGAACAATGTAGAATCCAGGTATCATACATCTCATAATCTAGAGTTGCTAAACCAAAAATATGGAATCTCAAGACTTCAGCAAGCACTCAAATACCCAGATAAGGTCAAAATTTTCTAGAGTCAATATGTATAGATTTAATATTTTATTATTATAATATTTAGTAATTATTATTATTATTATTATTACTTTAGTATTTCTCTATTGTAAATTGACACAAAGGAAGGTGGTCTACTTCATAAAAACACTAAAAACTTACTATATTACTCTTTTTCTTCTAATCTTAAAATGAGGTTCTCTCACTTGTTATAAACAGCTAACAACATAAGTCTAATTGAACTTTTGTCACATTGATACACCATTTACGGCTTTGACGAACCAGCGCAGAAGAGCCCTCTAATCCCCTACTGCCTCGTCATATCATGTCGACAGTCCATCTATGATCACATTGAGGCCTCAATGATGTTTCTGAGATCACATCACTCTTGATGATGCATTTGAAGCCAGCCTCAGCTCCAGACACACTCCCAGTGAGTGAGGCGCGTGACCTGAGCAGCAGCGAAAGAATCACGTGCTGATGTCTAGTGACTTATCAGTCACTATGTAAAGCAGAGGTTTCTGAACAGGAAGGTAATCATGCAAGTACCACGATAATGTGCAGACACTAACAGTGATAACTATGTGTACATAGTGGACTCAATATACCGTTAGCTGCTAAAGTCTAGTTGTTTTTTAGCTGCTGTTTTTAGCTGCGAGAGCGTCTATCCAGATTGTGTAACTGTATTTCATACCTTTTCTGATAGCAAGAGATTCTATTTTTGATGAATTTGTCTAAATAGACATTTTCACCCTCGGTTCAAAGAACTTGCAATTTGTTTGGCTGACAAGACATCTGAGATTATACCAGCCAGCAGTCAGAGAAAAAGCCTGCCTACTGCTCTTTATAGTACGGTCCTAGTGGAATGCCCAAAAAAAGGCATCATGAGACACTGCCCCCTAGAGACATCCAACTTGTTGCAGTGATGATATCAAACATCCCCTATTTTAAAAGCACCAGCTCATTCTCCCATGATAAAAAACTGACATTGCTTAATGGCGGGATGTGATTGTCACCCTAACTACACACACTGGAGCTAGAAACACTTATGCAATGTACAAGGAAATCTGGTGATGCTACATTCCCCACAGCAATCAGAGTTCCATGATGGTGATAGCTGTCATATAACCTGCTGCGAAGCGGGGTACCTGGCACATATAGTGATGGCCAAAATAGTGGACACCAACATACCTGCAAATTCAGTCAGATAATACTCCAGTTTCGACATCCTGAAAATGAATTGCAATTCACAAATTCTGCGGTAATAATATATATTCATTTACCTTGCTCTTGCAATGAAAAAAACCCAAAAACAAATGAAAAACAAAATCAAATCATAGATCATTTCACCCAAAAACCCATCAAAAATACGAGGGCCGACAAAAGTAATGGCAGCCTCAGCCTAATACTTGGTGAGCAACACAACCTTTAGCCAAAATAAAACAGCGACAACTCGCTTCCGCTAATCCCAAACCAATGTCGTTCTTATCTTTCCTCAACAATGCTCTGCAGACTTTTAGAGCCATTTCATTCTCCTATTGGCAAACTCGCAACCAGGTCCCCTAGAAGATTTAGCGAAGGGTCCTTCTCCAAAAACATGCCAATTATTGAATTCTTCTCACACAGGTTTTCCAATGGGATTCAGTCTGTCTACTCATTTGCTAGAGACCACTTACACGAAGTCACTACTAGTGCTTATCTCTCAAAACACATATTTCCTAGTGCTTTTTGAAGTGTGTTTTGGGTCCATTGTCCTGCTGGAAGACCCATCCTCTGAGGGAGACCCAGCTTTCTCTCACACTGGGCCCTACATTATGCTGCAAAAATTTTCGTTCAGGTAGTCATCAAGACGTCACATATAATGCCATATGCACAAACGTCAAGCCACGCCTAACCAAAAGCCAGAGGCAGCAAAGCAACCCACCAAAAACATCAGGGAACCTCCGCCATGTCTATGACTAGTAAGGGACCGTGTTCTTATTCCATTTGACGATGCCATCTCATTTTTTTTCCCTGTTAAACATCTATGTGATGCCCCTTCTATCACCAAAAAGCTACTACTTTTTGTCTTCATCTGACCAGAGAATCATTCTTCACAAAAACGTTTTAGGCTATTCTCAGAGTAAGGTTTTGGGGCAAACTTCCAGCCACAGAGGCCTTTTTTATTGCCTCGGGGGTAAGCAAGTGGGGTCTTCCTTGTATCCTACCATACAGTCCCTTTTCATTCAGACTGACACAGATAGTACGGGTTTCACCTGTTGTAACCACTCGAGACCTGCAAGCAGCTTGAAAACTTGTTTGAGATACTGATGTTAGTCGCGGACTTTCTTTATCCACCATACCGCTAAAATCTGCGTTAGAAAACCTCTCGTAATTTTTCTTATTCCGTCCACATCTCTTGGGATGATGTAGACCACAGTGGTCCAACGGGCTTTACTAACGAATTCTTTGATGACACTCTAGCGCAAACCGGTAGACACAGAACATCGGTCTTTGAGAGTGGACTTTGTAGCCTTGAGAGTGCATCATCAATATTGCTTCCTCACAATTTGGATTCAAGTCCCTCAGAAACAGTACTTTGTCTTCTTATCTATTTCTCATGACTCAAATGTGTACAACACAAGGCGACACATGACAGAGGTCTTGGAGTCAACTTTAATCCATGTCACAAACTGTCTGCAAAGGTGATTTAGTTTACATATGCCAACAAAACCCTCTATAGGTGACCACAAGGTAAGTCTACAGGTGCTGTTAATTTACACCAACAAATTAGAAGAGCATCACAGATGAATTTATTAAACAGTGCCAATAAATCCATGCGACGTTTGTCCATACCCCCCATCTCTAATGTTTGGCGTGGCATTATATCCTACATTTGGCTTTATGACTAATTCTTTTTAGGTGGTTTTCCCATTGAAACCAATTACAAATTATAATGAATCTAATAATACCAAAGAATTTGTGATTCAACAATCATATTCAGGAAGAAACTGCAGTAATTATCTGACAGAATATGCAGGGGTACCAATTACTTTATGGCCACCACTGTACATAAAAATATATAAAGCAAATTATCATGTTCAGCGTACATATGTGTTACATATATACAATAGATGGGAAAAGAATGTTTTTTTTTACACCATGTTTTCTACAAATACTGATTGTTGCCTCTTGTACTATTTTCACAGCCTGCTGCAAGACAACCAGACACTGTCTGAAGCGTGGGAGCTGAGATGCAGGACATGAGGTGTACATGACTGAGAAATGATGATAATAAACGGTGTAACTAGGAGGGCTGAATAAGGAGGAAATGCAGGTGTTCAAAATCCTAGATTGTAACTCAATGGATTCTGGCACATCCAGTAAAGAACTGTTGCGTAGAACTGCTCACACTTCCCACAACACAGAAGTGTCACTGATCTAATGATAAGATGCATATAAGAAGGCAAAAGAAAAGAAAGCAACACATGAAAGGTAGTGCGGGAACATTCTTTACTTACACTTCCAACATGATAAAAATGTTCTATAAAATCATTCAAACTCCAACAGACTACATCCCCTTAAACTCGTTTTTTACTTACTTGAGTTTTTTAGCATTTCACACACACAACAGACAACTTGAGACACTCTAGGGGTCGCAACAGTGGTGATACACTGTTCTGCAATAGGCACACATAAATTTCCAGACAACGTGTAACAAGAATGGCTACTCACTTATCACACCATGTATTATGAGCAGGTGTATTAGGATCCATGGAGGTCTTCAAACTGAACAGATCAATGAGGCAACCCTGCAATCGTCGGCCGACCTTCTACTAGCATGTAATCAAGGGGTTACAATGACCCAAGATTTGGACGTTATTCTTATACGCTATTCCTTCAAACTGAAACGGCTGGGTGGTGGGACCATCTGGACCAACCGCGCCAAGCAGATGATACAACTAAGCCACGCCAGGGAATCGGAATCTAAAGTAGCCCCCGTTTTCCACTCCATAGCACCGCCGCAAAGGCGGGATGGACTTGCTTGCGCAGCGTGATGCGTAAACCAAAAAAGGTCGTTCCCCACTGACTGACTTGCTGCGATGGCGCACCGAGGTGCACGTGGTACAGAGTCGTCGTCACAGAATCGTTGAGTTCGTGGGCAGGCAGAAGGGGGTCAGGAGGCAGCAATTGGTTTCGTGGTCCGTCAAGATCAGGCAAGGAACAGGTCACAGGCAGGCGGCAGCGAGGTTCGGACAGATCCGGAACGTATCGAGAGGTCTGGGTACAACGTAGGAGGCGAGAATACACTTTAGAAACGCTTTAGCTAAGCACGAAAGGCAAAAAGAATTCCAGACAATGGCTTGATATGTGGGACGCGACCTTATATGTAGGGAAGCCGCCTGGCATTAGCACATAACCGGGTCGCCGGCCCTTTAAATACTCGAGAACCGAGCACCGTGACGACTTATAGACAACAACGGCACAGCGCCAGCCCTCCAGTCGCCAGGCAGGGGCGGCGGACAAGCACAGGAGCATAGTCAACAGCAGTGAGTTCCCACGGCCAGGCAGCGGAGAGACCCCAACGCTTCGTCCCGACAGAGACACAGCGGCGGACACACCCAACCCCTGGTGAGGACTGCCCTAGGGGCAGGCCACGGGTTGCCAAACCGCAGGTGCCGAGAGCGAAGGGTACCGCACAACAGTACCAAGCCCCCAACCCCTTAGGTCTCCCCCCTCTTACTAGTTAGGCTGAAGAGGAACTTACAGGATAAGGTCTGAGATTTTAGGATATTGACTCCGGTTCCCAGGACCTCCACTTCGGGCGCTATCGAGCCCCTCCAATCTACAAGAAAAAAAAACTCGCTACCCCCCTGACGATCTTTCGTGTCTAACAGAATGTCTCAAATTCACCTTCACAAAGACAACAAGGTATTCTAGCACAGGAGACCGGAGCAGCGCTCCTCTGGAAAGTGACAAGCGTTCAGGACCACAGAGGCTTTAAGGAGGGAGAACCAAGAAAAAAGCGTTAGGACTACGGAGAGATGGAGGCAGGCAACATACAGATTTATAGGACAACACCTCGGCAGTTCAGTTGGTCGCAGAATTCGGAATAGGTTCCTACCAAAACCGCGGACCACCAATTTATAGCTGGGGATTTTTTGAAGGCGAATGTATTTAGAAAGAGAGCCAACACTTTATCCCCTGGGGAAACGAAACGATTGCGAAGGTCTTCTCCTCTGTCTAGCCTGGTCTTTCAACACGGGCTGACAAGCCTGGATAAGGCTTGTCGAGGGTCTCTCGCCAAATGATCCTGCGCATATCCTAACCTTGTTGTCCAAACAGGCTAGGAACCTCGAGGTGGAACCAGGCAGGAAGGGGAGGGCGCGTATGACCCCACTCCTCATGAACCATAGACCACCAGGAAAGGAGAAACGGACCAGATGAAATCGGAAGTCCCGATGACATTATATGGAGAACACTCGCCCCAAGACAGCCAACATTCGGACCAGTTGTCCTAGTCGTTCCGGACACAAATGCCCGTTAGAATACTCCACACACCAGATCGGTTTACCCTCTCCCACCTGCCCATAATTGTCTGGGGAATGATATGCAGAAGTCGAAAAATCTAGCTTGATTTCTGCAACCGGGAACACAGGGGCACGACCAGATCATTTAGGAAGACCAAAATTGGACGCCTAAGCGGTCGTAAGACGATGTAGGGATGGGTAGACCATCACAGATGAAAATGCTATATGGAAGCAAGAATCCTGCCAATTGTGAGCAAAGGGACAGACCAGGCTCAAACCGAGCACAAAGTGGGACATTTTTAGAAATCGGGTCGAGTGACACAACCCATACTGCCCTAGGTGTGGGTCCAACAGGAGTACTCTGAACTGGCAGAGGGACTAAGAGACACCACGTGCACTATGGCGAAGGGACCTTGTATTTGGGCAACATGTGGTGCCACTGGACAAGAACGGAAGTCCTTGACGTCAGGGAAGCAAGGGTGGTCCACCATATCTAGTGAGCACTAGATGAGGACGTATGATTGTCCAGTACGACAGGGTGGCCGGCCAGAAGAGAACCATCAGCCCCCAATCCCAGAATCCACACTCCTAGCCGCGGGACGCACGTAGAGGTTCAGCCCAGGAAAAGGAGGGGGGGGGGGGGAGTGGGGGGGGGGTTCGGTGACAGGAAAGGAACGTATCCGGAGATCCACAAGAGCCCATGAATCAGCTCAGCTCGATCCAAGACTTATGACTAGCTGTGACACACGCTCCCAATCCCCGGTAGATGTTCAGATTCATTGGAAGCGAGGCTGGATCCGCCACTGATATTCTTCTCAGACCGGTCGGAAAAAAGTTGTATCTGACAAACAAACGACGCGAAGAACAAAGAACCAGCAGGGCCTGCCGAGGGTTCAAACGCTGACCTGTCTGAGAGTATTGGAAGATTTTTATGGTCTGTGAAGAATCAAACGGGTGCCGCAGGCTCCCTCCATAACAGAACATCGCCACTCATCTCCAGGGCCCAAATTTCTAATCTGGACCAAACACAGTTCCCGGTCTCCAATGCAGCGTATAATTACGTTCCGCCGAGGAGATGGTCTTGAAAACACAAACCACAATGTGACGGTCTTGCATCTTTAGGGCCCTTCTGGGTCAGCAGCCAGGCTACCCACGAAGAGGCATCCACCTCTACGCGCTGAAGGGTCCTTAAATCTGGATCAGGCCGAGACCAAAATAGGTGCTAGAGAGAATAGTCTTCAGACGGGAAAAAGCGTCTTTCTGCCGACGGAGGCCAGCATCAACTCCAGTTAGCATCTCTTACGGGTGATAGAAGCCACGATTGGAGCACACCACGTAGAAGCCAAGTGGGAAATGAACATGCCGGTAGTAGTTCTGGCGAATACCTTAGTAAATCGTTGAATCGCCCGGGAAGACACGACAAGGACTCGTGGGGCACTGCTGGATCGCGGAGCAGTTTTAGCTGGTCCATCTGCCAGAACCTCGATCTGGAAACTATGTAACCCAAGGAAGGAAACGCTGCCTATGAGGAACCCGACACTTCTCCAGCTTCGGCCCTAAACAGTCGAATGCCCCCACATGGCGTCGCACAGAACCTGGCCATACTTGTACCACGATGGTTCTGGATGTCAGGGAAAAAATTCAGGATGTCGTCCAAGTATACAATGACGCAGGTGTACACAAAGTCCCAGAAACCCACGTCCGTTGACCAGAACTCCATAAATACGGCTGGGGCATTCCATAGCACCACAAAATTAGACACAGGCAATCCGAGATACTCAAAACATGACCGTTCCCCTAGTTGACAAGTCACGTTTTCTCCCCCCTTCCACTCATCACCCTCTCGCGTATTCTGAGGAGGTAGTATAGGCTCCTCGTAAGTCTATAATTTAGTAAAACCATTGCTCACGGAGCGATCAAAGGCGTACAGCGGTTTTCTTCCACCGTGATCTTGCGTTTAGACCCTCTGTAGTCAACTCTACAACCGGGCGAAGAGAACCGTCATTTTTCACTGCAGACGAAGAAGAAACCAGAACCCAGCGGCCCGAGGCAAACACTCTGCGTATAAAACCGTCGACAACAAATCTCCTGGATATAGGCCGACACAGGCCTGGGTCTCGGGCACAGACAGAGGCGGTAGGCCCTACCCCGCAGAGAACTGGACTCCGGGAAGGAGGTCCGATAGGATCAAGTCATATGGCCGAATGCGAGTGGTAGCCTCTCAAAGCCTGTATTCCTGTTCTCCGAGAAGATCACACTCTCCAAAATCCTGCAGTACTATCCCGCTGGCAGACCTTGCAGAAGAACCTTATAGCGACGACTGGGGAGGCACACAGATACTGAGGACACCGAGCGCGAGGTGCCCAACCAAACAGAGATCACTGGCACTAAGACCGTTCCCCAACGCAACGGACTTCACCTGCATCTTCCAATCTAGTGCAGGGCATACAACGTTCATGCACCAGGGCAGCCCCAACAGGATCGCCCGAGAACGCGCGAGGCGACATGAAGGAAGATCTTCTTTGGTGGGAGATGACCGAAATGGGTCACTGAGAAGCTCCCCACTGACAGATTAAATAACCAAGGGACTTCTCCAGCGGGTCAACGGCAAGCGATAGCGTGACACCAGGGGAGGCTGAATAAAGTTCCCAGCGGAGCCGTAATCCAGGAAGCAAGAGGCCCGGAAACGATAGACCAAGAATCCGTCGTCTACTATGTATCGCCCAACAGTCCGTGGAAAAGGAAGGAAGTGAGCACCTAGGGACGCCTCTCCTATGGCCACCTAGGTGGCGAGCGTTTCCCGACCAGCTGAGGGACCGCTGCGGAAAACCCTACAGAAACACTGGTCCGGCACAGAACTCTGGCGCAGTAAGACAAAGCGGCGTATCTCCCATCCGCGCAGTGGGCCTGTCCATCCCGGCATGGGTTTCGCTTCATGTAGCGAACTGTGTGGGGCAGCGGAGGCCCTTTGGCGAACACGGGGCCAAAGCACGAGGTAAGACCGGACCGAGGCTGGTCAGCGAGCCCACGCTCTTGGCTTGAGCTCCCTGCAGTCTCTCCGTGAACCGCTACAACGTCAATGAGCGGGTACAGACCAATGGAAAGTTCGCACAAAGAATAAAGGAAGGTCTCTTAGCCGCAAGCTGCAATCCCTTTATTCTGCTTGAAAGACCCTACTTGAACGGAGGCGCAGAGAGCGGCGTCGTCCATGACAGCTCGGAGGCTAGGGTGCCGGAACCGGATTGCATACTCCCTACGGAGGAGCCCCTTGGCATAGTTCATAGCGCGGTCTCCGCGGATGATGCTCGCCGCAGGCTTCCTCAAAAACGCGGCGGATTCAGATGACGGGAAAACACCTGTCTAAGTCTGCCGTCACAGGGTCGTTTCCGGTCCCAGAAGGGGTGTCCGCCCAGGCCAGGGGCTATTTCCGATAAGCAGGCTCACCATACGAACAGCCACCATTCAGCCCTTTCACATTGGGGAACTGACCGGACCCATAATCAGCTCCACGTGCATGGAGCAACTGCGTAATAACGCCTCTGCAGAGCTTCGAGTCCCACCCGTCAAACAACTTGCGAGGGTTAGAGGAAGACGAAGGCTTCGGACCCACATTGCTCCAGTGGGGACGACAGCCGAAAAGTAATGAACCACGTGCGAAGAGGCAGGTTGCGCTGCTTTCCAGGCGGCCAGGAATTGGCGCAATCCCATGGCCGGACAGCGGACACTCCAATTGCTGTCCCTGTTTGTTGCGACATCTGCTGCGACTGTATGGGTCGACAATCGTCTACAGATCGCTAGAGACTTTGCAAGGGCACCTTCTGTGGTCGGGGTCCATCGGCTGGATCGACTGTAACAGAGCTTGGTGGATGGCACCCTACTGGACCACCGCAAGCATGATAGCTAAGCAACACGACCCACCAGGGAACGGATCTAAGTAAGACCCCCGGTTTTCAACCAAGAGCCCGCCAAAGCGGCTTGGCGCAGCTACCAGTCCCCACGTCCCCCCGACGTGACTATGCTTGCATGCGATGGGCGCCGAGGTACAGCGTGGTACCAGAGTCCGTAGAATCACAGAGAATCGTAGCGGAATAGGGCACAGAGCAGAAGGTCAGGGCTGGCGGCAATGGTTTCGTGGGTACGTAGACGGCAGCGAAGGTCCAGGGCAGGGGCGAGCAGAGGTTCGAGTTACGAGAAACGTAGCGAAGCGTCTGCGTAACACGGCGTAGGCTGAGAATAACACTTTAGGGAAACGCTTTAGCTAGGCACGATAGCAACATAGAATCCAGCAAGCCGGTAATTTGTGGGACGAGACCGTACGTAGGGGAACGCCTGGCAATTAGCCAATTATTCGGGCGCTGCCCTTTAAATCCTGCGAGAAACGAGCGGCGCACAGCCCCACCTTAGCACACCGGGCACGTGCGCCTCGGCCCAAGGCAGAGGGCAGCGGACAGCACAAGGAGCGTATGTCGTCGAGTCCCCAACGACGTGGGACCGCCCGGCAGCGGCCGAGGAGCGGAGGGTACCGCGACACTTACTGTGAGAAGCAGGTCCCAGCTGTAACTAATAGCCCATTCACTAAATTACCTGTACGCATATAGTTAAGTAAAGCACACTTCATATCCCATTACTGACCCTTATGACGTAATTGAACACTATGTGAGGTTATAGCAATGTTTTCTAAATATTTATCTGCCAAAGCATTCAACATAATTGCACAGCCGTAAAAACTAAGAACGTACTTTTGTTAGAGCGTCCATTATAACTCTCCTCAATTGTTTTTGTTTGTAAACATAGGAAAATGTAATTATTGGATTGTGTTGGTTACTTGTGATAGGGTCCTATAAACACCATCCTGTAATGATTTCTCATAGTAACTGAATACCTACTCGATATTTCTAAAAACTTCCAGTGACCACAGAAGAGTATGTATCACCATGTTCTGCATCGGTAGTCATTCTACCAAACAAATGTCAAGATGTGCTAATGGCATTCAGGGGAAACAAAAAATAATCAGTCACTGGGCAATCACTTATTAAAGTAAGGGCTGACGTCTGGAGCTTTTTTAATAGGCGGCACAGTAGTCTGTCTCACTTGTATTTGACCAAACCTTCATTATTGTCTGTTCTGAAATGCGCAGTAGTTTCTTTTGAAACATAGGGCGACATGTATGAAGCTCGCCACGTCAGAGCGCAAGTTTTCGAGTGCTCGAACGTGAAACCTGTGCCTCATGTATGTCGGCGCCGAGGTGCGCTCATACATGCGGGGAAAAGTTCACCGCGCCTCGCCAGTGTGTGTGGCGCAGTGCGGAACTTTGGCGCAGAAGGGACTGTGCCTAACATGTATTCCGAATCGAGACAGGCTGGAAAACAGCGAGAAATCATTACACATGTCTGTACGGCATGGAGTATGAATCAAAAAATCGCTTTTATTAGGTGTAAAACATTATCTAAAAAAAGAGCTCAAACCTACTAAAAGAATACATAAATAAAATCACTTTCCAAAAATCAATAACGGCGCTACATCAGGAATTTGGATATTGGAATTGCCGGGAAAATACAGTAATTCAAATTCTGTAAGCTATTCTCATTGGTCGGCAGAAACTAGCCAATCAGAATAGGAGCGACAGTGACCCATTAAAACCTATGGAGAAGTATTGACCAATCAAATTCAAGGCGGGACAGTTCAAAATACAGTAAAAAGGCAGAAAAGAGCTGATTTGTTGAAGTAGCGGGGGCTTGGCTATTCCGGCCAATCAGAATAGGAGCGACAGGGACCCATTCTAACCTATGGAGAAGTATTGACCAATCAAATTCAAATGCGGGACAGTTCAAAACACAGTAAAAAAGCCAGAAAAGAGCTGATTGGTTGAGCTAGCGGGGGCTTGGCTATCTCGGGCCCAAACAGAGAGCGAGCTATTTTGTCCCATTGTAGTCTATGGCCAGATTGGGGCATTGAAATCTCGGCTCTCAGCGCCGTGCGGCATGGAGTATGATTAAAAAAATCGTTTTTATTAGGTGTAAAATATTATCGGAAAAAGAGCTGAACCTGCTATAAACATAAATCAATTAAATCACTAAAAACACTTTTGTCACCGAGACCGGCGCTACATAAGGAATTGGAATATATAGAGAATTGCCGGGAAATAAAAGTAATTCAAATTCTGTAGCTCTTCTCATTTGGGCGGCAGAAACCAACCAATCAGAATAGAAGCGGGAAATGAACCATTATAAGCTATGGAGAAAATATGGACCCAAACAATGAAAAGGCGGGACAGTTCAAAATACAGTTTAAAAAGGCAGAAAAGAGCTGAGGGGGGGGGGGGGGGGGGGGGGGGGGGGTCATCACTTAGCCAATGGGTGAGCACCCCCAATAGATTTCTATGGGGAAAAAAATGCAGACGAGCTTGTTGTGTTTTGGCTAAGTTAAAAGGGCGCGGTTTTTTGGGGGACCAAGGGTAGGTGGCGACCTCTTATGGGTTTTTTAATGAAAATCTTAATAAAACTGTACAGGGCCAAAATAAGCCATCAATGCTAAAGCCTGGCTTGGAAGTGAGAACACCCCCAGTAAAAATTTTTTTTCCCTCCCAGTGTTGCAAGTTTGTTGTTTATATAAATAGAAAAAAAAGTTTAGTGACTGCTAAGTGTCTACCAGTATTTTTTTTTAAAAAATAGAGTGCTGCCACTTGCTATGGGGGTTATATAACTGCCCTTTTGGAAGTGGTTTCGGGGAGTTTTAAATTTGAGTTTGTACCTTGTGGTTTGAGTGGGCACACCCCCTTTTTTACATGAACCCTCTTTTGACAAAGAAAACCCCCCATTTCCCATCTGTGTAAAACTGGGGAAGCTGATAAAGGATGTGGTTACTTAGTTTACTGGGCGTTGGATCTCCTACAATCCAAACGGGGAAGACCACATTAATATCTTTCCTTTAAGGCTACTACAATGTGGTCCCAAAGGCAATGTTTAGGGCAGTCTCATGATGCTTTAAAACCCGGACCAATACATTTAAAGAGAAAACCCGGCCCGTAAAAAAGTAGTAGATGAATAAAGTGGTTTTGTGATATTGGTTTTGGTTTAAAAACCAACCCAAAAATTGTCAAATTGTGACTTTTTTTGGCCCCTTTTTTAGGAAATATACTGCGCTAGTGACTGGACACAGCAGGTGTAGCTGTAGACAGGGGGAAAAGGGCCCCGACAATAAAATGAAGGTACCTAGATGGACAAAGAAGAAAAGCAAC
The DNA here is from genome assembly GCA_025379985.1 of Phyllomedusa bahiana. Lineage (NCBI taxonomy): Eukaryota > Metazoa > Chordata > Amphibia > Anura > Hylidae > Phyllomedusa > Phyllomedusa bahiana. Next base: position 142,170 of record JAODAL010001880.1, read on the forward strand.
TGGTTCGCGCAGGAAAAAACAAAATAGGGATTAGGTACACAAGGGGTTTAAACGGTATAGCAGCAGGAGTACAGCAATCAGTGGTAAAGCTCTATGAGGGACATCAACAAACCGACCCTGAAGCAGGGACAGGAAATTCCTTTCGTAACAGAAGGTCACAGGTCATAGGCTGGGTAATTGGGACACTATCCCTTTAAATTGCAGAAACTGGGGCAAGGAAGCCATTGGGTGGACATACTTTTTGTGGACAGGTGAGTTGTACAGAGCGGCGGATGATGCGGGACACAGGGAGACCAAAAAAGGTATAAAGCCGCTGCGACCCCCATGGAGCCGCGTGGTGACAAAAGCGGGGGCACAGAATGTCTGCTGTCGTGGAAGGGGTTCGGCTGAGGTGACATTTTCCAACTTGATAAAAACCCCAAACACATCTCCAGACGCCACTGCTTGCTAAAGAAAATGGGGGAAAAAGGTGCTGGACTGGCCAAGCTTGTCCCCAGACCTAAACCTATTGGATTGTGGGGCATCATCAGATGGTGGCGGGGAGTGAAAGGTCTGTAACTCCCCCAGCTTGTGTGCATCTAGTGACCTCGATCCCCCAAGGAGAAAATGGCAGCCCTGGAAAATAAGGGTGGCCAAAAAAAATATTGACACTTGGGCACAATTTGCCCATTCCACTTGGGGTGTACTATTTTGTTGCCAGGGGTTTAGACATTGATGACTGAGTGAGTTATTTTGAGGGCATACAATATTTACATTGTTTTTCCATATTTACATAAATTTGAAGGGTATACTCACTTTTGTGAGATACTGTATACTGCATATTTGCTGAAAACACTTTTCTTTATGCCTGCAAAGGGTGTATGTTGGGAGCATTTGTCCTTCTGCATGGGAAAGTGTATTAGACTGTTTACCTATACAGTATAATAAAAGGTATGCTGGAATATTTTTGGCCAATTGTACATAAGAGCACAATATTTTGACAATTGCTGTTTGTGTGGAGTCCATAGACATATTTGGTGTGTGTTTTCCAGGAGCACATGCCAAACTTGTAAAAAAAATAAAAATTACATTTTGCTTAAATGGCACTAACTTATTATCACATGACAGAAATAATGTAGCTTGTATACAGAATAAAGGTCAGGATTTATTTGGGAAAACTTAGACAGCAGTAGTTGTAAATAATACAGTTTCTACAAAAATTTTTCCCAAAGCAAACCAAAAAAGTCTTTCCTGTACTCAAAATTTCACAGAACATGGCATGCATATGTTCTGAATGAGAAGTAAGCAAAACCAGAGATCTATCTCAAGGACAAAATATGCGGGCAGTTGAAATTCAACATCATCTGTCAGGGGAGAGTTGGGAGTTCATTAAATGGTTACTTGGTTCCTCATGAATCTGTATCTAGCGTAAAAGTGTACATAGAAATAACCGCTGAATAAATCACTTCAGTGTCCTTAAATGCTGTGAATCTAGGGTGTACCCTAGTCCTTTACTGGCCCAAGCAAATCTCAAAGAAGTGTAAAAAGTATAGGTCTGGCACATCCATTGTTCAAAAAATCCTGGCAGCTTTATTTAGTCCAAACTTGAATTAAAAGTACAACAAATGTTATCTTGTAAAATGTCCTTCTCAATGCTAATGTGTTCATATGAGCTATAAGGAAGGTAGCTAGGACTTTGGTGCCACCTAGACAGCTGCTTTTAGTTAGAAAACTATCTGTAGATGAAGGAGTTACTGGTTTGGCTTAAAACCCCTAGTCATGTTTCATGTCTCTTTAATGAGACAGATGTGACTTTAAGGCTAGGTCTACACTGCATCGGAAAAAAAAACAGCCAAAATGAACCGTTTTTGTCCTATGCAGGACCGCATTTTTTGTCACGTTTCGCGCAAAAAAAACATGGTCGTTTCTTTTTTTTATGTTGCCCATACAATTGTTTTGTAAGGGATGACGCTGAAAAAAAATAAGGAGCTGGTGTATTATACAACATGTTTTATAATAAACTGACGGCGAAAGATGATCGTAGAAAAAACGACCTGTGGAGAATACAGGTAGTTTTTTCTCTTGTATTGAACGATCTTATTTTTGGTGTTTTTAAAATCCTAAAAGCGCCGAAAATATGAGCATATTGCTATGCGGTGGAGACATAGCCTAAAAGATGTTACTTCCAATAGTTGGTGCCAGAGTCTTAGCGCTTTCCTCTAAGGCAGTGTTTCTCAAATCCAGTCCTCAAGACCCACCAACAGGTCACGTTTTCAGGATGCCCCACAGACTGCACTGACATAATTTATATCACCTGGCAATGCTAATTTATCGTGTGATTCTGAGGAATCCTGAAAACTTGACCTGTTGGTGGGTCCTGAGGACTGGAGTTGAGAAACACTGCTCTAAGGCTTATTTGAATTTTGTATTTCCCATAGAGCATTTCATGGCCTCTAAGTCTACAAATACCTATATGATTCTCTCCCCAAGAAGAAACTTTACCCTTCAGAACTGTTCTTAGTTGTAGTAATAATTAAGACCCCCACCACTACCACAAAAAAAAAAAAGCTTTAAAATCATATATCATCAGATTAACTGCTTAGGAACAAGAAGATTTGCACTTTACTTATGTGACTGAAACATTGTTCATGTTTCTGAGTGGGTAATGTTCTTTTTCTGAAAAACCAATTACTTAGGCTCTGTTCAGATTTGCCATAGTTTCTGTTCATAACAGAGCCTTGACAGCTCATGTTTCGCATTATACTGGAGCCGTAAGGGCATGTTCCCACGGCACGCGTTTTTGGACGGCTTTTCAGCCGGTTTACGGTTTTTCAGCCCGCCTGAAAAAACGGCCGAAAATGAGCACAATGGTGCTTTATGGGAAACCTGTGCAGTGGGGACTGCTGCACGGGTTTTCCATTGAGCACCATTGTGCTCATTTTTGGCCGGTTTTTCAGCCGGTTTGTGGTTTTTCAGACCGCCTGAAAAACAGGCCGAAAATGACGGGTTTTCCGTCCGGCGGTTTTACCGCCCGCGGTCCGGCCGCAAAACATTCATCAAGCACAATCTTCCGTCCGGCTTTCGGAAGGAACCTGTGCTTATGAATGTAAAGGGGGAGGGCTTTTCTTCGCGGCCCGGCAAACCGTCCGGTATTTGTCCTCTCCAGTGGGAACGCACCCTAACAATTAGATCCATTTTGTTACACATCCTAAAAAACCTCAATGATTTAAATAACTTACCCTGATATCTTTCTAGTATTTGTCAAAGTACTGGTATTTTTTTCAAGCAAACAGTCGCCTTGATGGAGACCTAAATATGCTAATGTGTACTGAGCCTTTTGCTGCAGATAAAGTTATACCAAACAATTAAATGTAATTAAGGAAAAATCTAATGTGTGCTCTTTATTCAGAGGACCTTTGTTACACTAATGTGGTAGTAAAAAGGTTTATAATCTTCCATGCATTGTTTGAAATCTAAGCAACAGCTTCTGAATTCATATGAATTAGATACTGTTATGTGTACAGTTACAGTTTGCAATTGTTTTCTATAATTATAGGCTGCATGAAAGTCAATGAGGAAGCACTGACTAATTGATATGGACTGCTTGGTAAAGAGAGTGGCATTTTGTCATTCAGCTAAGAAATGCACCACTTTTTCTCATCACTATCAATCACCCTAAGCAAAAAACATTGAGATGTCTTGGAAATTATTACAGCTACTGAAAATTGGCTGATTATATAATTATATAATCAAAAGTGTACAGAATTCAACAAATGGAGTACCTACACAAACAGGTTACCACCCAATTACAAATACAATACACATCTTTATTTATTAAAAGTAAATAACATCATGTATGCAGGTGAGAAAAAAACAAGACATCATACAGTCATAAAAAAAAGCGAATACCAATATCCATTGGACAATCCCACAACTAATGCACAATGCGCTAAAGGAGTGGAGGATTTGGACCAGGCTGGGAATATTAAGGTGTACAGTAGAGATCAGTGTCGGACTACAGTGCTTCCTTGCCTCTGCCACATGTGAGATGCCCCTGCCTAGTCTTTCTTCAATTTATACAGACTGGTGTGATGACATAATCACACTTGTAATCGAGATGATGTGCAGGAGCTTCTGAGTCTCACTCACCTAATGCAGCAGCACACCAGTGGTAAACATAAAAGGTCTAAAGATATGCCTTCTCCCTCCTATTATACATTAATAATAGTAATAATAATCTTTATTTATATAGCACCAACATATTCCGCAGCACTTTACAATGTAGAGGTTATAAGTACAGACATTACACAATAAAAGTTACTTACAGATGAGACACAAGGTGTGACGGCCCTACTTGCGAGAGTTTACAATCTATAAGGGTGGATGGAGGAGACGAAGGGTGAGAAGTGTTAAGTTTACAATGGTCCAGCCATGTTTCATAAATATGGGGTGGTTTACATAAAATTTGGGTGAACCTGCCACCCTAACAGTACATCTATATACAGATAAGTGCCTGTGATTGCCCTAGTGTAGGGAGTGACAGAAGTGTGTATGATAGAAGGTGGGTGGCTAGAAATTAGGTCTCTTGGTAGGCCTACCTAAGGAGATGTGTGATGAAGGTTAGGATTATGCATGATTGTACATGGTAGGAATTTCCAGAGAACCTGGTGCAGCATGTGTGAAATCTTGGAGACGGGCTGGAGGTTGGGATTTGTGGTTTGTAGTTTCTATCAGCAGGGGGCGGAGAGAATGGTAGGGGGGTGAAGGTTAAAGGAGGAGATGTAGAAGGGTGCAGCGTGTGGAGGATTTATGGGTGAGAGTGATTAGTTTGTTTTGTATGTGTATGAATAGGCACCAGTGCAGTGAGACACAGGGTAGGGAATCGTATAGCGGGGGGGAAAGAAAGATCAGCCTGGTGTGCATTAGGACAGATTGGAGAGGGGAGAGTTTGCAGAAAAGGAGACTGATAAGAAAGGATTACAGTAGTCAAGACGAGAAAAAAAAGGAACAATGAGATTTGAGTTGTTTCCCAGTGAGAAAAGGATGGATCCTAGAGATGTTCTTGAGGTACAGGTGACGAGAGGGATTGGACAGATCAGAGTCTAGTGTAACCCCAAGACAGCGGGCCTACTGCATAGGAGTTATGGTGGTACCACACACTGAGAGAGAAATAGCAGATGGCGTTTGATTAGTAGTAAGTAGAAAGACAAGAAGTACAGTTTTGAGGTTTAGTTTGAGATAGAGGGAAGACATGATGTCAGAGACAATGGACAGACGTCACTGGTGTTTTATAGTAGAGCAGGAGTGATGTCTTGGGAAGAGGTAGATAAATTTTCTATAAATAAAAACATACAAAAAGCTATAACAAACTTCAAGTATAAACAAAATTTTCAACGTTAAAATAAACTTTTACCAAAACAGATCCTAAGGTCAATATTACCAATAATTCCACTAAGTCTAAATACCGCCACATCAGGGCCACATATTATTACCACATAGTGACTGAATAATACTGCCACACCATGACCACTTCCCACCCCATAAAGTTAAATAATTTAAAAACCCCATATAATACAACATAGTGTGAGTAAAACTTCAAACGTGACCACATAATAACTGTCACAATCAGGCACCGAAGACAGGAGGTGGATCCACTGGGTTACCTTTGGTTCGTTTGTGTAACCTACATCACGGACTTGAGACTAAGGTTTCCCCGGCCTTCATCCAAGCCTACCACAAGTCCGGTTGGTCTTTGCTGTGGGAAACCCTCAAGTTGCTACCCCTGACGTAGGTCCTCCGGGGCAGCAATGAGCCCGATACTGGGAGAGATGGGGGAGGCGAGACATAGAGGGTTTGCAATCGCAGGGCAGGAGCAGCAGAGTGAGAAGGTTTTCTCTGCTTCAAAGGTCCACAACAGAGGGTTATTGCCCTTCTTGGTTAGTGAAATTATGGGCCTACCAGGGTGCAGAAGTGTGGAATGAATTGCCAGTAGTAGTTCACAAAGCTGATGAACTGCTGAATCGCTTGGAGGCCTATGGGATGTGGTCAGTTTAGTATGGCAGCCCGTTTCGGGTCCCCTTTGGGTCCTTGGGCGGAGATGATGTGGCCTAAGAAAGATAAGCTGGAGCACTCAAAGACAGTTTTCAAGCTTGGCATAAAGGAGATTTTCAGGGAGGCAGGCAAAGACCAGTCGAACATGGACACGATGTGACCCCAGATCTGGTGTAAGAATACTTAGAATTATGTCGTCCAGGGTAGACTAAGGACTGGTAATATATGATGTCGGAATAATGTAATTTACCAATACTCCTGTAAAGACTGCAAGGGGCATTGCAAGTGTCGTTAGGGCATGACTATAGATTATTTGATTGTGGCCATCTCAGGTATTAAAAGCAGTCTTCCATTCATCCCTTTGTCTAATGTGGACAAGATTATAGGCCCCTTGGAGGTCCAACTTAGAAAAGACTTTAGCACTTTGGATCCTGTCTCTCAAAAAGTTCTCTATTTCAGTGGACCCACTAGCAGTCGACTGGTTGGAGCATAAAGAACCATCCTTTTTCTCAAAGAGGAAGAATATTGCTCCTGCAGGGTGACGACTAGCATATTGACCCTTTCTCTAGAATTTCCTTGATGTAGGCCGCCATGCAATTAGTCGCGGCACTTAGTTTTGTCAAACTTTATATACTGTTTGGAAACATTGCTCTTGGAGTTCGAGGCCCACCAGGTAGGCCAGTTTAAGCCTGTGGCAGTATATATGTCAATTTCAGGGCCCTGTCGGAGGATCTTCCAGTCCTTCAATGTGCCAGTGCGACACTGGTAGAGATTAAATGTAGATGCTTAAAACCATACAACGTTGAAAATGGTGGAGTCACTGGGAGCCAGCACTATTGCAGTGCACAGAGCAGCATGCTCATATGGCTGTCAGAGCTACAATGTGTTTTATAAAGGCAGAAAACCAAAAGAGATCATTGCAGGTCCAGTACATCATGCTTAGAACGCTCAAAGAGGAAGATTGGTATGAAAAGAATAAAGGACACGATACTTATGCACCATTTTTGATACACGCAAAAAGCTTACAGCCATCTTCACCCACTCATTTCTATGGAAATTACAAATTTAGCTGAGCAAATGTGTTCAGCTATATTGGGAATTCCCATAGAAATGACTGTAAAGGCCACAAACACCGCCTTCCTCATTCACCAAGATGGTTGGCTCGTAGCTAGCTATGAGACAACTTGCAGCGCTGAAAAGTGCTAGTTGGAATAACCTTTTAATGGAGGGTTCCAGGACTGATTAATGCTCGTTTGTCTATTGCGGCATGATTAAAAATAGAAGATAAGAGTCATACTTACCTCTTGGACGCTCCCGTTCAGTCCCGGCAGCTGGTCTATACATCCCTAATGTAGGCAGTGAACGTTCATTGTTCATGTAATAGGTGCAGCCAGTCACAGGCCACAATGTCACCTGCACGTGACTTTTGTGACCTGCATCTGGCTGCAGTTGTCACGTGAATGAAGACCGTTCAGTGCTACAGTGAGAATGAACGGACCAGCAGCCGGGAGTGAACGAGTGCATCCTGCAGGTAGGTATGAGTCTTATCTTCTATTTTTAATAATTTCCTAATAAAAAAAGATTCTTAGGTCCCAGAATATTTTAAGTTGAGGTAGTTCATTCTAGTGATTCCACTGTTCTGTAGGATTTCTGCTTGCAGAATTCTTCTTAGTATCTTTTTGTTTTTGGTATTTTTTAGTTGTTCACACTGTTGTGTGCGTTGCTTGTTTGTGTTTTAGGTACTTGTGTATATTCATATAGAACATGTCATGATTTTGGGATGATTCATATAATAAATGATTTTTTTTATTACCTTTTTGTCAATATTGTTTTATTTGTTCACCTTTTATTTTTATGTGCAGCACTTTGTGCTTTGTCTTCTAAATGTGCAAAAGCACAGCGACTAAAGTACTCTTCTGTTGTAGAGTACAGAGGAAGCACACACAGGTAATGTACTAACTGCAATTAGTCACACAAAACAGAAACGTTCAATAAGTATAGACAGTGGCTTTTCCTCACGCCAGTCAATGTTGCATCCACATGAGTTGGGATAAACAGCCCCCTTGCCATTTCTTTATTGAACATTGTTTGTTATTTTTTTTATAATAAACTATTATTTATTCCGCCAATTTACTGGATAGCACTCCAGGTCTCTTATATTACTGCTAGCGCATATTATTTGTGTTCATGTACATTAGTGCCTATTTTTCCCTTATCCTGAGATACTTGTGGTTTGTTTTCATTACAAAACTGTCTCTTTTTTGTTATTTTTATCTTTGTCAGTCAATATGTTTTGAGGTTGGACTATGTAATACTTATTATGTTATTAAATCTAAAACATTGTGGCACATTTATCAATCCTGTCCAACTCTTTTACAGTGTAAAGTAAAATTAGACAGTCTTACAATGTAGCTTACCGGATATATCATAGACTATGATATTGCACTGGGATTAAGACTATAGAAAATAAATTCTAGTTGTTACATTTATCAGTAGAGTGACAGTTTGGAAAAAAAGAAGAAAAAAAAAAGAAAAAACAGACGTACGCTCCTTTAGTGCAGTACATTAGAGATCATGTCTCGTATTCTCAGCAAATAGTAGAGGTTGTTCTCTCACCTTTACTTGTGCTTCGTCCGGCACAACTTTTCTCATAATATATTCCTAAGTATTTGTCGAGTGAAGGCAAAAGTTGCATTCTCACGCCACTCGCATGGAGTAACCCAATATAAAAGTAAATAGATTCAGTAAAAGAGTCTGAACCATTGTTGTTATATGGCGTTTTGTGCAGGAACAGTGCTGTGAGGGTAAGTATGATCCGGGATGATCCCCAATGCGTAAGTGCACAGGGTGAGTTATAGTTGGGTAGCCAGTGTGAAGGCATCGGATGACATGACCTAGGACTCACATAAAAGGAGACCACAGGCTTAGGATGTATTTAAACTACGCATGCATTGGATGAGATCATCTAGAAATGGATGATAGTGTATAATACCAACGAGTTTCTTGTACTAAGTAGGAGTGGCATGTTAAATGCATATAGGGGATACGTTTTCCCTTTCTGGATTACGAAGATAATGGGTGGTGGTCCAGGATTAACGTTATGGAGGTGTGTCCGAGTATTGGAGAAACACATTTTTCTGACAGAACAGCAATGCACCCAAAATGTATATGGGGATTCTATAGTTTCATATAGATTCATACACATGTCTGAAACCTTGATGTCATCCTAAAATTCTAAATGATAATATATGAGGATGAGATTGATCATGTATTTGTTTTTCGGATTAGAGGAATTTGATTGTTTGAGGCATGGATAGGTTTAATATAGCCACAAGAACTTGTGGGTGATCATGAGATAAAAAGTGAGCACCATGATTGGCACACTTGTTCTTTTTAACTGTGATGGTAACATAATTTTAATAGCACTGATGAAGGGCGTAACGCCTGAAACGCGTCTGCTGTTATCACAGTGTGTTAATTGGATGTAACTTCATGTCTTATACCATTGGAATAAAGATGTGATTTTATGGAAACTTGCCATTTCCTTAGTGCTGGGTGCAATTAAAGAATTTATGGATTGGGCGATACTATAAGCCTTATAGGTCCTGGGGTATGCAGACCGTGCACCTGCTAATATTCATCAGCCGTAAGAGATGAGCAGTGAACCTTGTATTATTGAGTATTTTTTAAATGCATGACATTTATCAGAGTGTTGATAAATCTGGCGCAGGTTAAAACATGTAGTTTATGTATTTAGTTTTCTTCTCTTCCAGGAGAACCCCTTTAAGCAATGTAAAACTGTAAGAAAAAACAGGGAACTTCAACTTTTTTAATATCCAACCTCAGTTTTTACTAAAATAAGCATGAAACACTGTGCTTTCTGAACTAGGTCTTAAAGGTGTTCTCCTATAACCACAACTTATTAGTTATTCACAGGGTAAGTGATAAGTGTCTGATTGGTATGAGTTTGACCACTGGGACCCCTACTGATCTTGCGTTAGGTGGAGTATGCCCACTGGTACCCAATTCACGTTTGCTACCTTTAGTAGTCCCATAGAGCTTAAATGGAGCCGTAGCATGCATATTTGACTGCTACTCCATTCAAACACAGTGACTTGACACCCACATTACAGGTCCCAACAATCAAACTCCTAACAATCAGACATTTGTCTGGAATTACTATTGTTATTTTTATAATTTAATAAAATGATTATTTTTACATCACAGAAATGACCAACTGTATAATGTATTTTAAGTAAGAATTCTGCCCTTCAGGTTCTGAGAAACACCCCTTCCAACCAAAAGTAGGCTGGTTGAGGCTACCTTTACACTTACATTTTTTATCTTGCTTTTGACTGTTTTTGTAGTGTTTTTTTATGATTTTTAGGTGCATCTATTTCTAGTGCATTTTTATGAATTGGATTATTTGTAATGTAGAAAAATCCACAAAAATGCATAAAAAACACCTGTGGTTTTTATGCTGCAGGAAAAAAAACTTCTTAAAAAAAAACTTCAGGGCATGCTATGTTTGTAAAAAAAAAATGTTTCTGACAAAAAAAAGCATCCACAGTAAAATTTTCATCACAAAGAAAAAATCAATGTGCATTTTATATTTCTGTATTGACCTTCAGCTAACATCTGGCTGTAGCAGTTTTTGCATGCTAAAGGCATGTAAAAATGCAAAAAGAACTGTTTGTTTGTGTTTGTTTTTTGTTTTGGTGTGTGTGTGTTGTAAAAGCCCCTTTATGTTTAGACGATGCAACTAGATGTTAGTCAAAAAAACAAATATGAAATGTACCACAAATGAAATGCTGTTGTTGGTTGATTTCTCAATTTTGAATCACTTTTGGAGTCTGTAGTATCTTATTCAAAAAGCACAGTGCCCTAGGTATGGCTTGTGTTTTAGGTGTATTTCCATAGGCTTCTCTAAAGGTGAAAAAAAAGGCCTGAAAATTATGCAAAGTACAAAAGTCTGTATAAAAAGCCACTAAAAATGCTTGTAAAAAAAAAGTAGTGTGAGGGAAAGTTTACAGAGCTGTGTTATGTACAAAGTATAGGGTTAGAAGATGGAGGGCCATGTAAAGGGCAAGAATGTTTCCCATAACCTGGAGGGAACATAATTTTTAATTGAAAGACTTTGGAAAATTAATTTGTTCTATTTCTGTACAAAACAAACTCAGAAAACCCCTTTAAACAAATGAACAGGATACTAATAATCTTGGCCATCTTTTCTAATGACTAACACTTGTGGGTAATATTTATTTTTATGAATTTCACTTAAACTTTAAAACTAAATAAAGCTCCTAAATTAGATCATCTCAGTTGTTTGCATAATGAATAAATGACCTGGGTGAAGATAAAGGATTAATATCAAAACTTGTAGTGATAAAACTAGAAATGCTGGCTAAGCAGCATTGGCTCTTTCATTACATACAATCCGTATACACTTAGTAGCGGACGAAAGCTCTGCTCCATTTACTCAACAGTCACATCAGATGATGTAACTAAGCATCATGCTTATTAAGATAAGGGACTCCCATATCGCCACTTCGACTACAACACTTAGACACTAATATTTCCCATATGGTATTGTATTATTACACTGTTCTACAAAGTTGAGATTTATTACTTTCATTTTGATGAATCATAAATAAAACCACACTTAATCATATGCAGATGTTCAATAGAAGGGTGTTTAGATTCTATGACCTTGTCTGTGACCTCTATATCAGCAATATGTATCTTGAGAGGTGACATAAGATACTAGAGGCAGAACATATGCATTTATTGTTATTATGTTTATGTTATCACTGTTGTACATATCCGTCATCTGAATTTAGAAAAATTATGAGAACATTTGTTTACCTATCAAATTTAATTATTTTGTGCACAAAAAGAGATTGTTAAAAAGAGTGTGTGGGATAGTAATGGGGAGAATCGGGACACCATCACCACAACTGATCAATCCTTTTTTCTTTATATAACACCATGAAAAAAAATCCGTCGAAGTCTCGGAACTGTTGGGTTGGTTTCACACATAGCGGTCACAACATGGCCCAGTCATGGCCTCAATGCGGCCTAAACTGCACTTCAAAATGACTTCAGCTTCAAGAAAATTGATTGATAATGAACACTTTTTTACCACATTTAAATGTGAAACTATTTGCCAGCAGACTGCTTGAGACTACAGTCATTTTTAAGAATGCAGTGACTCGCTGGTTTTGGACACAGGTCGATTGCGATGTGACCACTACATGCAAATCTAGGCTTATTCTTACAGGTCTCATTAGGTCGCTTCACCAAGTACACAGTGGATTGCAAAAGTATTCATACTCCTTGAACTGTTCCTCATTTTCAAATTTTACAGCTACAAACTTAAATGTATTTTATTGATACTTTATGTGATAGAGCAAGTATTTGTGAAGTTTTGAGAATCAAAAAACTGAAAAGTGTGGTGTGCTATGTATTCAGCCTCCCTGAGTTAATACTTTGTAGGACCACCTTTAGCTGCAATGACATTTGCAAGTCTGTTGGGCTATGTGTCTACCAGCTTCACACATCTAGAGGATGGAATATTTACCCATTCTCTAGCTCAGTCAGATTGATTGACAAACATTTATGAACAGCAATTTTCAAGTCCTGCCACATATTCTCAATGAGATTTAGGTCTGGGCCTTGACTGGGCCATTTTAACACATAATTATGCTTTAATTTCAACCATTCTATTGTAGCTTTTGCTATATGTTTCGGTTCATTGTCCTGCTGGAAGGTGAAACTATGCCCCAGTCTCAAGTCTTTTGCAGCCTTTAATAAGTTTTCCTCCAGGATTGACCTGTATTTAACTCCATCCATCTTCCCATCAACTCTGACCAGCTTCCCAGTCGCTTCTGAAGCAAAGCATCCCAACAGCATGATGTTGCCACCACTATGCTGCACGGTGGCGATGGTGTGTTCAGGTTTATGTGCAGTGTTAGCTTTCCTCCACACATAGCATTTGGCATTTAGGTTTCATCTGACCAGAGCACCTTTTTTCACATACTTGCAGTGTCTCCTAAATAACTTTTTGCACACTACAAATATTTATTTCTGAGCTATCTGCTGTGTTCCTTGGTTTTCATGATGCTGTATGTTCTCTAACCCCTTCACAAAACAGCTGTAGTTATTCTGAGAATAAATTACATACAGATGTACTCTTTATTCAACTAATTAGATTACTCTAAAGGCAATTGCTCGCACTGGATTTTATTTAGGGGTATCAGAGTCCAGAGGGCTCAATACATATGCACACCACACTTTTTAGTTTGGAAAAGCATGTATAATTTTCTTTACACTTTACAAATACTCACTACTATGTGTTTCTCAATCACATAAGATATCAATAAAATAAATTTAAGTTTGCGGCTGTAGCGTTTAAAAAATGAGGAACATTTCAAGTGGTATCAATACTTGCAACCCACTGTATTTCATTGTTGGGCCATGCAGCTTTCTAGCACATGTTGCTTTTCCCCCTAATAGTTTAGTATTGAGTTTACTGTCTGTAAATACGCCATTCTGCTTGTGACCACTGTAGGAAATGGCCCAATGTGCACGTTAATGACGTACGATAATATGTCACCGATCTGCTTAAGAATCGGTGAAATAAAGCCATTTGTTTTGGTGTCAGCGGCATCAGGCCACATGTCACAGGTTTTGTATATGTAGTATGGGCAATAATGCCGTGATCCGGGTCAGGCTTTAATTGAGCAGTCTGTAGGAGTTGGGTGGTACGGGCTGCTCCCGACAATCCAGTCCCTGGGCTTACCACGCCTATATAGGCCAGCAGGCTCAGGGAGAGGGGGTGTGGTTCCTTACCTTGTGTCAAAACTGCTCAAGGAGCGAATGTTTTGCAGCATACCAAGCAGGGTCTTGCACTCCCATAGAGGGAACGACTGAAACCTGCATGCGGGTTGCCTTGCCCAGAGATTCAGAGTACGTGTACTGTTGCTGATTACCAGTGACTGTGTTATTTCAATGTCTTTTGTTTGGCTGAAGTCAAGCCTGCCCGTTTATTTTTCATGTTTTGTGGAGTGCTACAATAAACTTTTGCCGAGTTTCACACTAAAGGACGCTTCCCTTTGGCTAATCCCTACAATTGGTGTCTCGGGATGCGGTATCATCCTGGAGTAAGAGACTGCATTCCATGGGTTAAGGCGGCTTGCTATTTAAAAGCCCAGAACAGGATAATGGAGGAGCTGCTGAAGCACACTGGTGCAGGTGAGCGCCCAACATGCAACAACCCATGCTGAGTCCGTGCGGTCACAGCAGAGAAACGAACCAGCTCCTGAACAGGCAGAGTCCATCATGGAGGAGGCAATCCGGGTGGAAGTAGACCCCAGCTACACCAGTCAGGATGATGACAGCAGTTACGGGAAAAGGTACAGACTCCCTGTCAGAAGGATGACCCCATAAGACGTCGTGGAAAGCCTACCTTACCTGTCATTGAGCGTGGTTGCCGAACGGGAGAGACTACCAGCCGCAGTGGCAGAGGTCCCCGGGCCCCCTTTCTCACCGCGAGCCTCAAAGGCTATATTATGACATGTCTCTGCAGATGCCAGGGAATACCCTAAGCGAGATCATAGATCCTGGTACGCCTGGGACGTGACGGTCCACCTCCGGGCTCAGAGGGTGCGACCATGGGGATACAGGAAGGGACCGGGCCCCAAGGTCCCAAATGTTTGATTCCCTGCACCTCATCCATAAATGGCTGCAGCCAGAGGTCTGTATCCCCAGCCCAGATGGTGGAAAGGGTCATGATGGACCTGTTTAGTGCACGCTCTCCCCAAGCCAGTGCAGTGCTGGGTCACGCAGGAAATCCCCTGAACAGCAGATGTGACTTTGGTTGAGCCTTGTGGGAAAGTTATCAGGCCCGTGGAGCCGCTCCATGGTCTATCCAGGACCCTTTGCCCTCCATACTGTCGTAATGCAGAGTGACTCTGACAGCCCAAGAAGGGGACCCAAACCCCTAGAGAAGCCCCGGTCCGCCTAAGGCCAAATGGCCTGCCTAGAGCCAACATCCAGACCTCTCTGTCAGGGACATCATCTGCTGGAAGTGCCACGCTGCCGGGGGCACATGGCGGCCCAATGCCCACTTTGTCCCGGAACCCATGACTGTTCCATAGGGCGGCTGTACGTCATTGTTTGCGCAATCGGCCTGCACAGCAGTGATTGACACGGTAGAAGGGACTTCCACTCGTGTCCAAAAAGAATGGTTGGAAAAATGGCCCCCACCCCCCCTATCATGGGTACTCCAGAGGAATCGGGCAGTTTGGTTCACTCTCCAGACCGGCCCGATTCCCCATGGTTATCCCAGGGACAACTTTGTGTGAGTCACGAGCATACCTGGGGAGTACCAAAGTTACCCAGTGTGGCACGAGTCACTTAAAATCTGATAGTGTGTACAGTGTCCCAACAAGTAGTGCATCGTGAAGGGGTACTGCAACGCGGCCGATAATTGGCCGGGTTCAGCCCTCTCTTTTGGTTACCAATTGGGAAAATTCAGTACAGCAGAAAATTCCCCCTTAGTGGAAAAGAAAAGAAGATGAAAAGAAAGGTATAAAGAAAGAGAATAAAAAAGTCAAAAAAAGAAAAAGGAGAGGAGGGGGGAGCACAGACAGCCCTGAGAGCCCTGGTCCAGGAAGGGTTCCCGAATTCCCTGTTCTCTGTCAATGGTAGGAGGATGGTGAGAACGAGTCACCCCTTGACGAAACAGTCCCCGACCTAGGAGTATCTCAGGGAAATTTTGGGACGGCCCAGCTGCAGGATGAAACCCTGAAAGGGGCTTTCAATAGCGTGTGTGTCCTGGATGGGGAAACCCCAAGATTCAGGGGCCGAGGAAAGATTTCCCCATTTGCCATGGAAGGGAACCTGTAGTACCGGGTGACCAAAATCCATTTTGAAGAAGTGGTGGAACAACTGCTAGTTTTCCCAAACCCCATAGGCGGTTTGGTCAATGGACCGGCTCACATTCATGTATTTGGGGTGGACAACCTGGGGCCACATAAGCCATAGAGTAGGATATCTCCCAGATTCTACTGGCCAGGTTTGCTACCGGGAAATCCCGAACTACTGCTAGTCATGTCCCCATTGCCAGGTAACCTCCCGTACGCCAATAGTCCACAGCCCGCTAAGTCCCATTGCCTATTATTGAGATACCCTTTGAGAGAGTAGCGATGGATTTATTGGGCCCCTGGTAAAGTCCGGTCTAGAGGACACCAGTACATTCTGGTCATCATGGACTACGCTACCGAGGTACCCAGAAGCTGTGCCCCCTGGAAATCTCTTCCTCAAAAGTCAATGGTAGGGAGCTTGGCAATATTTCCCTAACGGGGTTGCCGAACGAGATCCTGAGCGGATCAAGGGACCCCGTTTTATGTTCCAAGAGCAGTAATAAGTGGATCTTTTGTAATTTTCTGAGGTGTGGTACCCAGCTTTACGCAACCTCGGTGTATCACCCCCAGACAGATGCTTTGTAGAGCGCTTCCAACAAGACCTTGAAGGCCATGTTGAAGAAAGTAGTCGAGAAAGATGGCCGAGATTGGACTACCTTTTGCCGTATCTCCTATTTTTATTAGAGAGTTCCCAACAAAGCCCCCCCCCCCCTCCACAGGGTCTCCCCCTTGAATGCTTTATGGCAGGCATCCCAGGGGTCTATTTGATATCGCCAAGGAGACCTGGGAAAGCGAAGTCACACCCCATAAAAGCGTTATTGATCATGTGTGTAGACCAGTTGCAGGAACGATCGCTACAGGTACACCCTATTGTTAAAAAGCAATCTCTTACAGGCCCAAGAGGCGCAAGCGAAAGTACTACAACAGGTCGGCCCGAGTAGACAGTTTAGTCCAGGGGACCGGGTCCTGGTCCTTAGTACCAACGTGTGGAGAGCCATTTCCTGGGCGAAATAGGCAAGGTCGATAGAGTTAGTTGAGAAGTTGGAGGTCAACTATCGGTCCCCCATCAGCCGGGTAGAAGGAAGCCGCTATCAAATCTAGCCACTTAACTTGCTCAAGCCAAGGAAGGATATGGACCCCGGAGGCATCTTGTTTGTGTCCCCAACCAGAGACCAGATGGTAAGGCAGTAAGAGATTGCAGAGACCCTGTCTCCGTTCTCAGACCCAACAGTGCAGACAACTGGCTGCAACCAAAAATAGGTAACTTGTTCACCAGCGAGGCACCTGGCTAACACATGTTGGGTGGACTGAGATTTTGACCGAGCCTCCTGTTATGAGTGAGTTCTAAAACCTTAAAGGATTCCCGAGCCCCGTATGGAAAATTGTGGCAAAAGAGGTACAGAGAATTTAAAATTATGGTGATAGAGTGGAGTCTAAGAGCGGATGGTCCAGCCCCATCGTGTTAGTGCCCAAACCCCAACGTTGAGTGGCGCTTCTGCAACGACTACCGTATACTAAAAGTTAGGTATCTCAAGTCGATTGCAAACCCCATGCCCACGGTTGGATGATCTTATTGTGAGGTTAGGGCCAGCCCGGTATATCACCACCCAAGACCTGTCTAAGGGGGTATAGGCAGATCGCCCGTTAGCCATGGAGTGCCCGAGAGAAGACTGCATTTCTACACCATACTTCCTTCCACTATGTAAGATGCCATTAGGGTTGCAGGGGGCTCCCGCCACCTTCCAGGGGCGATGGATAGTATCAGGGTCCCCACAAGGCATATGCTTCATCCTACCTTGAGCTACATAGTGATCTTCAGCCGAGATTGGCAGAGTCCACCTTAAGAAGATCCAAGCTTTGTCCTAGAAGCGCTAAGGAAATGGTGGGTTCAACATAAACCCCAAGGACGAGCGCGTAGTGATGGAGAGGCCCGTTACTGGGGTATGTCCGTTGGGAAGAGGGAAATAAAGCCTCACGTGACCAAAATAGAAGCCATCCAAACCTGGCCCCGCCCCCTTCAATAAGAAACAAGTTAAGAGCGTTTCTAGGGAGTTGTGGGATAGTTACCGGCGGCTTTTATCCGTAGTTCGCCGAGTTGGCGGTGCCCCTGAACGGACCTACGAAGGGTTGTCAAATCCGCCATGAACGAAATTGTCCCCAGAGCGCAGAGTGAAGGCCTTCCAAAACTTGAAGTCAGCCTATGTATACAGCCATTATGGTGGCCCAATTTCTCTCGAGAATTTGTTGTACAAACAATGCCTCAGAGACGTGCCCTAGGACAGTAATGGTCCCCTGGTTATCAATGGGGAGGACTTCCGTGAGTTTCCCTCAGCAGGAAGCAGTCCCCAGCCCGAGCGAATACTCCAATATTAGATGGATGCTTGGCCATTTTAAATGGGCGCTTGTTATTTTAATTTCTCTCGGTACTACCTCCTGCTTCGGAAATTTAATTGGTGACGGATCAATGCCCCTTTAAAATGGTTAAGGTTTAAAAAGGTCAACATGCCAGTTGTCACCCGATGGTTCCTGCACTGCAGATTTTAATTTCTCGGTGGAGCACAGCCGGGCCAAGCTGCAGGGGGAATGCAGATGCCCTGGTTCTAGGTATATAGTTTGATGGCGTAGGTGCCCAGTCCCCCCGGCATTGTGCGATGATTGTTGTGGTGGGGGGGTTAAAGATTAGGAAGTGCAACAAGTGCCGTATAGACGGACGTTATGGTGACACCGCTCTGCTTAAGAATCTGGTGAAAAAAAGCCCATTTGTTTTTAGGTGTCAGCGGCAGGCAGGCCACTGACACCGTTTTTGTATAAGTAATATGGCAATAATTCTCGATATACGGGTCGTGCTTAATTGGGAGCATTCTGTAAAGTTGGGTTGGGTACTGGCAGATCCACATCCAGTCCTGGTCTTACCGCCGGCCTATAAAGGCCAGCAAGGCTCAGGGTGGCAGTGGGGGGTTCCTTACCTTTGGTCAAACTGCTCAGAGGAGCGAATGTTTTGTGAGTCGGGGCATGAGAGCCAGAGCATGTGGCTAGCAGCTCCATAGAGGAACAAGAAAAAACGAAGACTGTGAAACCTGCAATGCGTTGCTCCTTGCCCAGAGATTCAGAAGTAACGTAACTGATGCTTATACCAGGTACTTTTGTTTCAAACCCAGATGTCTTTTGTTTGCTGAAGCAAGCCTGGCGTTATTTTTTCATGTTTTGTGGAGTGCTACAATAAACTTTGCCGTGTTTCACACTAAAGGACTGCTTCCCTTTGGGCTAATCCCTACACCACCCAGACAGCTTCGTGGCCAGTGTTTGCATTATCTTCTGAAGAAATAACTGCTCTTCTGGGTCAGCTATAAATTTTTCTCCATTCTAACTTCAAAGTATTACACTTTTTCATGTACTTCCATCACTGCCCTCTACTGAACACTGCACACTTACTGTGCGCTTCCCACACTTCTGTGGGCTTTCCTTATTTTGTGCATGGTTAATAAAAGGAATATAGCCACTAGGAACATGTTTATAAATATTTATGTAATGAATAGGTGGGTATGCTGCCTAAATAAAACAGGACACTGTTGCCATGCTTGGGTTTGTACTAAAAATCGACAGCTACAATAGATAACATTAGACCTGATGTTGCTTGGAATAGTTATTGGTGTAAACAAGGTTTATGTATAAAGGCTCATAAACACACCCATATCACAGATCTGTGTTGCATGGACCCTCCTATTTCATACAAAGGCTTATAAAGTGTTTTTCATAGGTTCACATGAAAAGAGAAATCATGGCATGTTCTGCATGTTATACTGTTGTAAAGCGGAAGGCAGGGCCGTTCCTAGGCTAAACTGCACTCGGGGAGAGGTGAAGAAATTTCGCCCCTCCACCCTCCCCAGTAACATAATACGCCACGATGTGACACATTGCATCACCGTCAGCCTAAATATACAAAAATCTGTAACCAATGTGGCTATGTATAAAAATGTTTCTACTAAACAAAGTCATACAGTTACCAAATAACACTGCTACACAAAACCAGAATCCCAGGCTAATAGTACCAGTGTCCTACAAAGACCACATATCACCAGCACATAGTGACTGAATACCGCCACACCGTGACCATGTATTACAAACACATATTGACCAAATATAGCAACACTGAGACCACATATCAACAGCACATATAGACTGAATAATACCACCACATCATGACCACATGTCGCTACCACATAGTGACTGAATAATACACAATGCCATTACTGAATACAAACCATTATACTACAACCTATTTTACCGACACACAGTGATGATACAGTGGTGGATACCAATTGTACACAGGCTCTGCAGACATATGCATTATTACATTCAAGTTTTACATCCAGTGATTACAGAGACGTCTCTGAAGATGTTGTTCAATTTCTCTTCTTCTTCTCCATCTGGCCCAGACCGCCATGACGTCTTCTCCTGGCCACGACCCTTCACCTGTAAAATTAACAAAACAAACATCTTAGACTCTCACTTTATCAGCAACTTCTCTTCAAATTCCATCTCAATACAAACTCCCAAATCCAAAGCGAACCTCATATAGTAGCCATGAAATATGCCCCCTGTAGCTAGACAGTAGCCCCCAGTAGACAGATAGTAGCCGCTCGTAGCCATGTAGTAGCCCCCTGTAGCTAGGTAATATGTCCCTTGTAGCCAGAAAGTAGCCCCTGTAGCCAGAAAGTAGCCCCTATAGCCATATAGTAGCCCCCTGTAGCCAGGTAGTAGCCCCCTGTAGCCAGTTAGTAACCCCTGTAGTAGCCCCATTACCCAGGTATACCCCCCCTGGCCGGGCAGTAGCCCCCTGTATACCCCCCATAGCCAGGTAATGGGGGCCCCCTAAAGTCAGGTAATAGCCCCCCTATACCCCAGTAGTAGCCCCCTATAGCCAGGTAGTAAAGGGCCCTTGAAGAAACCCATTAGCCAGGAGTAATTCCGACTAGCCCCAAAAGCCAAGGTAATGCCCCATGTCAAAAATTTTATAGCCCCTTTTTGGGCCAAATTTGGTATTGCCCCTGTGGGGGGTAGTTACCCGTAGTACCCCCTATGGGGCCAGGTAGAAAGCCCTGTAGTAGCCCTTACCCCAGGTAAAACCCCCTTTAAAAGTCAGATAGTAGCCCCTATACCAGTAGTCCCCTATAGCCCCAGGTGATTACCCCCTTGTGGTGCCCTAAGAAAAATAAAAAACCCCTATACCGGAAAAATAGCCCCTTAAATATAGGTGTACCCCCTTTGGGCCGAAAAAAAGTTAAATAATAAAAAAAAATTTACTCACCTTGGGGTTTCACGGTCCCCTGTCCCAGGTCCGGGAGCATGAGCAGTGAAAAGCGCGAACGTCATCACGCGCTTACACCGCATAAGTCCCGGGATCTCCGGGGCCAGTTTTACAACGGCCCCGCAGGTCAAGGACAAAATCTCCGGCAGCGGGCAGGCTGTTTGTGGCGCCCCCTTCGGTGAGCGGGCTTTGGGCACCCCGGCGATCGCCCCCCCTCAAAAAACGGCCCTGGTGGGATTAAACCCACTTTATCATTGGTCTTTTTTTCCCCAATCGTGCCGGGTTAAACAAACCCAAAACAACCCCCCAAAATTGGGCATTTTGCAGGGATTCGGGCTTTTGCAAATTTCCCCTTTCTAAATTTTTTAAGACTTTTTGGTTATTTTTTAATTTTTTTTTAAAAAAACCATTAAAATGATACAAAAATAATAAAGTTTTTAATTTTCAAAAAGCTTTTGGTTTTTAAAAAATTCTTATGTTTTACACATTTTTCTAATACATTTTAAACAAACCCAAAAGCATAATGAGATCCTTCTTGGAAAGGGTTCGGATTTACATGTGACGGCTTCATGGACTAGAGTTGTCAGCTCTCCCTTTTCTTCTTTGACCACCATGATTAATTCTACCAGCCACGTTTCATTAGTGCCCCAAAAAAACCATGCCAAACAGGTTGCCCCAAACGTACTATGCCTAAAACACTATGTTTTTCCCCTGGCAGAAAATGTACCCCTGTTTGCTCACAGTTAATAGTTTTTTCCTTTAAACCCTTAA
The DNA here is from genome assembly GCA_025379985.1 of Phyllomedusa bahiana. Taxonomy (NCBI): domain Eukaryota; kingdom Metazoa; phylum Chordata; class Amphibia; order Anura; family Hylidae; genus Phyllomedusa; species Phyllomedusa bahiana. Next base: position 164,205 of record JAODAL010001880.1, read on the forward strand.
CAACCGCCTGCCGATTTAGATCGGCTGGTGCGGGCGTTCTCTGCAGCGACGTCTTAAGAGTCGCTGCAACTTTGAATTTGGGGCCCCCGGGGGCCCGCAGTTTTGGGCGGAATGGGGGGCTTAAAACCCTTTAAAATGATTGCGTGGATCGTCCCCCACACGCAATCGGGGTTTTCCCCACTCTGTCGGGTGATCGGAACACCAGGTGAACGACAGAGCTCGGGAACGGCTGCACATCCCCTGGGCCTGAGTGCCCCAAACGTCTTGTATGAACCAGTGACCGGATAATTTGTGCGTCCTAACACTGCCTGTGCAGACGACACAGATTATAGGGGATTAGCATATTAATTCTAAAAATCACTAAAAAAAAAAATGTAAAACAGTTCCCGTTCAAATTTAAAAAAAAAAGAATACAAAAAAAAAAATAAAAAAAATAAAATTTATAAAAAAAATAAATGTGAAATATTTTCCACACAAAAAAAAATACACATTTTAAAAGGGACCACATGACTTAAAAACCCTTTCAATTAACTAACCGTTATTTTAAATGTGAAAAGTGAATGGGGTTTAAAAAAAAATTCTCCCCTAAAGTAACCTTTCTCGAAAAAATGAGGGCCTCAAACAATGCACTTGAAAAAATAAAAAAGTTAAATGTTGAAACACAAGGGGGCAAAAAGTAAAAAAATGTTCGGGCATTTTAATACTTTTCGGGGTTCATTTAAGGGGTTTAAATCCTAACTTTATTACCTGCCCAATTGTGTCTTTTATAGCACCCACACCACCAACAAGCATCTTACAACTCTCACAGAACCTCCAGTGCACTGTTTTTCCCCCTTTCTTACCCCCATCCCCCCCCTAACTGATCCTTTGTGCCCCTTTTTTTCTCTGGGTCCTTTTTTTTTTTTTCTCAACAGTTTTTCCCAAATCGTCCTATTTATTATTGAACCTCATTGCTCCTCTAATTTTTACGCTGCTCCTTTTTCTCAGACTGTCCCCCTGTTTCTCACAAGGACTACCCTTATGTCATTCTCTCTCTCACACAGACTGCCACACTCCTTCTCACACATTACCCTGTACCAAAATTAGCTTATTTCAGCAAGCTCTTTCTGTCTTTTCTTTTGATTGATTTTCTTGTTTAGTCACATGGTCATAATTGCATCAAATAGCATCTACTATGAGCAGGAAGTCATTGGTTTTCTGTCCTATCCCAAACAATGTTTTATCTGCGTTCCAGGGATACAGATGCAACTAGGTGGAAGATAAGGCACCATTTTCCTATAATTAAAAAAGGCTGTTCCCAAAACAATTAAATATGTAATCTTTAACTTTTATCTTAAAACTTTTGAGGAAAATTGTACAAGTGGGGTTGACTAGTTTGTGGGTTGTATCCTTTGTTTAAGCAGACCTACTCATGTTCTTCTATACCTTGTTGTACAGCAATCTGCCCAAAAGCCACTTGACTTGATCTCACTGTTTAGTATGGATCTCCCCCTAAGCAGGACAACGACATTCTTGGTGAGTACAGTTGAACACAGTGACTGTATTTGCTGTAACATAGGTTGTTATGTTGATTAAAATTCAGGTATGCAGGAAGTGTGGGGTAGCATTTTTATTAAATTATTTGTAGTGTTATGTAGATTGTGTTAAATATATTCATTTAGTTGAAAGCAATAATAAAGATAATGAAAAGTATGTGTACATTGTGTCTCAGATCTCCGCTCTAAGGCTTTCTAATGAGGTGGTAAACAAACAATATTGTGTGATCTCCAAGGGAGATGAAAATACATATCCAGTGACAGACAGAAGAGGTTGTAGATTAAAGGGAGTTGTACAGGTCAGTATTAGAGATGAGCGTGCAGTAAAATGTTCTAGTTCCATTAGAACCTCGAACTTTAGTGTGTTCAGTTCAAGTTTCTATTCGGACTAGAAGTCGAAACCCCCTTAAATCAAGGGGGAAGATGTTTTGGTTAATTTTTACCTATACAGGTGAGGAGAAGCTGGAATTAAACCCTCCATAACATAAATGGATACGTGAACAACTTTGTGAAAAAATTTGGCTCACAGTGACAGAAAAAAAATGAAAGCTAAAAAACTTCAATTTCCTTTAATGGCAACTGAAAAAGATATGCATTTGCAAGCAGGGGGGCGTTCTTAAGGGTAGAAAACAAACAAGACGACAATTGTACCCATCTTACAAAAAAATTTTCTCGCCCCCCCCTAAACAATCAAAAAAAGGAGAGAGAAAATAGTCCTAAAAAAACTTTTTAAAAAATTTTCATTAAAATGAATAATAGACTCCTTCAAAAACATTTAAGATAACAGAAAAACAGCTAAAGGGGTACCCATTACCCCATACGGGCTAGATGACCTAGCCTAAAAAAGCAGGACAATCGCCTGATAAGGACGCGCCCGCCCGGAACCTGACCCTAATTCACACACAACCCACAATAAACTCCCGTCTAGTCCCAACATGACATGTTTGATCAGCCTCTTATTGTACTTTCTGATCACATAGGGGGCTGTAAAGGAAAAACAGACCAAAGTACAGGGGAAAAGGGCGGTTTTACAGTTCAAAAGATAACAACTATATAACGACACCAAGTATAAAGTGCAAATAGTGTCTAGTGTCGCTAGATCAGGTAAACACAGACTTAATAGAGGATACTTAAAATCATCAGAGGCAAGACATATATGCATAGACTCACAGTAGGGACCGGAGGATCCTTTACTGACAATGCAGCCCCCAATTTTTAAAAAAGGTAAAATTGTTAAACCCAAAGTGTAGATTTCCCCCTCAGGCCCCCAAATGAAAAGTGTGAAAGAAAAAAATAAAGATCAAAAACATTACTACCCCAAAATTTAAAAATATAAACAGAAAAAAAGGAGCATCCCAAAAAAATTTGGTGATTTGGGTTTCCAGCGACAATTGGGGGCGTAGTTACCAGTCCCAGTAAATATCCAAGGGGAAAATTTTGCAGCACCTCCTTTTTTCAAAAAATGCAAAAACTTTAAAATTCCCCAAAATGTCCCCAAAAACGATGTTTCTGGGTACCCGGAGGGCCCTTTTTCCCAAAACCCCCAAAATTGAGAAAGGTCCGTAGCCGAAACTCCCTTTTTGGGCATGTTGGGGTAAAGTTCCTTTTCATTTTTTGAACAAGGATGTGCGAATTTTCCTTGGATACCCCCCAAAATAGATAGATGAAAAAAACGGGGAGTAACCCTCATTTTCCAAAAAGTTTACCTTATAATTTGGAAACCCTGACTCTCATCTCCACCCTGTGTGGGCGCCGGGAGCTTCGACCGTACAATGCCAACCCAGACGCCGGGGGGCGCGGTTTACGCTGGGGGGGGGTTTTAACGGCCCCCACTGTGGGACCGCTTATTTTAGGGGCCCCTTATTGTCTTTAAGGAGATTTTAATTTATTTTAAAGGGGAAAAATTTTTAAAAATTATTTTTTAGGACTTTTTTTTCTCTCTCTCTTTTTTTGGAAATTTCGTAGCTATAGGAATGAAGGTAGAGCTTCCTTTTCCCGGGGGTCTGCATCCTGAGGGGGGCCCCAAAAACCCCCCTTTTACACCATAGGAGATTTGGAGATGATGTGTTATAAAAACTGAACCCCCAAAACTTCCAAAAAAAATGAGTAAATTTAGAAATCCAAAACTTCTGTTAAAATTATCCATGAAATCGGGGTTTTTGGCTTTTTGTGAGCCTGCAAATGTCCGCCAAATAACAGCTTTCTGGGTGTGGGAAAAAATTGGGCCCCCCGCAAAAAACCAAAATCCCCCAACTAAATTTAAAGGGGCTATGGAGAGGAAAATTTCGTTCACAAGGCAATACAGTGAAATATAACATGATCATGTATTTTAGCAGCCAATTTTGGGGCCCCCTTTCACCTCAGAGAATGCGTTTTCCCAAAACTGCACTGTTTTGGGTGGGCCGCCAAAAGTGCAAAAAAAGGGGGATGGATGGGGCCCACAAAAGTGCAGGAAAAAACCCTGAAAACGAAACTGAAAATGGGGGGTTTTCGAAAATTGAACTAGAACTTTACTTAACAAAAAATTTAAAATTTTGGTTCGGTTTTGAGTTCTAAAAATTCGAGAAGTTTAGAACTAGAACGGGTTTAAAACAAAAAAAGTCAATATATATATTTTTGGTTTTCCCTTGCTTTCAAGAAAAAAAAAAACCCAAAAAATAATGGACCTATCAATCAAAAAAACAATTTTCCTTAAAGTATCAATCGAGTGTTGCAACCCCCATATTTTCTTTACTACAGGATCATAAAGTTTACAAACTTTTATTTCTCAAAACATAAAAAATATAGTATTAAAACATACAACCCACAGAATAAATATTCTTAACCCTCCCATTTATCTCTTTTATAAATTTTTCACATAAACATCATTTTCCAAAAAAGGGGACCTTCAATACAAAATAATTTTCTTTGGGTTTTCTGGGGAACATGTGGGAAAACCCCGTATTCAGGAAAAAGGGGTAAATGTACATAAAAATGATAAAAAGAAAAAAGTTGACAGGGAATATATAAAGGGGAAAAAAACCAAAGGGTGAGCTCCAAACCCTGATGTGTTTTCACCTGAGCCTCTTCTAAGGGGGTTGGGGTCTTTAAAGGGAAATTTTTGCATACAAAATTTTTTTTTTTTTTTTGCAGGGAAAAATTTTTTTAGTTGCAAAGGGAGAAAAAAAATATAAACAAAAATTTCAAAAATATTTTTATTTGCTACAGGCCAAAAGAAAAAGGGGGTGGGGGAAAAAAAAAACAAATAAAACTATGGGCCCAAATTTTCAGTCAATACGGTTTAAGTTTTTTACCTTAAAACAGGGATTTCAACAGCGACAATAATCAACCTTTTAAATTTTTCTGAAGACAAATTTTCAACAAAATCCCCATAAAAAGGAAGTACTACGCCATCAAAATCTCCAGTGTGCCTTTTGTCCAGTATCCCGGGGAGTTTGAGATTATTGAAAGTAATTAGAATGTAAAAATGGGGACCAATTATCCATGATCTTTGTCAATTCCCTGAGTAGGTTTTTATTTGATAGATCTCACAATGGAAATGTCTGTTTATTCTAAAAAATTACCCTCTTGGATCTTTGGGGAAAAGGGTAAATTTTCCAATGATAAGGCTATGACTTTTCTAGTGCGGGTTTGGGAGGAAAAAGCACTTTGGGGGGGGGTAAATATATCTTTTAAAAAGTTCAAAACCAGGGTAGCCCGTCCCCGGGGAAATTTTAAAAACTTTATTTTTCCCTTTTTAAATTTGTTTCCCAGCAAATTTTTTTTCCCCAGATCTTGCCCCTTAAAAGGGGGTACTAACGGGCAAGTCCCACCCCCATTGAAATAGGGATCCTTTTATACCACAGCCCTCCCCGCAAAGGTGGATAACCAGACTGTGTTTTGCTAACCTATTTTTGGGGGTTTAAAAATACCATCGCAAAGGATTTTTCCCAGGGTTCAAAGGGGTTAAAATCTAAAAACTTAGTTTATTTTTGGCGGTTTAAACCCGTCCTTCTTGGGGGTGAATGAAAGCCACCAGCCCCAAAAATTTCCATTTTTAAAGAATTTTGTATTTTAAAATCACTTTCAACACGGGATAGTGTTTGGTTAAGGGAGATGAAAGACCTTTTTAAAGTTATGTGTTGAGTTCAGTAGAAAATTAGAAAAGGGGAGGTTCCAATGTGCTCTGGGATGGCCCTTTTGCGGGTTTTGGGGCCCAGTGTCTTCAAATTTAAGGTATAGGGAAAAATTGGGTATCTAGGGATTTTAGAATGGAGGACCATCTCTTCCCAAAAGGGTTTGAAAGGGTCCTTCTGGAACAAAGGTCCGATTTCCTGACACCCAGGGCTATCCAAATCGGGGGTTTTGGGAATTTATTTTGGGGACATAAACCCTTTTTAGGGCTACCCCGGGGGCAAGATATTTTATTGAATCGGATTCCCTGTTTATTTTGCTATTGCCCTTTTGCCAAAACCCATGCTGGTTTAGTTTAAAACAATAGGCTGTAATTTTCGGTTTCGTCTCCTAGTAGAAACGCTATTAAGGTGATCTTTAAACATCCCATGGTAATAAGAGTGGGTTTTTTTTGCAGGGCCATGGTGAAATACTGGGTTTGGTTTCCAAAAAGTAGTTAAAAAGGGTTTCCCAAAGGGTTGAGGCCAAGTTTTATTGCGCTAGGTTTTGGGCCCCAGGGCAGACCTCCCTTTGGTTCCCTTTCTATATAAGGTATTTTTTTTTGAAATTTGGGGGTAATTTGAGGCCCAATAATTGTAGAATATTCGCGAAGAAGGCAATTAGTGGGCCTTTTGGAAAAAAAATAAGGAAGGGACCTGGGCCCCATATAAGGAAAATTTGGGGGGAAGGACATTTTGGGAAGGGTTTTATAAGTGCCCAACCCTGATGGTGTGTTTGTTTTAAGTCGACCAATTTCTTTTAAAATAGAGGATGAAACATCTTCTAGGTTTTTTTGGGAAAGGTTCCGCGCAATAAATTTGGGGAAATTTGAAATTTCCCAAATAGGAAAAATAATTAATTTGTCCAAATAAAATTTTTGGGACCTAAAAGGTGTTTTTATTTATTTCCGACAATTAAGGGGCGGGAAAAATGGGCTTGGAGATATTAAGTTTATTTAAAAGGGTATTCGGAGTATTGTTTTAAACAAAGTAAGGAGAGCAGGGAAAAAACGGGTTCGGTTTTTTTGGCAGAAAACAAGTATGCGTTTAGCAAAACCCCCCTTAAAATTTGTGGGTTGTGTCTATTTTATCTTTGATTTTCCTTTTTAAAGGGGGAGTATTTCGAAAAATTTCCATTTAAAGGTTCGCCCCAAAAAAACCCCCTATGAGGGGGGGTAGGGGGGAACCTTTTCTAAGTTTCCCTTTGAAAAATTTTGAAACTTTCTGAAAAGGAATCAAAAGGGAAAGACTTTTTAGAAGGGGCAGGGTATAGCGAAAAGTATTTTTGAAAGAAAGGTCCCAGAAAAACCCAAATTTTTTTTAAAAACCCCCTCCCTGTAAGTCCCATTAAAAATATTTTGGGGGGTTTTTTCGCCATTTTAAAGATAAGAGAGCAATGGGAAGTTTATTTGCAGTGATATTTGTTAAAAAGTCTAAGACCCGTCCAAGAAAGCCCTCCCCTGGTTTTTTTATTTTTTATAAAAACCCCCCTGGTCTTTGTTTATCAGAGAAGGGAGGGACCTCACAAAAACTGTTGGGTAAAATTTTTGAGTAAATTTTTTATATCGAAATTAAAGTAAGGGGATTGGCCTAAAAAATTAGTTTACTTGAAACTGGTTTTGGGTTTTCCCCCGGTTTTTGGGTTTGGTTTGAGATAGTAGTTTAAGGGGTTTTTCCTTTGGAGAGGTACCTTTTTCAGAATTAAAAAATTTAAGAGTGTGTCATATGTGGAGATATTTGTCCCTTAAATTAAAGGGAAAATTTTAAAATTCAATTTGGAGACAAAGCTTTGGGCCCGGGGGTTTATTACCTTTTACTTGTCGGATTGTAGGGTTCAACTTCGAAAGTGTATAGGGGGGTTTTTAGGGGGTTTATAGTTGTTCCAATTCTTTTTAACGAGGGGGAGGGGATCCCATTAAAAAAATTTTTTCTATTTTGTTCTTTTTTAAAATTGGGGGGAGATTTTGGGTCCCCCTTTTTTGATTTTTTATAATTTAACCCGTTTAGGGTTTCGAATTTCGGTTGGAAATTTGCTGGGGGGGTTTTATCGAAGATTTTGGGCCCTTTTTTAAGGGAGGTGAAAATGGGATTTTTTAGTTCTTGGGTTTGAGTTTTTTACTCCCTTTTGGGCCCTTTTTTTTTAAAATAGGCTGTCCCCTTTAAATAGAAATTTTCCCCTGCAGCCTTTTTAAATTGGTCTTTCCCTATTTGAAAAAGAAGGTTTCTTGCTTTTTTTAAGGTTTAAAAAAAATTTCTCTTTGTGGATTGGGGTGGGTTTTTCCCTTTTAACTGAAATGGCTAGGGTTTTAAAAATCATCTAATACCTGTTGGGGGTGTTTGGGCTCTGACTTTTTTTTCTCTCTTAGAATGGGAAAAATAAAAAAAAACCCCCAATGTATTTCCTTATGTTGGGACCCCCAAGGGTTTTTTATTTTGAAGGGGGAGAGAAAGACGTTAATTTCAAAAAACCCCCTTAAGTGCCTTCTCTGTTTTCCCTTTTTACTATTTTTAGGTGACCCTTTAAATAAAAAATTGTTCAAGCGCCAGGGGGTGGGGAAAGGAATTGAAAATTGTCTTTAATAGAGGGGGATCGGGGCATGGGCAGACCATGTTCAAAAACCTATCGTGAATAGTAAAATGATAGTAAAGGGTTTTCCAAATTTCAAGGAAGTAAATCCATCTCGCGTGGGAATTTTTTGGTTTTCTGAGTAATGGTTGGGAAAACCCAAGTCTTTTTAGGGTGGGGATAGCGGGCCCTTTGGGGCATGTAGATTTTCCCCCCCAGTATGAGGTTTTTAAATTTAGGGGGGAATCGAATTGTGCTTAAACTATCCTGTGATTTGTCCCAAAGAAGACATTTTTAAATCTCCAAAACAAATTTAAAAAATTTGGGCCCCTTGGGGAAAATTTTTTTTGGGCTTAGAAAACAAATTTGGAGATAAAAAAAACCTTTGGGGTGTATTAGGGCCCCAAAAAGCCACCAAAGTATAAGGGGGGGGGGTTTTAAATTTAGAGTCCCTTTTTTAAAAAATAATATCGGCCCCTTTGGGCAAGGAACGATTGTTAAAAGGGGAAAGGCTATAGTAATTTTAATGAACACAGAAAATCCCCATTGTTTGGTGTCTAACACTGAGTGAAAAACCCCCGGAAACTTTTTGGGGTTTAAGTATTAAAGATCTGTTTGTTTTAGATGAGTCTCCTGTAGGCATACCAAAATCAGCGCAGACCTTCAATATCTTTTTTCCACAATTAGCGATTTTTTTACATGGAAAAATTAAAACCGTTTTAAATTGAGTGATAAGAACTTAAAAGCCCCCTGATGACAAGTAACAGCAATTAATTGGGATTTGAAGGGTGTCACTGTTGAAATTTAGAGGGGGAAGATTTTATGGGGGACCCGTTCTATACAATTTTAACATAGGAAAAAAATTTTTAAAAAATGAATTCATTAAGGTAAACCGCCCAACATAAAGGCCCAACAAGTACAGGGCCCAAAAAGAACAAGTAAATTTCCGGGAGGGGGTGGAAATAAAAAAAGGGGCAAGGGCCGTTGGGCCCCAACCTTTCCCAAAATGGTTAAAATAACCGGTTAAGTACAAAGGGTTGTCAAGGTTTTGCTAGGGAAACACTTTCAAAGGGAAAAACTCGGGGTCCCCAAAGTTGGGAAAACAACTTGTTTTAGTCACTAAGCCGGGGTTTTTTGAAACTATTTCACCCTTTTTCGGACCAAAGTGGAGTAATGGCCCCTTGGGCCCAGGGCCCCTTCCTTGAGGGCGAGTTAGATGGGGTAGTAGAAAATTCCCAAAGATAGGGAGAGGGTTTCCCTTTTCCTTTATTTCCGGGGGAGCTACAAGTGTAAAGTGGTATTGTCCCCCTTTTTATGATTAAATTCACTGGAAAACCCCCCCCCTGTAGCGGGTGTTTGATCCCCGAGGAGTTTGGTAAAGGGGTGCAAACTCTTTGCGTTTGGGGCATCGTTCCATGCCCGAAAAGGGGCCCGGGGAAAATTGAAAGGTTGACGAATCTATCTTTGGGAGGGTTTGAATTTGGGTCTCAATGGGCCCTTCAAAAAATTTCCAATCTTTTTTAAATTTTTAAAGGGAAAAAGGGGACCCCCTGGGAATAACCCTCTCCGGGAAAAATGTTGGAAGATGCCTTTTTGGGTTTTTGGGAGGCGAAGTATTTGTCAATCATGAGCTCCCTTTGGGAAGGGAATTTGGCAAAAAACCCCGCCATGAGGTTCTGTCAAGGAAAAAGGGGGCCAAAATTTTTTTACTCTGGGTTTACTGCTTTCCGGGGCATCCCCCGTTTTGTAAAGTTTTTTCCCCTTGGGCCTGTCCCTTTTAGGGCCGGATTTTAGAAAAGGGGCCCTTTTAAATCTTCCCCCCCCTCTTGCGTTAGAACAATTTTTAAGTTTTTTGTGATTTTGGGCCCAAAATTCCCCCATCTTTTTTCAAAATGGGCTGTTTTTTGTAACCAATTAAATGTATTTTTGATTTTAATGTCAACCATGATTTTGGGTTTTAAAAGTTTTTTAGGGAGCGTATCTCTAAAGGTGGGGAAAGAACCCTTTTAAAAACGCTTTGTTTTTTAAAAAAGCCTGAATTCCCGTGCGGGTCTTGAGGGTTTTCCCTATCCATTGAAATTTCCCGGGTCTTGGGGAGCTTGATGCTAGTTGGGGGGAAGGGATTCCTGGTCATCTAGAATTTTAAGGGAAATGGAAAAAGACTGTTGGGAAATTTTGGGTGAGCTTTGCGGGTTTTAATTTTTTGAGTTTTTTTGCGGGGGCTTCTTCATTCTTTTTTGTGCTTGGGAAAGGCATAAAATGGAAATTGTTGAAGTTGATTAATTTAATTATTTAAATTTTTTTTTTTTTTTTCTCTCATAATTTTTTCCCTTTGCCTTTTTTTCACTTTTTCAGCCTGCGTTTAGGGTGACGCTTTATTCGGGGTTTTTGCTTGAATTATGCTTTTATATAAAAAGGGGGCCCGTTTTCCCCCTATCTTTGAAAAAAGAGGGGTTTCGCTTTTTTAAAAAAGTCTTCTTTTTTCTGTTTTTTAAAAAATTTTGGGTTTCTAATTTAAGGCAGTTTTTTGGGGATTTTTGCAGGTTTTTGGGGTGTTAAAATGCAGGGTTTTGATCAGGGTTTTAAAAAAAAAGAAAACCCCCTTTATTTTTTCTGTGAAAGTTGTTAGGTATTGAGGAGGGGATTGGGGGGGGTTTGAAAAAAATTTTCCCAGTAGTTTAGGGGAAAGGGGGTGGCAGTTTTGTTTTTACTTATCAGTGGGAGCTTTGGGAAAGGATTTAGATTAAATATGTTGCCTTTTTGGGGTTTTTGGAATAGTTTTGGGTTTGGGATCCCTACTTGCCCCTTTAAAGGGTTTACTAAGACCAATTAAACCCCTTTTATTCAGGGGGTAAGAAGTCCCTGAAACCATAAATTTAAATTTATGCCCCGTTTGTTTTTTGAGGTTGAATTGTCACAAAGAAGAGGGGGGAAAGGTAGTTGGGAAATTTTTTTTATTCCCCTTTTTGGCTGCAAGAAGGGAGGTTAGGGAAACCGTCTTTCCAAACCCGGGCTATGGGGTTTTTCCGGGTTATTAGGAGACCAAAAAACAGTTTTCTTGTTTTTTTCATAAAAAAATGGCACCAAATGCTGTTCCCAGGGCCCCGGGGCAGATTAAAGGGGCCCAGGAGTAAGATCTGAACCCCCTCTTATGGGGCCACAAAGGCCCGGGGGGGTTTCCCGGGTGCAGGGCAGCTGACAAGGGGTCTCCTTTTTATAAATTTTCTTCCCGGGGGCCAAAAACTGAGGGGTTTTATCGATGTCGGGCTCCCCCCGCCCCTCTAAAAACGGCTCGGGACCCGAAAGGGGACAACCGCCCCCGTTAAATGTGGGGGCCCCAAAACCCGGGCGAGCAACCCCGGGCCCGTACAGCCCCGGGAAACCCGACTGGGGAAGGGCCGACGATCAAAACCCCCCCCAGGGGTTTATCTTTTCGGTCTTTTTCCGCGAAAATTCTCACTTCCCGGGAGTAAATTGGGGGATGCCCTTTGGAGTTAGATGGGGCAATTTAAAAATGGGCCCCGAGCTCCCCCTTGGGAGGGGCAGGTCCCTCACCCACGAAGGGCCAAAACCCCCGGGGTTTTTGGGGTTCTTTTGGGGGGGCACAAAAAGGGGCCCCCAAAATGATCCTTGGGGGGTAGTGGAAGAAAAGGGTGAGAAAGGTTCCCCGGGAGGTTATTTTGGCGATTTTGGGGGTTTTAGGTGAGCCGTTAATTTAAACAGTCCTATGCAGGGGGCTCTCTCAAAGGGGTTCTTCCTTCATCCCCCGGTTTGGGCCCACCCCTGCATAAATTTTAAAAAATTTAATTTTTAATTTTTAAAAGGTTTTTTTAAAAAACTATTTTTTTGAACCCATTAACCCCATTTTATGATTTATAAAAATTTTAAATTTTTTTTTAATTTTTTTGTCATTTAAAATAGGATTATGCCCCCTCCCAAAAAAGTAAAAAAAAAAATTATTTTTTACCCCCCCATTTTAAAATTCCCGTTCCACCACTACCATTGCCAATTCGCCATGCCCTGGTCTTTTTTAAAATTAAAAATCGGGATGTCTGCATTTTTCTTGATTGCCCCTGGCCCCGGGGAGTCTGCATTTGGAAAAAGTAATTTCTGCACTTCAATTTTGGTAAGTAAACAAAAAGACCCGGTAAAAGCAGTGGCAGAGGCAGCAATGGAACAGAGGTGAATGAAAAGGTAAGTATGACTTTTTTATTTTCTAGGAGCAGAAGCTCCCGGAATTTGGGCAACCCTTTTAAAAGGGGACCCGGTATTAGGGTTATAAAGCAAGGGGGGAAAACCAAAAGCAAATTTTATATATTTTTCCCGGGGGAAAGATTTAGTAGAAAATTTTTTTTCTCATTTAAAACTCTTCTTAAATTTGGGTTTTAAAGGGGTTTCCGTTGGGGAAATTATTATATTGGGCCCCCATGGGTTTTTTAGCACATCATGAAAAAAGGCCCGCAATCACTGATAACACCGCCTCTGGGGGCTCCTTAACCCCGAATAAGGGAATAAAATAAAAAGAAAAAAGTTCCCCAAAGAAAAATATATCACTGGGGACACTTTTTTTGCGTCTATAAACTACTACCGGGGGAGATCAGTAATATTTTTCACTATGCATAATTCCCTTTTTAAACCCATTTCACCATGTTTCCTTTCTAAAAGCTGCTGCTGCTTCTTTGTTTGTACCGTATATTGGTGCGTATGGAAATCAGTGCATTCAGCTATAATCATTTTAAAACATTATTGTCAGTAAAACATTAATGTGCATTTAAGCTGCATCAAGCTTCAATGATCAGACTTTCTGTTGTCTGGCATCCAGTAGCCAACTCTTGGTATCCTAAAATGTTAATTCAATGGCCTAAAGTTGTTTTTAGCTCCTCTCTTTTATGTTTCAATATGGTCCTGAGCCGGTCACGTGACATAACCTTTTTGAAGTGAAGACTGTGAACTGTGACATTGGGCAATGTCAAGTGACCACTACAACCAATCAGAGGCTGCAGTCGTGACATTCTGTTCTGCCACAGCCCAAAGACAGCAGAACACCTGCGGATAGGACCATCAGACGCATCGTTGGAACGAACAACAGTACATAGGTGGTGAGTATTGTGTATTTTTATTTTCTTACAAGCTCTGCACCACATTAAAAGCTAAGAAAGGGGAGCTGGAAAGCTATATAATTGTTTCTAGAGACAGCATAGCTGATTTTGTTACAGTACAAGCTATCAAAAAAAAGGAGAACAAAATCCAATTTCCACTGACAGGTGCTTGTGGAAGGGGATTCTGGGGTATTACAGACCTGCTCATTAGAATATCATTGAAAATTAAAGAGGTTCTCCAGGACTATCTTTTTATTTGTTGTAGGGCTCACAAATGTATTATATTAAACCTTGTACTTCATACTGTAATGAGCCTATACAATATATGGGTTTCTCTATTAGACTTAAGTTATTGATATCAATTATCTTTTCGCTGATATTCTAATTTTTTGAGATGCACTAGTAGTTTAGTAAACCTTTAGATGTAATGAGGTCTATAAGTGCTTCATGTTATTAATTGGAATGCTATAGAAGTGATTTCACTGCAGTTCTCTGATTTCAGCACTAAGAGGCAGCATTCTACTAAAAACATTTTTGTATTTACTCAAAAGATGTTAACTGGTCATTTCTGAACTAGAATGGGAGAAAATGTCAAAATGTTCCACTGGACTCTAAGTCATTAATATCAATGAGCAACAATAAAAACATGTGTGACCTTTTTCATTTAATCTGGATTTTCTTCTTAGATGAAGTATTTGTGCATTTCTCTGAACTGTCATATTATATCACTTTCTCAATCCTCAAAAGACTCAGTTTATAAATAAATTGACTTCATAATTCCTATTTAGTAACAGTGAGCCCAGATTCCTGTGTGTGTTATGGAAGATTGTATAGATTGTTTACTGTAGTATCTAATTTTGGGCAGTACAGTGCATAGTACAATAAGAACATGGAGAGAATAAATTTTGCATGTGTTTATATGAAAAATGTGGCAATTCCTTTTGATCATCATAATGAAAGACCACAAACAAGGTAGTATTTATTTCTTTTGTTTATTTAATTTTAAGTATCAGTGAGCATGTCCCAAAAATAGTACTTAGATCAAATTGTTTTAATGATTCAATCCTTCTTTAACCCCTTAAGCCCCAGGCCTGAAAAGTAGTTAATGACCAGAACATTTTTTTAGTTTTTGCCTCCTTGCGTTTCAACAGTTGTAACTTTTTTATTTTTCAATGCCGCAGTTGTATGAGGCCTTGTTTTATTCGAGACAAGTTGTAATTTATAGGGGAATAGTTTAATTTTACTTATAAATAATTTTTTTCTTAATTTTTTTTAATTTTTTTTCTTAATTTTTTTTTTTTTTTTCATCATTCACATTTCACACTTAATAGCTTATTAGATTAATTCCACAGGTTATTAAGGTCGTGTAGATACCTAATATGTGTTTTTTGTGTTGTATAATGTATGCACAATTATTTTTTATTAAATATTTATTTTTATTTTATTATTTATTTTTTATTCATTTTTTTACACTTTTTATGTCTTTACTTTTTTTTTTTAAATCCCATGAAGGGAGAACTGTTTACAATTGTTTTTTTTTTTTGTACACTTAGTAATGTATTAGCATATTCATATATGCTAAAACATTGTATTCTGTGTCAGTCTGACACAGGCAGTGATCAGGAGAGCACACAGTCTGCCCTGGTTTACTGGCTTTTATACACAGGGCAGCTCTGGGGTTATCCTTTGGTCCCCAGGGCTGTCTGTGCAGCCATTCCCCGGGCTCTGTCGGGTCACCGGGTTTTCCGATCACCCGACAGAGCAGGGAAACCCTCCGCCACAGTCAAAGGGTTAAAGCACTGGGGTGCGGGGTTTCCCCCACTTCCCGATGCTTGCAGGAGATGCTCTGGTATCAAGGCTGTGTAGTACAGCCCCGATCCCAGCACTGCTGCGGCACCGCAAACCCCGATGCCTGCAGTGACGCCAGAAGACGTCGCTGCAAACGAACGACACGCACCAGCCGACGTCAAAAGTCGGTGGGCGGTCGTTAAGGGGTTAAAAAAGTTTTTTAAAAAGGCCTCGGGTTCCATGTGAAATAAAAAAAGGTTATACTCCCCATACCCCAATCTCTGTTTCCAGCAGCGCTTCTTTCCAGTCTTCTGTTAATATGGCGTCCCTTTCAAACGTGAATGTCACCACTGATTGGCTGTAGCAGTCATGTGCCCCTAACTTCCATCACCATTTGGAGCTGTTCACTTCCGAATGGTGATGTAAGTTACGGCACGTGACTGCTGCAGCAAATCCGCAGCCTCAGTGGTCACATTCACGTGTCAACAGAAGACTGGAGAGAAGCGCTGCTGTAACCAGAGATTGGGGAAAGGGGAGTATAACTTTTTTTTTTATTTTACTTGGAGTCCAGGACCTTTTTAAATAACTTTTTACTGAGATGGACAACCTTTTTAACCTCTTATACACATTTGCAATGTGTGGTATTTACAACGTAGTGTCAATAAGGTAGTATGGAGCGGATTCACTTGCTGAGCCTGCTCCATATGTGGCAGGTGTTATTACAACTGGAACCTGCCTCTAGCAACCAAAATAGTAGATGACTCAGAGCGAGGGTTTTATCTCTTTAGATACCATAGTCCCCAGATTGCTCTCCCACAATAAGATAGTGGAATGCCAAACAGTTGCCATGGCAGTCAGGGGCCTAATGAAAACCATATGCAGGATGTAATAGGAGACCCATTATTGAACATGTACTAGTGCATCTAAAAAAAATTAGAATATCACTGAAAAGATAATTGATATCTATAATATACATCAAATAGAGAAACCCATATATTGTGTAGACTCATTACAGTATGAATTACAAGGTTTAATATAATACATTTGTGAGCCCTATATCAAATAAAAGGATAGTCCTGGGGAACCCCTTTAATTTTCAAATATATTCTTATTTTTTGAGATGCACTAGTAGATTGTTTTGCAATACCTTACTTTTGCAGAACAAAAACAATTGTGCCCGTTAGTGGTCAAGTACCATAGGATGACCAAAAGTACCCCCAAAAAATGAAAAATATATTTAAAAAAAATAAAACTTTACAAATAAAAAAGTATAAAAATAAGAACGTTAAACATAATTGGTATCACTGTGTCTGTCTGAATATACAGTGCTCCCTGAACTTATAATATTAGTTGGTTCTGGGATCACCATTGTATGTTGAAATCATAACTCTATGGAAAATAGTTCCGAGGCCTAAAATATCACCCATCATAACGCAAAATGCCGATTAAAGAAAATTATGCAGATAATTGATACAGATAAAGCAAGTCCTTACATATAACAGTCAGAAAGAACTGCTGGAGATTACCTTTTATTTTGAGGATAGGAGCTTTTAAGGGTCATGTACTTTATATACTATTTAACAGAAAAAAAGAAAAGAGTGCAAGTAAAAAGCAGTACACATAACACAGAACATATAGGGTGACATGCATGAAATTTTGTATTAACACGCCAAATTTCATTTGCCTAATAACGGCATAGAATGATCCTGATTTATGAACCTGCTCTACAGCGGGTCATAAATCAGGCGCATTCTAGCGCTCAGACGATAGTTTGGACTCAGGTATACCACTTTGAAAGTGGTATACCTGTTCCAGCAGTAATGTACCCAGAAATTCAGTAGCGAAGATACAAATATATAGCTTTGCTACGATTCTAGTGCGCCCTGCCTCCCGCACCGAGATGCGCCCCGAGATCGGGCGCATTACAAAGCGACGCAGGCGCTATGTAATGTGTCCGAGAGTAGTGTGCGGGAGATTTAAAAATGCATGAACGAGGCTGCGCCTGATATCGGGCTGAAAAGATAACAGATAGTGTCACAATGTACTATGTACAATGTCACCTAAAAAAATGTTTTTATGTTACTGTATTTGAAGCCCAAAACTTTTTAATTTTTCTATCCATGGAGCTGCATAAGGATTTTGTATTTTCGGGATGTTTACTACTTAAGGCAGCCCTGGCATTAACCTCCACCAGCCCACATACAATATCCACCTCCAAGTTTTTCCTTGGCCATGCATCTCGCCACTTTCTAAAGAACTCAGACAATACAGGATGAAGACGGCTAAAAACCGTTTACTAAGGTGGTAGAGCTGCCACCCCAGATCCTTTCTTAGGGGAATCTTTCGTGGACACTTTCTCCGTCTTAGGAGAAATTGTTCCGAGGATAGCATTTTTAAAGAACAAACAAATTAACTTCAAGATTGGTTGATTAGGAGAAGATACCCCAAAAGAGTCCTGAGAGAAGCATTTTGCTTTGCTAGTGGTCAGGAACGAATTGATCTGTTAATACCAAAGGCGAGTCCTGCTGTGGAGAAGAGATCTGATTTGCAGATTATTGGGGGTTATGATTGCAAATTCCAACAGATTTGTGAGATAATTTTGCAAGGGTCTTAAAACACTGTTATCTGACAGAGTTGATCACATATCAAAAGGGCAAAAGGTTGAAGGATAGACTTGTTCAAAGCCATTTCTCGGGTATACCAAAGGAGGATTGTTGCCTGAATAGGAGACCGCTTGGGTGTTTCAGGTGTACCTCGTGCAGCTTTTGTAAATATCTGCTGAGCTGCAAAGAATTTGCAAGTATAACCACAGAGAGAGATACCCTATAAAACAATTCATTATTTGTCTATCCAGTGGGGTGATATATCTTGTTACCTGCCCCTGCCTGCTTAATGTTGGGAAGATGTGTCAGGAATTACATAGACGGATCTGTGATCATATGAGGAATCTATTGATATCCCAATCTCACAACACATGAGGGAAAAACATCTGGTTGCAGGGGATTCTTTACAGTTTATCAGGCTTGATTTGGTGACTCCCTCACTGCGTGGGGGAGATTGGAATAAATTAATTTTACAAAGAGAATGTCAATGGAGATTCAGGATGAACTGTGTATCTTCTTTGGGATTGAATGACAACGTGTCCTATACATGTTTCTTATAGAATGTCCTTCTTCTTCGATGTCCAACTTCTTTACCTTGCCATGTTGGGGTTTGGTGTTGTTAGGAGGAAATCAGCCTCTATTATAACATGCATTTCTTAGGTTTTCATCAGGAGATGGTTCCTTCCTTTCGAGAAATATATGAGTTTGCCATTTAGACCCATTTCTCGTTTATATACTACGTACATCTCTGTATGTGCATACTTGTACACAATGTGTATTAACATCATATATGTATGTATACTTACCTCCTGGAAATGGTCTTCTAGAAACAGCACTTAAGATATGGCTATCTGTCAAACGTATATACTTGCCTCCCAGTATAAGTATCCGATGGAAGCTTTATATCCCCTATAAGTACTTATATCTATATGCACCTTTATTATTTTGGAACGATACATATTCTATAAGGTAGAGTTTTAATATGATGGATTGCCATAATCACATATTCTTCACCAGCCCGTGTATGATTTTGATTAGTGGATATGTATACGGGAATATAGGGAAACATGGTTAGATACACAGCGCGACATGTCAGAATTGGGCTCCGCCATTATTTTTGTGTATTTTGCGCTAAAAAACAGTTGTAGTCCTATGTTATATAGATCTGAACTGTCATACACCAAGGCTAGACCCAGTTTGCGGCAGGCATGATACATTTGAATGCGCCTAAATTTTGCGCCTAAAATATGCTATGTGCCTACATTATGCGCCTTAAATATGCTATACAAGGTATACCACACTCCATATTTATGACAGATTCATACATTCAGGCGCACTATACACTCATTTAATGCACCTTAAAACTGGCATTGTGGCGCCTCTTTTCTGACATTTCACCCATTGTATCTATACTTGGCTTAAATCTTCGGTATAGTTGGCTGAGTGGTTAAGGCGCACGCGTGTCCAAAATGAAAGCTCATGCAGCCTCAGTGAGTAAAGGGAGAGACGCATTGGAGTGGTAACTTCAACGGAAGTCTCGCTCAGATATTTTACACGCGTAATCGCGTACCATATTTCGCAATGCATTTACTTGCGTAAATTTAAGTGCCTTGTCAATTCTTAAGGCTTTTACATAAGTAAAAGCCCCATAGAAACAATTTTGGAGCATATTATTGGCACGTAAATACAGCAAAATATGCCCCACATTTGTTCCATTTGAACCTACCCTTAAATGTATTTTATGTGTGGCTTCCATTTAGTTCAGCCATTGAAAGGTAGATAAGAATACTGAGATTATAGATATGTAATACGCTGTGTTTTTCATAATGCATTATAATGTAAGGTATTCTAAGAAGTCTCATGAAAACAAACACTTTTACTGAAAGCATATGTAACAAATAAAACTGATGACAAATAACACCAATGGAAAATAATGGATTATATATACACAAAGTCTTCTTCATACTTCAAAAATGTCAGCTATTCCAATAATATAGACTACAAGCTGTTCTGAGGGCAGCACCATAAAAGTAAAGCAGTAGGATTGTAATGGGAGCACTGCCCCCCAGAAAGTATAAATGCGTAACTCACTGCTTCATTTTCCCTTTTCACCTTATCAAATCAACTGTTTTTCCTGGAAGTAAAACTAGAAGCATATGTGACTACTACAATTCAACATATTTCTTTGCTGAGTACAAGACCTCTTGTATCTACTGATAATGCTAATTATTTTAAGTAAACCTCATTCCTAGGTCTGAGGTTTTGTGGATTTGTGCTTTCACTCGTCACAATCTACATGCTGTAACATGGTGAAAAGATCCATCCAATGGTTTATCTTTTTCCTTGATACTCTAGAGCTATATTAACGGGCATCCCAGCTACATTTATGAGCTTATCTAGACACCGTAGTGTAAGGCTATGGCCACACAGCAGTGACAAAATACCAGTCAGATTCTGATTAAGAATCTGGCCGGTATTCTATTGTCTTTTCTGCGGTTTGCGGATTCGCCCATTCCCTGTAACCATTGACTAGCACATCTTCTGCATGAAAACTGGATGGAAGATTGTGCATGTTCCCAGTTTTTCAGAGCTCCGTCGGTGAAAATCTATTTGATTTAGACTACTGGGCGGATTTTCTATTACAGTCTATGGGGATGGTTGCTTGTCAGTTTTCAGACGTTTTCCAAATCCGCAAACCTCCTGAAAATCCGATGAAAAAATCATGCCGTATGGACTTAGTCTAAGTTCCTGGTTCAACCTGGAGTGCTTAAGATCAGCCAGTCTCATGCACCTTATGGCACCCAGGATCTACATTTTCTCCCACTATAAAAGGAGATACCATAAGGATTTAAACAAACAATACAACTGTAAAAGCCTATAAAAAATAAACAGAGGGTGCAAGATCTTCCTCTTCTCTAAGGCTTCGTCTACAGGGCACTGGTTTACAGTCAGATTTGTAAGTGGATTTACTATTTAGAATCCACAGAAATCTGGCTGTAAATCATAGACTTGAATAGAAATTTCGAGATGTAGTCTACACAGCTCGGATTTTCTGAGGTCAGATTTTCAAATCCGATCAAAGACTCAAAACAAGTTCTAAACTGTGCTGGAAAAGGGCGAATTATAGTACTGTTCAATGTGGGCTGACTGAAAACCGACCGTAAAATCAGCGCATAAATCCACTCAAAAAAATGAAAAGCGATTCTAAAATACTAATTAGAATCAGACCAGTATTTTTTCCTCTGCCATGCTGAAGAATAGTGTTGAGCGATTACGTTGGCCATCGACATCGGTCGATGGTCGATAGTCGACCATCATCGACAAGATATTCGATGGTCGATGATAGATTAGGATCGATAACCATTAAAGTCTATAGGAGAGCAACAACACCTTCATTCTTACACCCAAACAGGGCTGGAGAAGCTGGAATTAACATCCACAACAGTCAAATGGATACGTGCTACATCTTAGGCAACACACTTAGGTTATAAAAGTCACAGAAAAAAATCACAGACCATTCACTATCCCCGTCTTGTACCACAGCCTGACCCTTAAACCTGCATCACCCCCAAATTAAAAAGTGCCAGAAGGCAGTATGATTGAACCATCATTTAAATTGAACTGACATTGAATATCCCTGTCCTGGAACGCAGCATGAGCCCCAAACCTGCATGACCCCCCAAATTAAAACGTGCCGGGAAAAGGAGTCTTTGAACCACCATTTTAGTTGAACTGGACATTGACTATACCTTCCGGGGCCCACATACCCCAAACCTGCAGACCCCAATTAAAAAGTCCAAAAAGAAGTCTTTAAACCCCCATTTTAGTTTCCCTGACATTGACTATACCTGTCCTGGGCCACCATGGCCCCCAAACCCTGCATGACCCCAGATTAAAAAGGCCAGAAAAAGGAGTCTTTCAACCACCATTTTTAAGTTAACGGGACATTGACTATACCTTTTCTTCCCACAGTATGACCTTTAAAAACCTTCTGACCCAAAATTTAAAAAAAGTGCAAAAAAAAGGATCTTTCAACCACCTTTTTATTTTGAACTGGACAAACTATCCCTGTCCTGGCCGCAGTATACCTTTAAACCTGTCTGACCCCAAAATTTAAAAAAGTCCCGGGGAAAAGGATCTTTGAACCACCTTTTTAAGTTTCACGGGACATTGACTAACCTGTCCGGGCCACAGCAGGGCCCCAAACCGATGACCCCCGATTAAAAAGTCCCGGGAAAAAGGGAGTTTTTTTAAACTACCATTTTATTTTCACTGGACAATACGTCCCTGTCCTGGGTAGCGCTTCCCCCCTCCGTATGATTTCGGCCCAAATTGACTTCACTTGAAATACTGGGGTTAACCCCTTTTCCACCCGGTGCCCTTTTTCTTGGCTTCTTTTTCTCATTTTCCCAAACGCGGGAGGAAATTGCTCTGTATTTTGTCTCTGTCCGCTTCATACTCCATTTTCCCCTTTAATAACCACATTGGTCAAGTTTTCCTGTACCACCCTTTTAAATTCAAAAATTTTTTTTCCACTATTTTGTACTGCAATTTTTTTTGAGTTTAAATTTTAGAAAACACATTTTTAAAATAGGAGGAAACCCACCAGCTTTTTTCCTTTTTTTTTAAATTGTATTAAATGGGTTTTTCTCAATACAGGGATTGATAGCTATTTAAAGATCTTGCAAAAACAATCATTTTGCAATAAGGCCTTAACAGGTCCTACCTATTCCTGTTTTTGACACATCATCACCCTTTACCCGTAGGACCTGAGTATAGCTGCATGTACAGCAAAAAGCCCCAAAAAAACCAAGTATACCCTTGAGCACTTTTGGGCAATTGGAAAACAAAGTCGTTTAGAAACAACATTTTTTTTATAAAGGACCTTAAATAAAAGCTGCATGCACAGCAAAATGCCCCAAAAAATTCAAAGCAGACCCTTGAGCCACTTTGGACAATTGTGAAGAACAAATTCTGTTTGAAAAAAACATTTTTTTATAATAGGACCTTAGTATAGCTCAGTCACAGCAAAATGCCCCCCAAAAATTCAAAGCATGACCCTTTTGCCACTTTGGACAATTGTGAAAACAAATGTCGTTAAAACATTTTTTTATAATAGGGCCGTAGTATAGCGCATGTCACAGCAAAATGCCCCCAAAAATTCAAAAAAACCCTTTAGCCACTTGGACAATTTTTAAAACAAATGTCGTTAGAAACAAATTTTTTTTATAAAAGACCTGTAGTATTGCGCTTTTAAAGCAGCAAGACCCCAAAAAATTATAAATTGACTTTTCAGCCACTATTTTAAAAAATTTTGAGGGAGAAATGCCACTTAAAAGCCACATTTCTGTTTCCCAAAGGGACCCTAATTATAGCTTATCTCACAGCAACAACCCAAAACCATTAAAATCGAAAACCTAAAGATAAAGTGAGTAAATGGAAACGGTGTTGTCATGAAACCTTGCGCTTTTACAGTCCCCCCACTCAAAAACCCCAAAATGAACTGTTTGGGAAAGAGAAAAAAAATTGCAGAAAAAAAATAACATTTTAAAAAAATTTTTTTTTAAGAGGACCATTTCTGTTTTAAAGGAAAGTGAAAAAAGACCGGGAACTAACGGGGACCCGGCAATTGGGGGCCCCAACATCACAGAGATCCAGCCTTATTCATCGATGAAAGTCGACGATCCACATTACTTGGGAAAGCCATGCGTTTGTCGAATACTCCCCCTGTGTAAAAATCCGCTCAGATAAAACGCTGGCTGCGGGGCAGGACAACCCTCTAAGGGCGTGGCACAAGCTGGGGCTATTCTCCATTTGGATACCCAGAAGTCAATTGGGTCCGAACACATACAAAAACATGGGTTTGGAGACGCAGATAGTCGGTACCATGACTTAAGCGGGTCCTGGTTTGGAGTTCCCTGCATTGAATGCGTTGGTGGGGTGGAAAAAATAAAATTGCCAGAGTCACCCATTCCTTCTGCCCCCTTTCCCGCGCGGGCGCGGGCCGCTACGGCATTTTGGCACTCTACGCTGTCACGTCGCTGATTTTTTCCCACCGTGACTTTGGGGGAACTGAAGCAACGCAACAAAATTCCCATTTTTCAATCAAGGCCCCTCCATTTCCTGCATTTTTACTCTCTATTTGGGGGGGGAAGGAAATGCTGATTTTTTTTGTCCCGGACCAGAGGGGGCCACCCATAACGTTGTTCTTTTTGATGGCCCTTAATTCGAGGATCATGTTTTGGAGGAAAGGGAGCACCAAGCACTCAGTGAGGAGGAGCCTTGATTTCCCAACCTCGGGGTCGAGGGGCACTAGCAAACGATCTTCCTCATCTTCCTCCTAGCCTCAAATTTGCACCAAACCCCTTTTTCCCAAAGGGAGGGACGTCGTAAGTCGGGTCTAGGAAACCCCTCCTCCTCCGCTTCCCCCGGCCAGCTTCAACACAGCCCGACTTGCCTGAGATGAGCACCCTGAGACTGATGCCCACCTTGCACTAGCCCGGGGCCCCGAACCCCCTGCCCAAAAACCGATGAAATTTTTTTAAACTGTCCGGGCCTTGGGGGTTTGGGCGGAGAGAAAGGGACTGTGTCCGCTCCTCCTCTTCGCTGGGGGGACCTTTTTGTTTCAGAGTGCCAACGACGTTCCAGAACTAAGACAACCCCCAATGCCAGCTGACAAGGGCATTGTCCGCAGTACCATTTTGGTGGCTTCTTTTAAAACTGGCAAGGATGGTGCGAGCTTTTTCACCTGCCTCCACTCCTTTGGGTCAACACCCCAGGGCCGCACCGCGCTTTCACCATGTTCACTTCGACTGCAATGGCATTTTCGCTCGCCACAAACGCTGAGCATGTGGGGGGTGGAATTCCCATGTTGCTACGTCAACAATAGACGGTTGAAGGGCGGCCGACGACCTGCAAAGCAGCCAGGGCCGGGGACGGGAACAGGTGCGAACGGCGGAAGTATGAACTTAGACTTCGAGCCTTCCTCGCAGGCAGTAACCCGGTAGCTCTTTAGAAATTTTTTGGCGACAAGGTTCATGACATGGCCAGGCAAAGATTGCCCACCTACCGACTAAGGGGGGCCACAGATTTTTAACCCCTTTTTCCGCACCCCACCTTGCCTGCACAAGGGTTTTTGTCACCCAGCCACGCTCTTTCTCGTTTTCGGAGAGCCACCACACCCTGACCTGTGGTGGACGGTCCCCAAGACGATTTAATTTTTTACAAGGCCGGTTTTCTCTGGCAGTGATGCCACCCGAGGACCTTGGGGGAAAAACCCTGCACCATCCCCGGGGTTTTAAGAGCGTGCGCCGAGCCTGAGAGCCACCGTACCCCCAGAACATCCACCCACCACCCGTGAGCTGTCACAGAGATAAGCGCCGTGCTTACAGTCCAGGGTCGGTGGTCAATGGACTTTTCCGGACACAGATGCGACAACGCCTTAAAAAATTTTAGAACACAGGGCTGGCCGGGGCAGGGACGGTTTTTTCGGGCAAAGAAATCCCTTTCCGGGCATCTGGTTTGGGGGGCAGGCAAGGGGCCATGACTGGGGGAACCCCCTGGTCCACCAAAAACGGAAAGGCAATTTTTTTCCCAAAGGGCCCAAAAGCCGGCAAGCCGACATTCGGGTTTTTGGGTTTTGGGGATTTTTGGGTTAAAGTGTTTCTTCTGCCCCAAACCGGGAAAACAAAGGGCGGCTGCAGACGGGCCCACTGTACGGCGTGCAGGTCATCAAAGGGGTGGAGGAAAGGGGGTAGGAGGGGTCTCGGTGGTGCTGGGGTATGGGGCGACGGTGGGGGCTGAAGCGGAGGCTGATCCCTGATCATGACTCTGGAGACGGGGGCAGCTGAGGAACGCTTGGGGGGTGGGGGAGGAGGAGGAGGGCGGAGACAGGGGGTGTGACTTTGGGTTTGGGAGGCCCGGCGCGGTCTGGCCTTTTTGCCAAGTTTTTTTCCTCCATTTCAACCATCATTCGCGCATGTGATAGACATTTTTTGGTTTGGTTAACACCTAAGGTTCTGCCTCTACTTAGCTTTACGGCAAAGCGGCATATACATCGCTGGGTAAACCAGGGGGCTTGCCAAAGAAGGCCCAGGCTTGAGAGTCCTGGACCTTTTTGACGGCGATAAGCGGGGGAGGGGGGTTTGCGCTGACCTGGCTGGGGGAAT
The DNA here is from genome assembly GCA_025379985.1 of Phyllomedusa bahiana. Lineage (NCBI taxonomy): Eukaryota > Metazoa > Chordata > Amphibia > Anura > Hylidae > Phyllomedusa > Phyllomedusa bahiana. The sequence continues at coordinate 190,115 of JAODAL010001880.1, forward strand.
CATATCAGCGGATTTTCTGCGACCGCCCTCCCCCTTTTTGGGGCGGAACCCGTACGACACTCCCCCATCGTCTTCCCTCTTCGCCCGGGGTTTTAAGCCTCGAAAAGTAAATTCTCTAAAAAGACCACTTGGGATCCGCAATGTCTCACATCATCATAACACAGCTGATTTCGTCTCCTAAATTCGCTCCAGGAGCTTTGGGCTACAAGCAAGGGGGACGAAGGGCTTTGCCGCCCCCCGGAAATGCGTGTTGTCGCCAGCACGGGAAGGACACCTTCTCTCGTACCTCTCCCCTCCATGTCCTACCCCCCTCTTTGTCGCTACCCCTAAATTTTCGCTCCATGTTCAAAAAAAAAAAAATTTGAGAAGGTAGGAAAGATTTTGGAAAAGTCCTTTTTTATTAAAAACAGCAAATCACAGCTATTCTCAAATCCCTCAAACAAAACAAATTGCGGAATTTTTAAATTGAACTGCAAAGAGATCTACAACAAACTGACTACCAAAAGTGAAAAAAACACCTGTCCCCGAAATGTATAGGATATTAAAAGGTTTTTTTGGGACTTTTCAATTTATGTGGGGACTACAAAATGCGTATTCAAATTTAACGCAAAGTAATCTATCAACAAAGCGGGCCGCGCCAAAGTGAAAAAACACTATCGTAATGTATTTGTTAAAAAAAGGGGATTTTTGGCACCTATCAAATTCCCCGGTACACAAAATTTTTTGTATTCAAATTTAACTGCCAAAATAATCTATCAAAAAAGCTGGCCTGCGCCAAAGGAAAAAAAAACGTATCTAATGTATTCGGATAATAAAAGTTTTTTTGGCACCTTTCAACACCTGGGTGACTACAAAATTGCTGTATTTACATTTTAAATTCAAGGGCCCCAATGAACAAAGCTGTATCACCAAAAATGAAAAAACACTATCTTAAGTATCGGAAATAAAAGGGATTTTTTGGGCCCCATCAATGCACCGGGTACTACAAAATGCTGTATTCCCATTTAAGTCAAGTCCTCAAAGAAAAAGCTGTAGCGCGCCAAATGAAAAAACACGATCTGTAATTATTCGGATAATAAAAGGTATTTTTGGGCACCTTTCAAATTTACCTGTGGAACTACAAAATTGCTGATTTAAATTTAACGCAAAAAATCAACAACAAAGCGGGCCCGCGCCAAATGAAAAAAAAAACGTATCTGAAATGTATCGGGATAATAAAAGGTATTTTTTTGGACCCCTTTCAATTCACCTTGGTGACTACAAAATACTGTATTCACATTTAAGTTGCAAGGGGGCCTCAATAACAAAACGTAGTGCGCCAAAGTGAAAAAAAACGTATCTGAATTATCGTAATAAAAAGGTATTTTTTTGGCAAACCCATCAAAACACCCGGGTAACTAACAATTCTGGATTCAAATTTAACGCAAAGGTGGCTCATCAACAAATCTGGCGGGCAAAAATCAAAAAAAACGAACCTTAATGTATTCGGATAATAAAAGGTATTTTTTGGCACCCATCAATTCACCCGTGGGACTACAAAATTGCGTATTCAAATTTAACTGCAAAGTAGATCATCACAAAGCCCCGGCCGCCCAAAGTGAAAAAACACGTATCTGTAATGTATTTGGAAATAAAAGTAATTTTTTTTGGGACCTACAACCTGTGCTCTACAAAATTGTGGATTCTAATTTTAAAGCAAGGGGCTAATCAACAAAGCGGAATGGGCAAAAATTTAAAAAAAACACCACTAAAAAAAAACTGATAAAAAGTGGAGTTTTGCACCTAACAAAGAGACCTCAGTTACAGAAAGATGTGTATCCTAATATAAGTTCAGGGTGCCCAATACCGGGAAAAATTTCAATAGAAAACTGTTTTAAGAAAAGCTTTTCAGTGAATGTCTACACTAAGCTTGGGGAACTTTATCCACAGAAAACCTTTATAAGCTTTTCGTGTTCGCCCCGGGCCCCCCCCCCCCGCTCCTCCACCCGGACTTTAAAAGCGGGGAAAAACTCCCTTTAAAATTCTCTACCTAACACATAAAACTTCCAATCTCTGATCTAACAATGAAGATCACAGCTAAAAAGTAACTTTCTCTGGAAAAAAAAAAATAATTTCACGAGCTGTTTGACACAGGCAAGCGCACGTCCTACCTAGAACCTGAAACACGACAGAACGGGAAGGGGTGTTCATGTAAAAAAGAGGTCTTGATTTTTCCCCAATCGCAACCCAAAACACCCAGTCAGAAAGTCCCCACACACATCCACCCCTCTATTCTGTAAGCGATTTGCTGGCCGCCAAAAAGACGGAAGCGCCGAAAAATGGCGCGATATTAATAATGAGCACGATTTTAAACCCAAATTATCGCATGATCTAAAAATTTCGACAACATAAAAACTTGCCGATTTTAATTTTTTTTCGTAATACGTCAACACAAATGACGAACCCTAATACAAGAGGCCGAATCAAACCTTTGTCTGGCAAAATGTCACTAACTTAACTACAATCTATATAGCATATACATTGTATGGGACTTTCTTCTTGCATATATTTTCAAATCACCTAGTAAGAAGGTTTAATGCACTAGCCCCCAAACTTTGACACTGAGTTCTACATTTAGTTTCAACTTGGAATTTTTTCTCTAGTGCTTAGAAAGTAGAGTGAGTCTATTTTGAGCCCACTTAGTAATGTTCTTGGGCTTACCTCTCTTGATAGGTAGCTTTCTACCTAGCAGTTACAGTACATCTGTAAAAAGAGTGAACAAACATTAGGCCTTTTTTTCTTTTCAGATCTGTACATGGTGATCCTCACATTTCTAAGATTCTTCCCATCTTTCACACAAGTCCCTTCTTATGTTATATTTTTCAGGTAATTTTGCATCCACTGTATGCACAGGACAGCTCTGCTCAAGAAAAGATCTACTGGGGCCCCCTGAACTTGGCTTTCTGTCTCAATATATGTCTACATCTACTGCTGGATGAGGGAGACAATTTTAATGCTTCCTGAACAGAAGGTTTAGATCCTCAATCCTTTCTTAGAGTTTAGGTAGCCAGGGACTTCTGCACCTCTGTGGCTGAACACCTTTTGGTCTCTGTGAAGTAGATTTGTAGAGTATGCTACTACCAACACTTGGATAGCTCTTTTGGAAAGTCAGTCCTAATATCAATACAGAAGGTTACCATCTTAGAGAGTCAATATACTACATTCCTATTATGCTGTTGTAAAAGACATAAGGAAAGTTTATGATTTAGAAGGTTAATCTGTTTTCCAGTAGTATAAGATTCCCTCTCTTTCTTAAACAGGCTGTTTATAAAGTAATTAGATGAGAAGCTGGAGTTTAACCCCTTAACAACGGCACACCGTCTTTTGACGGCGGCTGATGCGGGTCGTTCGTCTGCAGCGATGTCTTTTGGTGTCGCTGCACACATCGGGGTTTGCGGTCCCGCAGCTGCGCTGAGATCGAGGCTGTACTACACAGCCCTGATCCCAGAGCATGTCCTGTGAGCACCGGGGAGCAGAACAAACCTCTGCAACCGGTGCTTTAACCCTTTGATTGCGGCGGTGCGTTACCACAATGCAATCAAAGGGTTTTTACCATCTCTGTCGGGTGATCGGAACGCCCGGTGACCCGACAGAGCTCGGGGAACGGCTGCACAGTCAGCCCTGGGGACCTAGAGTGGCCCCAGAGCTGTCTGTGTATGAAGCCAGTGACCTGGACACTCTGTGTGCTGTCCAGATCACTGCCTGTGTCAAAGGGAGACAGATTAGAATGTATTAGCATATATGAATATGCTAATACATTACTAAGTGTTAAAAAAAATAATTGTAAAACAGGGGATTTAAAGAAAAAAAAAAAAAAAGGTAAAAAATATAAAAAGTGTAAAAAAAAAAATAATTAAAATAAATGTTTAATAAAAAATAATTGTGCATACATTACACATAAAAAAAAAAACCTACACATATTAGGTATCCACACTATCGTAATAACCTGTAGAATTAATCTAATAAAAGTTATTAAGTGTGGAATGTGAAAAAAATTAAAAGAAAATTCTGAAATAATTTCTAAGTGAACTTAAACTATTCCCCCATAACGTACAACTTGTCCCGAATAAAACGAGGCCTCATCCAACTGCGTCATTGAAAAAATAAAGTTACAACTGTTGAAATGCAAGGAGGCAAAAACTAAAAAAATGTTCTTGTCATTAACTACTTTTCAGGCGTTCGGCTTAAGGGGTTAAAGGGGTCATCCACTTCCCCTTTTACTCTATGTGCCAGAACTAACCTTATATAGGGCCAGAACATAAATATTGTAAAAGAAACAAGCTTAGTAAATACAGTGCCAGAAATATAATACACAAACTAAGCTAAGTAAATAGGTAATATAGTACTAGAGCCTAGCTAAGTACAGTACATAAGTACTCTAGCCGAAACAAGTACAATTAATAAATTCTGTCCCATAAGCCAGTTCAGTGCATAAATGCGATACTAGCACCAAGCTCAGAACATAATACAGTACAAAAGTTAAGATCACTACATAAAAACAGTGTAAGAACTAAGCTCATTACATAGATAATGTTATCAGAACCAAGGTCAGTAAGTACAGTAACAGAACAAAGCTTAGTACAAGCACTGTTACATACATGCATAATAAAATAGTGACTTATGCTCTGCAATCTGAATTTGAGACTACATTTACTGTGCCCCCAGAAATAAATGGTGGCGGTGCTATACTCCATGCTTCTGAATATAATAGTGCCACAACCCGTGCTTACGACCAGTGCATATAATGGCACACACAGTGTTGTTTTACGGAAAGTAAGGGCTATGTATAGTAACAAAACTTCATTAACTTTTACTAGCAGAGGCCATTTGACCAGTAAGTAGCTTGTGCAGCCAAGAGTGAAATCAGAGATGAGGTGAATATTCCTGTCTTTCAGCCATTGTTAGCTCTGCACCACAAAGGGTATGTTCACACAGTGTATTGCCCGCAAAACGGCCGGTGCTTTGGAAGCACGCGCGGATCAGCGCATCTTTCCAAAGCATGGGGGGGCAGCAGCGCGCCGGCCCCAATGACATGCATTGTTCGCAGCGTGTAGTCGTCGCAAACAATTGACATGTCAATTCTCCCCCTGCACATACAATTCGATCATATTGTACGCGTGGGAGGATGACACGCCAAAATAAGCCGTGTGAACATACCCAAACAGTGCAGAGCTAATGCTTTATGGTGCACTGCTTGTGAACATCCTGATGCTTACCAGCATCTGGATGTTCTGTGTACTGCGAGTCACCATACACTATGTCCTGATGCTGAGTAGCCTGATGCTGAAGGGCCTGTGTGGCTGATGCACCAGGTCCTTGTGTAATTACTTGTGAGGAGAATGGGGAGAAAACATGCAATTGTGCCATTGTTTTTGTTTTGTTTTTTTCTCAATTTAGTGCACTGTATAATTGACATGTTATCTGTATACTGTATAAAACGAATAATAATATGGGGGTAACGAAAAAAATATATTAAATCAATAAAATCATGTTTATTTCTTTATTTTCTTTATCCAAGGATCAATAGTATGGGTGCAACGAAAATAAAGAAATAAACATGATTTTATTGATATTTTTTTTCGTTACCCCCATATTATCATTCGTTTTATATACACATCGGGACAACTTCTGTAGTGTTATAATTTGATTTCGGCCATGTACAGTTTTATTTCAGATTGCATTAGAAAACCCATAGGAGCGTCGCTCGCTCTCCCATTGGTCCAAATAATGGCGCCTCTTTTAACTTAGCCAATCACAGAGCGCGCTCAGAATTTCTTTTCCCCATAGAACTCTATGAGAAAGTAGCTCACGCTCTGATTGGCTAAGCTGGACGAGCCCCCGCCGCTTCAACCAATCAGCTCGTTTCTGCATTTTTACTGTATTTTGAACTGTCCCACCTTTGAATATGATTGGTCAATTTGTCTCCATAGGATATAATGGGACATTGTCGCTCCTATTCTGATTGGTCAATTCTCCTCCATAGGTTATAATGGGACATTGTCGCTCCTATTCTGATTGGCTGGTTTATGCCGACCAATGAGAATAGCTTAAACAATTTGAATTACTGTATTTCCCGGCAATTCTCTCTATTGCAATTCCCTATGTAGCATCAGTCTCGGCGACAAACACGTTGTTCGGGTTTTTAATTGCTTTATTTGTAAAGAAGGGTTCGGCTCTTTATCTGCTAATGTTTTACATCTAATAAAAATAATTTTTTTATTAATACTTCATGCCGCACGGCGCTGAGCGCCGAGATTTCAGAGTGCCCATCTCTCCATAGACTATAATGGGAGAAGTAGCTCGCGCTCTGATTGGCTGGGATAGCCAAGCCCCCGCTAGCTCAGCCAATCAGCTCTTTTCTGTCTTTTTACTGTATTTTGAACTGTCCCGCCTTTGATTTTGATTGGTCCAAACTTCTCCATAGGATATAATGGGACTTTGTCGCTCCTATTCTGATTGGTTAATACTCCTTCATAGGTTAGAATGGGCCACTGTCGCTCCTATTCTGATTGGTCCAAACTTCTCCATAGGATATAATGGGTCTTTGTCGCTCCTATTCTGATTGGCTGGCTTCTGCCGACCAATGAGAATAGCTTAAAAATTTGAATTACTGTATTTCCCGGCAATTCTCTCTATTGCAATTCCTTATGTTGCGCTGGTCTTGGCGACAAACGCGTTGTTCGGGATTTAATTGATTTAGGTTTATAGAAGGTTTCAGCTCTTTATCTGATAATGTTTTACATTTAATATAAATTATTTTTTTAATTATACTCCATGCCGCACGGCGCTGAGCGCCGAGATTGCATTGCGCCCATCTCTCCATAGACTATAATGGGAGAAGGTCAATAGTTCTCCATAGGTTTTAATGGGTCTCTGTCGCTCCTATTCTGATTGGCTGAGCTAGCCAAGTCCCCGCTAGCTTAACCAATCAGCTCTTTTCAGCAAATTTTACTGTATTTTGAACTGTCCCGCCGTGGATTCTGATTGGTCTAAACTTCTCCATAGGATATAATGGGTCTTTGTCGCTCCTTTTCTGATTGGCCGAGATAGCCAAGCCCCCGCTAGCTCAGCCAATCAGCTTTTTTCACCATTTTTACTGTATTTTGAACTGTCCCGCCGTGGATTCTGATTGGTCAATCGTTCCCCATAGGTTTTAATGGTTCACTGTCGCTCCTATTCTGATTGGCCGGTTTATGCCGACCAATGAGAATAGCTTTCAGAATTTGAATTACTGTATTTCCCGGCAATATACAATATCATAATTCTTGATATTGCGCCGTTCTAGAGTTTAGGAAAGTGATTTTTTTTTAAAATTATGTTTATTTTTTACGTTCAGCTCTTTTCTGACAATGTTCTCCGCCTTCATAAAGGCGATATTTTGGGAATCATACTCCTGCTGCACGGAGCGGCACGCCGAGATTTCTGTAGCGATCTTCTGTATGTTTCCTCGCATGTTCCGATCCTGCTTCACTTCGCCTCTGCCGGAGGATTTAGACCAAAATAAACCAGGTCTGCCTGTCGGAGCTGCCGAGCGATGCACTGCGCCTCGCTTTGCCGACTCGCCATCGTACATGCCTCGGAGTTTTTCGAGCGTGCCGCGTCCCGCCCCGGAACGCCTACCCCGCGCCCACACCGCGCCCACTGCCCGCCCATTCATGCGGGGCGCAGCTGAAAGTGGCGAACACTGCGCGTAACACTGAATCCCCGCGTCTGACAGCGGGATTCGGGCGTGGAGGCGCAGGTTACGCCAAAAAACAGGCGGAAAGCCCGATCATACATGTCGCCCACTTGTGTCCTGTCTGTTACTTGTTTGGCTTTCTTTTTATGTCTGCCTGGTGTCTTTTTACTGTGTTCCCTGCCACTGTTTGGTCCCTGCCTTGGTTCCCCTCTGTCTAGCTCTGTCCCGTGTTTAGTCTTCTTTTGCATCCAGCTTTATTCTTCGTTTTGCCTGTCTGTCTTGCTTGTGTCTCATCTTGACTCTAGTCCAGTGTCTTTGCTCATCTATTCGGTACCTGGGACGTCCCCCGTACCTGTCTTGTGCTTGCCTTGATCCTCGTCTACCTGATCTAGGTGCTGTCTTATGTGATGCCTTGTTTTGGTGCTTCTGACCCATGTTGGCTAGCTGCCACTGCTAAGGGTTGTTCAAAGGTCGCACCTGGTGGCCATGGCAGTTAAGCCAACCTTACTGCGGCATTCATTTACAGTTGTAGATTCTGAGGGGCAGCAGCTGGACTTGTCCCTGTGTGGCAGCAACAGGGATCCAGCCCCTCCACGGTGGCCAATATCGATGATGACAATCTCACCTTTGGGCATTGCTCCACAGGCGCTACAAAGGAAATATTTGGAAGTGGTTGCAGTTTTTAGCATTGGAGGTGGTGCAAAAAGAGAGATTGTGCACAAATAAGGGAGATAATTCAAATGCATCGACTTTACTGTAGGTAGTTTCTTAACAGTACAGACAAGAGTCCCATCACAGATTACAGCAGTGCAGATATCAGGGTTCAGCAGCAGTTTCCATCATATACAGTGGGGAAAAAAAGTATTTAGTCAGCCACCAATTGTGCAATTTCTCCAGGACCTTGAAATGCTTCTTACGAAGCCACTCCTTCGTTGCCCTGTCATGCTGAAAGACCCAGCAACGTTTCATCTTCAATGCCCTTGCTGATGGAAGGAGGTTTGCACTCAAAATCTCACGATACATGACCCCATTCATTCTTTCATGTACACAGATCAGTCATCCTGTTCCCCAGCAGAGAAAAAGCCCCAAAGCATGATGTTGCCACCCCCATGCTTCACAGTAGGTATGCTGTTCTTTGGATGCAACTTAGCATTCTCTCTCCTCCAAACACGACGAGTTGTGTTTCTACCAAACAGTTCTACTTTGGTTTCATCTGACCATATGACATTCTCCCAATACTCTTCTGGATCATCCAAATGCTCTCTAGCAAACTTCAGACGGGTCTGGACATGTACTGGGTTAAGCAGACGGACACGTCTGGCACTGCAGGATCTGAGTCCCTGGCGGCATAATGTGTTAGTGATGGTAGCCTTTGTTACATTGGTCCCAGCTCCCTGCAGGTCATTCACTAGGTACCCCAGTGTGGTACTTGGATTTTTGCTCACCATTCTTGTGATCATTTTGACCTCATAGGGTGAGATCTTGCGTGGAGCCCCAGATGGAGGGAGATTATCAGTGGTCTTGTAGGTCTACATTTTCTAATTATTGCTCCCACAATTGATTTATTTGCACAAACTGCTTGCCTATTGCAGATTCAGTCTTCCCAGCCTGGTGCAGGGCTACAATTTTGTTTCTGGTGTCCTTCGACAACTCTTTGGTCTTCACCATAGTGTAGTTTGTAGTGTGACTGTTTGAGGTTGTGGACTGGTGTCTTTTATACTGATAACAAGTTCAAACAGGTGCCATTGCTACAGTTAATGAGTGTAGGACAGAGGAGCCTCTTAAAGAAGAAGTTACAGGTCTGTTAGAGCCAGAAATCTTGCTTGTTTTAGTTGACCACATACTTATTTTTCACTATAAGTTGCACATAAATTCTTTCCAAATCAGACAAAGTGATTTTCTGGATTTGTTTTCTCATTTTGTCTCTCGCAGTTGAGGTCTACCTATAATGTCAGTTACAGGCCTCTCTCATCTTTTTAAGTGGGAGAACTTGCACAATTGGTGGCTGACTAAATACCTTTTTCCCCCACTGTACGCAGCAGAGCTCCACCGCCATTTAGCTTTCTTTCCTCTTTTCAACAGCACTTCCTCTATGGAACTTTCCTCCAGCTTAATATACTTCCCCAGCATCAATGTCCCTTTTATCTGAGGTAATTCTAATGTCCAGAATCTTGGTAACTCAGCATTGACATGTGTGGCAGGTGAACATTAGTTTCCACCGCCACCAATATACAGTCTATTTCTCTCTTGCTTCTTGCAGTTTACTCACAGTTCCTTCAGGCTGCATGGCAGACTTGTTTCCCCTAGCTGTATGGCACACAACTTCTGGAGCTATCTGAACATCCTGTTCCCCCCACACCCCATCCAGAATGCACTGGGATCTAATTAAGTTAACCCATGGTTGGGACTCTCTGCACAGCACATTGCTTAACATTACAAAACAAAGTATAGACATATTTAAAGGAATATCATTTATACATTTTAACACATTAGTGGGGTACCCTATCACCATCTGAGGCTCCATGAAGAACCTGATGGCTGCTTAGTTACGCCACCTGAGAGCAAGTCCGGTAATGACAGTGTGGTCACAACCAGCCGTATTCCCAGTGACAAGAATCTTAATGTTGAGGTGAAAACTATGTGCTATAATCATATAGTAAATCTACACACATACCCAGTGATGCTAATGCAATACTGGCTTCTGGAAGAAAATTTTTACTAGACAAGCAATATTGTACAATGTATGTGTAATTTAGCCAATGCTACACAATTTATATTTTATTCTGCAACAATTTTGTGGCATTAACCAGTTGCAAATCATGGCACACATCATACTTTTGTAATTATATTCGGCTTTACTCACCTCAACAGTTTTTAAAACTGGCATAGTGGATTTATTATAACTTATTACATAAATTGCAGTAACCTGTAGCATGAATCTATACCTGCTCATGACAGGCGACAATTTTAATTTCTAACATAAGCTCAGCAAAGATGTGCCAGATGTATTAAGAGGTATGCGCCTCTTAATCCATATTTTGTTGGAAGTTCAATGCTTCAAATTTATTAAGTATGAAGTGCCATTCTTAATAAATATCTCCCATGGTGTTTACAGGTGGTTCAAAGGAGATATTACATACTTTGCTATTTTTACCAATGACCTTATTGCGTATAAGGAAATTATAAATCACATTTACTTTATTCCAGATCAGAGTTTGCCAGGAGGCATTGGGTCACAGCCAGGCTATGTCAGAGCTGTCAGTAGGTGAAGTAAAAATAAATGAAAATGAAGCGTATCATTAGCCACACAATTTAATGTAAAGTGGACTTTTCTTTCAAAGACTACAGTATATAACTTGTATACATGTTTAGGAGCAATACTTTTACACTACACTACTAAGACACAGTACTAAGACACAAAAGTTGCTTTTATTACTGACTTGACTCGTTCCCAATGTTCTGTTGATAATCATTTTATCTGTGGATGCTGTAAAAACATGGTAAAATCTGTATAATAGGATTGTTAAACATTTAGTAAGCTTAGCTTAGTGTGTAGTGACTGCATAGTGACCAAGGTGCAGCCATGACCTGGGGCTCAGTGCGACCTTAACTAACTTCTGCTCCAAGCATTTAGCTTGTTAATGACCAAACTTAAACATTGTATACATTTGGACTAATTCATAGTCACACCTCTGTGACCATTTGTGTGAATCCAGAGTAACTGAGCACTGAATGTGCTCCAGATTTATTATGTGTTTGTGAATACTTCTTAGCCCTGTGTTGACTGATGTATATCCACATCACAATGGACACACACTCTCATCCCACGGAGCAATAATGTTAATAATAATAATAATCTTTATTTATATAGCACCAACATATTCCACAGCACTTTACAATTTAGAGGGTAACATAAAGACAAGAATTGCACAGTAAAAGTTACTTAAAGTTCAGACACAAGGTGTGAGGTCCCTGCTTGCAAGAACTTACAATCTATTAGGGTGTATGGCTGAGACAAAGTGCTTGGTTTACATAATGGTCCAGCCATATTTCATAAAACTGAATGAACCTGCCACCCAGACAGATGTATATACATATAAGTGCCTGTGAGTGTCCAAGAGCAGGGAGTGACAGAGGTGAGTGTGACTGAAAGCAGAGGAGTTAACAATTAGGGATCTTGGTAGGCCTGCCTAAGAAAATGCATTTTCAGGGCGCACTATGAGGGCTGTGAGTGTGTCTGATCATATGGGTTAGTATGTTATCTGTATATAGATGTACTGTCTGGGTGGCTGGTTCACCCAATTTTTGTGCAAACCACCCCATATTTATGTAACATAACTCGACCATTGTAGACTTAGCACTTCTCACCCTTCGTCTCCCCCATACACCCTTATAGATTGTAAGCTCTAGAGAGCAGGGACCTTACACCTTGTGTCTCATCTATAAGTAGCTTTTATCATGTAATGTCTGTCTTCTGTCTGTACTTATACCCTCTATATTATAAAGTGCTGCAGAATTTGTTGGCGCTATATAAATAAAGATTATTATTATTATGTTCCAGAGAACTGGTGCAGCACATGCAAAATTTTGGAGACGGGCATGGGAGGTTCGGATGACTGAGACATTTAATCTTAGATCATTAGTAGAGCAGAGAGACCAGGTAGGGTGGTTGACAGAGATGATGGAGGAGATGTAGGGAGGAGCAGCACTGTGGAGAACTTTATGGGTGAGAGTGATGAGTTTGTGTCGTATTTTGTACTGAACAGGTACCCAGTGCAATGACTAACACAGGGTAGAGGCATCAGTATAGCGGCTGAATAGAAAGATGAGCCTGGAGGCTGCATTCAGGACAGATTGGAGAGGGGAGAGTTTAAAGAGGTACATTATGAACAACAATCTTTATTATTTTTTCCCTTTTTGGTGGGAGAGTAGAATGATTGGAAAGATTTCTTTATCTAGTTGGTTGACTTTGAATAGGTCACCACTGCTCATTTAAAAGTACAAAAATCTGCTTCTCACTAGTGTTTGGTTTGAATGAGATAGCTTCCTATATGGTCTCATTGCACAAGAGGTCCCGGTAATAGCAAACTATATCTAAAAAATACAGCTCTCTCCATTGCAGGTAAATATTAACTGCCTAGTGCTCTATTGGAAGGATTTAATTGTCATCCCCTTTGCTATTATTCTTTTTCTTAAGCCACTGGTGCCTTCCCCAGGCCTCAGCAGACTACCTATTATTTATGTCATGACCTCGCCTGCTCGGGTCTAGGCGCAGTCCTCTGTCCGGAAGGTGCAGTGGAGGATGCGCTTTTAGCCATGCTTTTGTGTTTATATGTCATGTTTTCTGTGTTCCAGTCTGAACACTGCCTTGTCGGTGATTGCTGGACCTTGTGACCTTCTCTACCACACCTGTCTGTTTTCTGCTGGCCTAGCTCTAGGCTGCAGACACTTGAGACTGATTGTGATTGACAGTTGCCATCAACATTCAGTCTGTTTTCTGTTTGTCTGGATGTCAGAGGGCAGGCCCAATCACAGCCTAGGCTAGGACTCCGACATCCTATTTTCGATTACTTCTGACTTGGAGCTGTGTAGGTTAGGCCTTGTCCCCACTGTCAGGTTTTTCAGCCAGTTTTAGGTTTTGAAAACCGGCTGCAAAACTTTATCACCGACCTTAATGGAAAATCCTTGCAGCGGTCCCCACTGCACGGATTTTCCGCCCAGCAATTTTTCAGACTGCCGGCGGTCCAAAAAACATAGAACATGTTCATTCTTCCGTCCGGTTTTCGGACAGAATATGAACATGTCTATGTGAAGGGGGAGGGCCTTTCTCCACTAATCGCGGAGAAAAGCCGCCCCCATGCGGCCGTGTGCCCGGCACGAAAACAGGACAAATACCGGTCAGATAAACTGACCGATATTTGTACTGTGCGTTGTAAACTGCCCCTTATAGCCTTTGGCTTGAGTTTGTGTACGTGGTTTGCTGTTTTGGATACCTGCATTTTTGACCTTTTGCCTGCCTTTTGACCTACATGTCTGCCTGTCATTTGGTACTTTTCTGCTGTTTCTGGTTTTTACCACTTTTCTGCCTGACTATCATGCTGTTGCTTTTTGTCTGTCTTGTCTGTTTTTGTTTGCACAAACTCAGGGTAGAGACTGTCACCCAGTTGTTGCCGATTGCTTAGGGACTTAGTGATAGGGCACACTGTCTGTCTGTCCATCTAGATACTGAGGGCCACAGTTTGAAGAGCCCTGGTCTATATGGTTACAATATCAGGCTACTTTTGTATTTTCACATGCTTGTTTATGAATGTGGATTTGTTCCACGCATATTTTCTCTGTCATTTACTTTTGTGTATGCCTTTACTCTATTGATGTTGGTCTGTATTAAAATGTTGCAATAAAAATGTTGTTTGACCATAATTTTACTCATACAATTTGTATTCTTTATTTACAATCAATTTCACAATAATGGGAATCTGTCACTGGATTTGTGCACCCCAACTCTCCACCCAGACTGATGTGGAAACCAGTTTAAACATACATATATTATTGTTCACAGTGATAACATAATCACGAAAGAAAAGTTTTAGGGTAAGTTCACATGACGAATTTCAACAAAGGAATTTGGATATGTCCATTCTTTCAAGCAAATCCTCCTTGGATACCGCTCCAGTGTGAGTGACATGTTAGCCTCGTTGATATGGGGCTAACCCGCATCCAAATCAAGAATATGTTAAGTAAAAATCTTTGGCAAAATCTTAGGTGTGGCCTAGTATTTCTGCCTAGGATTACATGTCTGATTTTTTTGGATAGGAAAAGTCTGACATGTGAACATACCTTAACACTCATGCCTTTATTTTTTACTACATTAGGGAGCTTATAAATTTATTCCATTAAAACTTAACTATTAATACATAATATCTAAAGTGACAGAGAAATTTGCATCAAACCAGGAGCATAGATCATCATCTTACTGGGTCACATACACCCGGGGGCACACTATCCCTATTCCCCCTTTTCTACACTGCTTTATTGTCTTGAATTTAGTCATGCAGTTACCTGATACTTGTTGCCCACTTAGGAGCTCTAAAGAATGAAACGCGTCTGAGCAGGGTTTATGCAAAAAATAATTTTACTGCATGCCTAATGTTATTTTGCACAGTGTATAATTAGGGTAGTCATAAGGCGTATTAGGATGAGTATTTGCAGGACCGTTCTAGTCAGGACGATTGTCCCACTAAGGGTCATACTAAAGTGTACTGGTAAGGGAAAGTGTAGTGCTATATCCTGACACTACCATTTGAGTTTTGGTATTCCTTAATTTGATTATTGTTTTTTCTTGCTTTTGGAGTTTATAAATTTTGTAGCAAGTTTTTACTTTTTCAAGAAAATGTTCAACACAGAATTTTTTTTAGTGACCAGTTCAATTCTGGAGTGACTTTGAGGGGCCTGTATGTAGGATACCCCTATATATGACTCCATCTAAAAAACTGCACCCCTTAAATTCTTCAAAACAGCATTTAGGAAGTTTGTTAACCTTATAGGTATTTCACAGAAATTAAAACAAAGTAGAGGTGAAATTTCCCTTTTTTTGCAAATTTTCAAATTGAATCCATTATTTACTGGACTATTACTATTATTAATAACTTTTCTTTCCTTGCATTATCATTTTCAACCAGATGAATCGTATCCACGTGATTGACATTTACCTTACGTATACATGCCTTGCACATTTGTTGTCTAAAAATGCTATGACTAAGAGTGAGTAACTGGTAACATGCCAGCTGTTCCTTCATGTGTATGATGCCACGACTTAATATTTTTCTAATAAAAGAAGAATTTCTTATGCTTGCAAGAATTTCTGGATTTTGCTCTTTTTCTAATATTAAATGCAGATATTTATCCTTCATAAAATAAACAATAAATTAATCAAAGTGACAAAATGGTGACAAAAAAGCTCTACTCTATGTATATTTTTAAATACAGATAGTCAATTATCAAATAAAGGGATATAAATGAAATTATATCATTGAGGCCCTGTGGTTTTACTGTTTTTAAGTGAAAGACAAGAATTATTTTTCTGATTTACATTATCTATCATCATATGTATAGCAAAAATCCAAATCCAACATGTTATGTGTAAACTTTTCACTTGATTATTTTTTAGTAAAACCCATGGGACAGCATACATTAAACTTGTGACATCACGCTTACCTGTGTCAAACCCTGAAAGGTTCTTGAGATCAAGGTTTGAAACATGTAAGCAGGATGTCACAAGTTTCATGTATGCTGTCCCATTGTTTTTGCTAAGAAAAAATTAAAGTGAAAATTGTATGAGAAGAAAAATACTCCTATTGTAACTGGTACAAAATCTTTCTTTTCTCTTATTGTTGTGTTTAAGGGTTTTTTCCCCACCATATTCGCCTTCTTTACTTTTGGGACCAATGGGTAAAATCCAGACTATTAAAAAATCCATTTTCACTCTCTGTTACATTTCATGAGTAAAGACTGCTGACAGACTTATTTTAAGGAATTCTGAGCACAGAAATGAAAAATGTATTAACACATGACAAACAATTGTAGATTTATCAGTCTATATGGACTTTAAAAAAAAAAAAAAAAAAACCTATTACAAAAATTGTGTTGTACACTCCTTTGGCTTTAATCTGCCAAAAATTATGACTGTCTAAAAGTTACATGGTTTTTGAATGTGGGTTTTTTAGAAGTAATTAAGATGGGGAATTGTTTCAACGAAGGAAAATCTTTAAAATTTCAGGAAAATTTGGTTCTAAACGAACGAAGTTTGGGGTACTTGGGGGGAAAAAGTGTTCTTTTCATTGATAAATGGCTGCGAGACATGGCGTTAATGGGGCAACGAACTTGGGAAAAAGGGGGCATAGCCTGATGAAATGGAGAGATGAACCCAAAACAGAGAGGCGGGTTTTCTGTGACGCACCGCATATATAAGCCCGGGGGCGACGCTGGACCATACCCTCCACTGTACTGTTTGGGAAAAGGTGCTCCCCGCGGCTGATTGTTACTGAAAACGATTTTTAAACAGCATTTTGGGGGGGTGTCTCAGCTTGTCCAGAGACTGCTTCTCTTAAGTTCTATTTCTGATTTTTTGGGTTGGATCTAAAGTCCAGTGTCGCCACGCAGTTTGCATAACATTTAAACCCTATCGCCCCAAGCACATTGAACCCCAGGGGATCTAACCCCTTTCCCTGTTGTATCATTTAAAGAAACACGTTTTTACAATACAAATACCACTTCCTTTTGGTGCTAAATTCTTTGGCGAAAATTTAAAACCGGGTTTATTAAGCGTTGTTATTCGCTGTGGTGACTCCAAAAAAAACCGTCATTTTCACCGGAAAAATATATCATTTTTCCAGTACCAAATTTTCACAAGAAAAAGGTTAATTAAAATTTTTATCTTTTGGGTTTGGGCGTAAAAAAAAAAGCATTTTAACCGAAAAAGTGTAGTTTTGGGGGCCAATTCTTTGGCGAATTTTAATCCGGGGGTTTAAATTAAGCGTTGTTTTCAGCTGGGTGATCAAAAAAACCGTCATTTTCACCCCAAAAATTTTAATACTTTTTCTTAGCCTAATTCAAAAAAAGGTTATTACAATTTTATCTCTTGTTTTTGGGGGCTAAAAAACACCGCATTGTAACCGTACAAAGAGTATTTTTGTGGTGGTCTTTTTTTTGGGTGTAATTTAACCAGGGGTTTAAATTAACGGTTTTTTCAGCTGTGGTGATCCAAGAAACCGTCATTTTCATGGAAAAAATATATAAATTTTTCCCTGTAGCCTAATTCACAAGCAAGGTTTGATTACAATTTTATCTCTTGTTGTGTGGGAAAAAAAACACGGCATTGAAACCGCTAAAAAAGCAATTTTTTGTGGCTCAATTCTTGGGCGAAATTTTAATCCAGGGTTTAATTAAGCGTTGTTTTTAGCTTGGTGATCCAAAAACCCGTCATTTTACCGCCAAAAATTTTAAATACATTTTTCCTGTAGCCAATTTCAAAGAAAAGGTTAATTAAAATTTTTACTCTTGTTGTTGCCGAAAAAAACACGGCATTGTAACACGCTACAAAGCTGTGTTTGGGGTGGCTAAATTTTTGGTGCAATTTACATCCAGGGGTAATTAGCGTTGTTTTTCAGTGGGGTGACTCCAAAAACATCATTTTCCCCGCCAAAATAATACTTTTTTTCCTGTAGCCAATTCACAAGAAAAGGTTAATTTAAATTTTTATCCTGTTGTGTGGCGTAAAAAAACCCCCGTATTGTAACACCTACAAAGCTAGATTTGGGGTGGTCAATTCTATGCCGCAATTTACACCCAAGGTTAACAAAGATTTTTCGCATTGCCCAGTAAAAAAAACTTTTTTTTTCACCGCCACAGAAAAAAATTCTGTAGCAAAATTTCATATCCAAGGTTAAAAACCTTTTACATTCAGTAAAATAACAAGTTTTTAAACGGCACAACAAGTAATTTTTTCTGCCCATTTTGGAGCGCAAATTTTTATCCCAAGGGGTTTTTCCCCCCAAGCTTCTTAGTGGGTTCATTTGGGGTCAAAAACAGGGGGTTATTTTACATATGCAGATATCTTCATCAAAAGTTCTGTACATTTTTTTAAAAAAACATATTCAGACAGGGGAGGTGGCAGGCTCTTCACCTGCAAGCGGGGAAGTCACAAATATTTCTGGGCAGGCCCGGTCGAGCACAGCAAGGAGACGTCGCGCAGGGGTCATCGGGGAAAGGGCCCCAACTGCCCCGTCATTAGGGCGGTGTGGGGTAGCAACCCAAGTTTTGTTGGGTTACTGGGCTCACTTCCTCCAGATGCACTAAAAACCCCCCAAAAGTCGGGGGAACTCAGCCAACCCTTTGTTTTGGGAGGCCCCCGGGGGCGGGTCAGCGGCCCCCCTTTTCAACCCGCCCCTGTCCCACCCGGGCCCCCAGCCCGAGTTACAGTTCTGGGTCCGCCACTATTTAAAAAGGGGATAACAATTTGAGGAGGGCATCAGAGCTACTTGGCAGCGAAGAAAAAAGGGGGGCCAAAACCCCCCCTTCTTCAGTGGCGGGAAAATTGATTAAAATGGGAGGGAGGTCAGTTTTGAGGGTCAGCCTCTGCATCCCAAAACCGGTGATGAGGGGCAGCAGGTGATGAAAAAACAAAGAGGATGTGTAGCCGACCGCATTGACTGGGGGAGGCAAAAGGGGTTCTCATCGTCAGGGGAAAGAGGGGGTAGCTTGGCATCAGGCGCGGGCAGCCGCAATGGGGGGGTGTGGCCATGATCAGCGGAAGCAGCAGGGGAGGGCGGGGGCCCAAACGGCCCGGGGGAAAAAACCCCTTCGCAGGGCCCAAAAAAGTAGCGGCCATTGCCCCAGCGAGGCAGCGGCGCAGTATCATCTTGGGGGGGGTTTGGGGGTAAAAACCCAACTTGGCGGTGTGGCAGTTCTTTGCTAAGGGGCCCGAGGGCCCAATTGGGTAATGTAGAATCTGTAAGCAGAAGTGAAGCGGGCCCGGGAGCTAACGTTGGCACCCGGCCCTCGTAAAACATGCAGCATCACCCTTTGGTGGTGGGAGAAAAAAGTGGCTCAGTTGGGGGTCCATCCTGCCCCCGCGCAGCCACAGCAGCAACCCCGTGACACGCATGCCCCTTGCAGCCCCGTCAAGGCTCCACCCCTTGCGAAGGGGGTGTTTCTTTTGACATCATCTCCGGTCCCGTGCTCCTGCTCCCGTACTCATGGCTCCAGCGTCGTTTTTGCAGGCGATTGAAAGAGAAAACAGTATGCGTCCAACCCTCCAAGGGGCAAAGTGACCGTATCCCTTCTAAGTTGTTGGGCTGCGTTTCCCCCCCCTTTACAAAAGGTGGGGTCGCAGTTCAAAACTAATGGGTTGTGCCGAGCCCAATGGAAGTTCCCAAACCCTTAATTTTTTTCCAAAAGGGAGTACCAGCACTTATAAATATGTAAACAGAAAGGGGGGCCAGTCCCCTTTAGCTTATCGGTTTGTTCCAAGGTGCACGGCAGCGCGCGCTGGACTGTAATCGGTTTAGGGCCAGTGCATTCCCCTTTTGGCCCCCCTGGGTGAAATTTCTTCCGGCCCAGGCAACCAACAACTTTGGGAAAAGAGACGCGCTTTCTCCTCCACGTTTCAAACTGCGGCTCCTGCGCCAAAGCCGCCCTCCTCCTCCTCCCCACCCCCTTTCCAGCCTCCACAATACGCTCCATCTACCATGGTGGGCACAGCGGTTCCGCGTTCTAACCGGGTTTCCCCCGGAGAACGAAGTCACACAGGGGGAGGAACTGCTCCGCGTCATGCAGCAAGAAATCGATGTGTGGCTTTCTCCGGCCAACCAAAAACGTAACCATGGTGACGGACAATAGGGGAACATGGTGTCCGCGCTGCCCGAGGAGGGGTGGTCCATGCCCCTGCATGGCCACGTGTTCTCTGGTTGTGAAAAAGGTTCCGAAGTCTTCCACCGACTTCAGGAATTCTGAAAAATTGGGCCAGGAAACTTGCATGCACTTCATCCTTCCCCACAAAGCCAAGGAACACCCTCCTCGAGTTGCGCGGCAGAACGGCCTCCCCCCAACACATTGATATGCGATGTTTCCACCCCTTGGAATTCCCCCCCTTGCAAAATGTTGGACCGACTGTATGAAAAGAGTAAAGGGCCAAAAAATTTTTTTTTATGATCCGGCGGAAGGAGTACTCCCCTGTGTAACTTTTATGTCAGCCCGTGGCAGCTATGCGTGACACCTGCCCCTTTTTTAGGCCCTTTCGAGGAGGCGACGTTATTTGTCATGCCAGGACTACGGGTGAATAACGTCATTCCACTAAAACATGTCCTGGAAAGATGTGAAATATCTGTCTGGGCAGGGGGCTGGAGATTGGCCTCACTCGCGGGCCCCATGGTCCCCTGGGGGGAAATGGAGGAGGAGGGGGGAGACTTTTGGGGCAGAAGCATTGGGTGGGGAAAAGAGTGGGTTTTTTTCCAGGGGGACAAAAGAGTAGGAGCAGGTGGGGTAAAGGAGAGAGAAAGACGAGGCGATGACCGCAAGCACCGTGGGAGTATACAGTGGGAGGAGGCAGGGGCCCCTCGGAGTCCTTGTGGGGTGGCCCGCAGCATGCTGTTTTCCGGGGGACAGCCCAAAGTCAGCATCCGGAGAGGGAGCTTTGGCTCCCACCCCATTGGACCCCCCCCAACCCCTCCAAAATGGGAGCCTTTTTCCCTATTGAAGGGAGGACAAAACTCAAAAACTAAAAGGGAAAACCTCCGTAGCGTTGGCCGTGCCTATGTGCGGTCGTCCCTCCTCTGACGGGTCTGACGGGGGGTTTTTCAGCGCTCACGTACTACTCCCGCGGGGCCGGGGGACGGGGGGGGGGTAGGAGCTCCAGCCCCATCACAGAACCTAATTCGGGATCATATGAGCACTTTTCACCCCCCTAGTGAGGAGGGCAGTCCCCAGCAGCAGAGCGCAGCAGCAGGACCGGGAGCGAACCAAACCAACGGGTGGTGGCTATTTGGGACAGCACCGCCACCCAAGTTAAAAATTCGCGGGGATTTACGGGGAGCCAAACTGGTTTTGGGGGGCCGCAACTTCCCGAGTTTGCAGTGGAGAAGCGTCCTCCCCGGGCCCATATGGGGCATCAGGGGGGTGTTCAGTGGGGGCGGGGGCATCTTCCCCCCCAAGGAAACCCGTTTTCCCACGGGAAATGTGGAAGACTGACCTTTTTTCAAGGAACAGGCGGGGATCTCCCAGGATTTCCACACACCAAAGCCTTAGGCGTCAGACTACTAGCCATGACGCCTCCCCAAACTGTGGAAATAGTCGGGTTCAAACTACCTGCCTCAGCCACTATTCTGATGCCGCCCCCGCCTGATGCCAAAAATCTCTGCAGTTTCTCCTTGCCACCCAAACCCTCTTTTCCAGGCATGGGATTTTCCACCCACCTCCACACTCTTTCATTGTGCCACTGTCTGACCTCAGTGCGCTGTGGTGCGCCGTGACCCCACACTGTTCATTGTCCCACTCTGGGCCTACTCCTGTTTTTTGCCCCCTCCAGAATGTGATTTTTGCCACTGCCTGACCTCATGCTGCTGCTGTGGCTGCGCCGTGACCTCCCCCCCTGTCTTGTGCCACTCGTGGCTACTCCTTTTTTGCCACCCCAAATGTGATTGTGCCCCTGTTTTACCTCATGCTGCTGCTTTGGTGCTGCCGTGACCTCCACACGTGTCTTGTCCCATCTGTGGCCTCTCCCGTTTTGCCCCTCCCGAATGTCATTGTGCCACTGTCGACCTCAAGCTGCTGCTGTGGCGCTGCGTGACCTACAACTGTGTCATTGTCCCACGCTGTGGCCGACACCAGTTTTTTCCACCACCCGAATGTGATTTTGCCACGCCCTGACCTCTGCGCGCTGTGGGTGCTGCCGGACCCCCACACTGTGTCATTGTCCCACCGTGGCCTTCCCTTTTTTTTGCCCCCTCCAGAATGTCTTTTTTTCCCCTGTTGACCTATGGCTGCTGTGGGGTGTGCCGGACCTAACCCCTGTGTCATTGGGCCTCATGCTGCTACTGTGGCTTTGGGGTGACCCACACACTCAGTCATTGTGCCACTGTTGACCCATTGTGCTGGGTGGGGGGACCTTCAACTTGTATTGTCCCTGCTGACCCCATGCTGCTGCTGCCTGACTCCAACTGTGTCATGTGCCACTCTGTGGGGCCCATTCCTTTTTTGCCACCTCCAGATTGTCATTGTGCCACTGTCTACCCCCATCTGCTGTGGTGCCGCCGTACCTCCCCAAATGTTCATTGTGCATCTGTGACCTATTCCGTTTTTGCCACCTCCAAATGGTTGTGCCACGTTTCCTCATTCTGCTGTGGCTAGCGCCGTCACTCCACACCTGTACAATGTTTCCCCCCTGAGCTTTCAGCTTGTTTTTTTTCCCGCTTTTCGGCGACTTTATCAGGAAATTCCCCTTTTTATTTTTTGGTCATTTTTCCCCCTTAATGCCAGGGAATTTTATTGAAGCATTTAAAAACGGCGGCAGTTTATGGGGTCATACTAAAACCAACTTGTATGAAAACCAAACCAACCCTCTGCATATTTTAAACTGGCACAACGTTCTAAGCGCCCCGCAGGCTCTGTGCAGACTGGAAATATGTTTTTTAACGTGATTCGTCCCAAGTAATTCGGAACAAAGTTATTTTTTGCCGAGAAATTCGGCCAAGTGAACGAAACGAATTTCGGGAAATTCGCCCATCTCTAGAAGTAATATATTACATAGATTTTTTTTATTTTTATTTTTACAAATTCAAAGCAGATAGCAAAGCATGTCCAAACTTCCTAATTTGTTTTATTTTTGGTTGTAGACCCTTAGGGGGGACATTATAAAACGCTTGGTCTAAGAT